>JAFIRS010000133.1:600000-1171530 GCA_018342105.1 Gonioctena quinquepunctata | reverse complement strand
CTTTTTTTGGGGGGCAAAAGTGGGCGGAGTCGAAATTCTTTATCCCAAAATTTTTGGGATTTTTTTTCAGGCAGTGTTCAGAGCAGAGCCTGTACTCACTTAGGTATTGTGCTTTACTAACCTGCTCTGCTTTTTGCTATTTCCTATGATTTTTTTTTGGATTGGTGGCTATTTGGTATTTAGCTTACCTCTGATCCTTGTTTTTTATGTACAATTATTCACAATAAATATAGTTTTTGAATGAATTTGTGAGCTATTTCCTTCTCACAAATTTTTGGGCATTTCTTCGGATTTTCCCGTTATTTCCATGTTAATTGATATAATCTTGTTACTAAATGCTCTGATTCTCAGTTATTCCCGTGTTTTGCCTTTCAGTTTTACGTTACTAAGTCAAAAACACGAGAATTCCTTCGATATTCGAACTAGACACCCGCGGGTGTCATGTTCAGAGTCCGTCTGTGTTCAGATTCCGACTGATGCGCGTCTGGAACCCGTTTGATATTTATCAAACTCGTCTCCTATTGGCCTACTCGCCGAAAGTGGGCGGAGTCGGCAATTTACTTTCAATGAAACTGTTTTCTGTTGAAAAATTTTCAGCAGAGTATAGTGGTTTCTGTTCGTACTCACTTAGGGTACTCGAAACCACTAACCTTCGATTTTTTCCTGTTTTCTCTGGAATTTCACTAGTATGGCTGAGTATGTGGGTAGCTCACTTCGTGTTCTGTGTTATTATGTACAATTATGTACCGTTCTTCTTGGCTTTATTGGAGTTTTTCGTCCTCTTTCAGTATGAAAAATCGATACTTGGGCTGCAAGTTCGTTATTCCTTGAATTTCCTCTGTTTCCAGGGGGGTATTTTTGCGTTTAATGGTCGGCGCAGCTTCCTATTTGAGTATTTACATCTATTTACAATGATAATGCCAAGAAAATTACTATTTTTCTGGCTTTTTCGTTTGGTTAGTACTGGTACTTGTTATGTACACTTCTTACTGATCTTGAATCATCTGGTTACCAGTGGGATACAGGGCACCGGTGCTATTTCGTTCTTGCACTTGGGTGATGCAATAATCGGATGGTACTAGTATTTTTAGTTTTCACTAAATACTTCTTGAGTTTTTTCGTTTTGAATTACACTTTCTCGTCCGTAATTGTCTCCGGAGCGGAAGTGAGGTTATGCGTATGTGTGACCTACCTGCGCGAAGGATCACTACTCATAGACGAGAACCGGTAGCTTCAACGTGGTATGGTCGTTGCCACTTCAGGACTTACTTTTTGAACATATGCGTTGACTAAAGCATGGTATAAGATTCTAGAATAGTAAACGGCATAGAAAAATTGTAAAACAAACATAGCATGTACCACGATAAGTTAAATACCTAATAATAATAAAGAATTATCAGTTTATTTATTTTATAAACACTTCCTAACATAACATAATTACGCACCAAGAACTGTATTTTGACACAAACTTTTATAACTTTAGTTTCATTTACAAGGCACTCTATGTTTTTTTTTCTTTGTCAAAAACGGCAACAGTTTATTAGGAAATTTTTGTTTTCAAATTTGACTACACCACTGGATTCGCAGTCGCTATGAATAGAAACCATCAAAATTTTATAAGAAAATATTGATTAACAACGAAGTTACAACAACTTTAATTTAGGAAACAAAGTATTTAATTATAATTTTTATTAAGATTATACAAATATTAAAAATCTGGCAACACTGCTGATACAAAGTAAATCACCAGTTAACTTGTACAGTGAAAATCCGAAGTCAATAGCTCATTCCGTTCTACAGTTATAACTCCTAAAAGTATGGTAATGTGAGCGATTTGAGGTTGAAGCGATTTTGTAATGGAAATCTGACTACGCCACTGCATTTGTGCCGAAATTACACCTCAACAAATAAGAAATAGTGTAAAAAATACTGGGAAGGGATACGATGAATGTGTCGCTAAATGGACGTTTGGTAGAAGCCACAAAAATTCAAATGTTGTTGAATAAATACTTTAGAACTTGTTTCTGTTCATTACGTTTTCATTGGCAATGGAAGAATATACTACTGCACAACTCAAAAATTAATTTATTATTTTCTGTTCTCTTCGAAAACACTTACAACCTACACTTGAATAAATGATTTTTAGGGAATATAATTAACAAATCTAGTGGCCTAGTCAGATTTTTATTACAAAATCGCTCACATTACCATACTTATAACTGTAGAACGGACTGAGCTATTGACTTCGAATTTTCACTGTACAAGTTCACTTGTGTTCTACTTTGTGTCGACGGTGTTGCTGAATTTTAAATATGTCTATAATCTAAATAAAAATTATAATCAAATACTTTGTTTCCAAAATTGAAGTTGTTATAACTTCGTTGTTAACCAATATTTTTTTATGAAATTTTGATGGTTTTTATTTATAACGACAGCGAATCCAGTGGTGTAGTCAAATTTGAAAACAAAAATTGCCTAATGAACTTCTGCCGTTTTTGACAAAGAAAAAAACCATGTTTTTTTTTTGAGATTGATTGAAAAATGCGTATTCCACAGGGGTGGTTCCATTTTAAATGAGTTACACTGTATATATATATATATATATATTTATATATATATATATATTTATATATATATATATATATATATATATTTATATATATATATATATATATATATATATATATATGTAGTTCAATTCTTGAACCATTTACTTTATACTCAAAAGGTGGGGGGTTGTTTCTTGGGTTATGGTTCTTCAGACAATTTATAGAGACTTATTTATAGTTTATTGTATGAACTTTCCATCAGAACGTTTCGCCTGGAGGCCCCCAGGCTTCATCAGATTTCTAAAAAAAATTTTTTTTCATATGAGACATTGGGTATTCTGTGCATTTATTCTTACCTACAACACATATTCCGTTTCAAAATGGTTTTTTGTTAAGCACATTGTGCTGCTTGGAGGTGTTTTCTCTCTTCTTTAGCATTCTAATAAGAAGTAACATTGATTCGAAACAAAATTGGTATCTTTTGTTCTTGTATGAGTCGATCGTATGGGTTGGAGTGAACTGAATTTGACATATGTTGGTATTTCGACGTCTCCAAGATTATTGATGGGTTGTTCGTTTGGAAAAGATGTGGTAGAAAGTGTGACATTGGCATACCGTTTTGGTTTTTTTTTGGAAGGGGCAAACAAGGAAAACTTTTCAGTCTTATTCTTTCAAACATTTTGGGGAATGGATGTTGTTAAATTATGTTGTGGTATATTCTGCTGAGTTGTTTTGTATCTGTTTTGTCGTTCAATGCATTTTATTTTTTATATGAACCATTTCTAAAGATTCCCTTTCTTAATTTTTTTTCTGTAGCTGAAATTTTTGTATTTTCATAATCGAACTCGTGATTTGTCTCTTTCTTGTGTTTTTTTTTATTTAAGAATTAGCGCATCAACCACTTGAGTTATTAGCGCAACAATACATTACATTTAGCTTGAGTGGAACATATTAATATCTGTTAAGAATGACATGAGATTTATAACGTTGCAGTTTCTTCCCAAAGTTTCATGTAGATTTTGCGATATTTGATATTTGTTTCTTGCTTCTTGAAATTTGGGACATATTTCCACAGTCACTGTTTTATTACACACTTCACATATTGTTTGTTAAGAACGTGACAATATGTAGTCGTGCGAAAATTTTGTGTAGCCCATACGTAGACGACAGAGATTTGTTTGATGTTATCTCCATTTTGGAAGTTGGCTCCTGCGTTTTACGAATGGTTTCATTTGCGCCAGTTTTGAATCAGACTGCTGCCATTCTCTTTGCCATACCTCAATTACTTTACTCTTGACGAATGATTTCATGTCTGAATTGGTTGTTCTGGATATTATCTTCGATTGATGGTCGTTTATCGCTCCTTTGGATGCAATGTCTGCTCTTTCATTACCAGCAATCCCCATATGAGAGGGGGCCCACATCATGATAACTTTTTTCCTGAGGTCTTGGATACATTGTTGTTTGTTTTTCACCATGAGAAAGATTGGGTTGCCTGTGTATAGTTGTTGCATGCCCTTAAGTGCGCTCAAAGAGTCTGATATGATTAGAAATTTTTCATCGGTGTGATTCTCCACGAAATGTAATGCTTGTAATATAGCAAAAAGTTGTATCTGTATATGTGTATATACTCGATGATTGGGTTAGTTTGAATTTCAATGTTCCATCAGGTGTTACTACAGCCTAGCCAACTTCCTGTTCTGTTTTTGAGGCGTAGGTATACAGTCCTATATAGTCTGTGAATTTGTGGTGGAAGTGGTTTAATAAAATTTGGGGGGGCGTTTCATTTTTATTGAAAGCAGATATGGTAAGGTCACATGAAGGGACATTGATCAGCCAACGAGGATAGGAGGTAATACCATTCGCGAATACTGGAGGGAGGGTGAGTTCTAGACTTTGTGAGAGCTTATCGATTCTCTCGTAGAAAGGAGAGGCTGTTCTCGGGTGTCCTGTGGAATTTTGTTTGAAACGACTCGAGAAAACGTCATCATCGGTTGGATGCGTTGGTTTGGCAGCAATAGAAGAAGCATATGGGAGACTGTCGGCGGTATCCCAAAGGGGGTTCGCTTGCTTCGCAGCAAAGACTCTCCATTGGGCTTGTGCGGTGAGCACCTGATGCTAATCGTAGTGCTGAATTGTGAATGACGTCAAGTTTGCGTAATGTAGATTGGTTCGCAGAGGAGTATGCTATCGACCCGTGATTGATTTTGGATCTAACGAGAGACCTGTAGACCCGAGTGAGAGTTGTGGTGTCAGCGCTTCACGATGTATCAGATAGCATTTTCAGTAGATTTATTCCCCCCTGACTTGTTCTGATGATATTATCTATGTGTGGTTTCCAACTAAGTTTTGATAAAAAATCATTCCTAGAAATGTTATTTCTTCGACATATTCAAAATTTTGCAGTAGAGTTGTAACGTTGGCCGATCTCTGACATGATATTTCGAGAAGAGCATCGATTTAGTTTTTTCTGTAGAGAAGATGAATCCTATTGATTTGGACCAGGTTTCTAATTGTTGTAGATTGTGCTGAAGGATTGATCCCATTGTACTGATATTCTTTCCTTTGACAAATAAGAGTAGGTTGTCTGCGTAGAGTCTTGCTTTCACGGGTAAATCAACATCAACATATCATATTGTTTATTGATATGAGGAATAACGTGACACTGATAACAGAGCCTTGTGGGGTACCATTTTCTTGAGTTTTTCTGTCTGATAGTTCACCGTTGGTTCTGACTCGGAAGAATCTGCTTTCAAGGAATTTTTCAATGAACGCTAGCATGTTGCCTTGGATATTCCATTGTAACGGAATTTTCGAAATATTGTATCTCCAAACCGTGTCATACGCTCTTTTGAGGTCGAAAAATATAGCCATATATTTTTGTTTGTTCGAGAATGCTTCGTGTATTTCAGACTCTAAGTCTATAATATTGTCAAGGGTTGACCTGTGTTCTCTGAAACCTTTTGGTTTCTGCCGAAGCCTTCTATTTACTATTGTTTCCATCAGTTTGCATAGGTTATTGGTTAATGATATTGGTCTGTATGCTACTGCCACTTCTTGCCAATGACTGGGAAATTTTTGTTGTGTCCATATGTCTTTCATGAGTTTGAGAAGATTTATTTTGGCTATGTTGGGCAGATTCTGTATGAAGACTGCAGGTATGTTGTCGAGGCCGGGAGAAATATTTCTCAAATCAGACAGTGCTTCTTCAAATTCAATTTCCGATATTTTTGTATTTATGAGTTTTTATCTATAATCATGGAAAAATCTTCTTCTTGTGTGTCTTTCCCTCAGTATGAAATCGGGATCGTAATTTTCGTTGCTAAAATGTCTGTTGTAGTTATTGGCTGAAGTCTCGGATATATTTTTATTGTTTGTAATTATATTTCCTCCATGTGTCAGTGAATTGATGCCAACGCATGATTGTTTTCCAGAGATCCTTTCAACTTTTTTCCATATTTCAGTCATTGGTGTCGAGGCGTTATTTCTGATACATACTGTATCCAAGAATCTCTTTTACTTTTTTGGTGATATGTCTTGCTTTTGCTCTGAGTTGTTTGAATATAATTTGGTGTTCTTGAGTTTTGTGTCGTTCGAGTTTGTTGAAGGCGTTTTTACACTGTTTTATAGCATCACGGCATTCGTTATTCCACCAAGACACTGGGGGATGTTCTGTAAGGTGTTTGGTTTCATCAATGGTGGCTTCTGCGGCTTCTATAATAACATTTGTCAGGTGATATAATTTTTGTTCAATGTTGTCTTTCCTCTTTGTTGAAGATTTGTATGTTGGTCTCGATGTGTGTCCTGAAGGAGTTTCAGTTCGCATTTTTCAAATTCCATCTGGAGAATGGTGTTGTCGTAGTGATATCCTTTCCATCCAGATCGAGTTTTATTGGGAAATGATCACTTCCGTAAAGAAATGGTAGTACTTCCCAGGATGTCACATATACTCAGATCAATGGCTGGAGAATTACCGTTGGATGCGTTAAATCTTGTCTGATCACCTTTGTTCAATAACCCTAGATCAAGGTTTTCTATTGCCTCAGCTATTATACGACCACGACGATTTGTGTATTTGCTTCCCCAAATAATGTTGTGTCCATTGAAATCTCCGACTATCAGTCTGGGTGGAAGTATCTGTTTGATCAAATTATTCAGTTCTACTTGAGTAACGTCGCGGTTGGGGGAATATATATGATGCAGATATTTAGAGTATATTGGGTGCGGATTGAGATGGCTACTGCTTCTAATGTTGTGTTGAGAGGTAATTGTTCTGCATCTAAATTGAGTTTTGTGTAAATAGCAACACCTCCGCTAACTCTTCCTTAAAAATCCCTATTGAGGAAAAAACTGTTGAAATTTCTTGGTCTGTGCTCTCTGTTATTCTTGGAATTGGTTTTCTCTAAGCATATGATATCTGGGTGGTGTTCCAATGAGAGGACTTGTAGCATTTCCAAGTGGCAAAAGTAACCATTTAGATTCCATTGTAGGATTGTATGGGTGCCATTGAAAAGTATATTGATTTGTTCATTCCAGTAGTCTTGAGATGAGTCGCTCTCTCTCTATCAGTTGTAGGTCGATGTATTTCAAAAAAAAATTTCGTAGCTTGGTGCATCGGGTTTTCATGCTCTTTTCTGTGAAAAGGGGATATATTTTCTCTAGCATATTGCATACAAGTATCATCGAACCCTACAGAGAGATACTTACAAGAGGTGATAAAATATTTAAGGTTAACATCTCTAGAGAATCACAAAATATGGGATGAAGAGTTGGAAATGATAGAAGAATATTTTAATGATATTCCAAGCACGGTTACTGAAGAATGTCCAAGATATATTATGACTGAGAGAGTGCCTGAGAGAGAATGGACAATGAATGAAAGGATAATGGAAAAGGTTAATGTAAGAATTCAAAGAAATGCTACAAAATACATTAAAAAGAAAATAAAAGGGGTACAAAAAGAACACATTCAAGAAGGGAGATTTAGTTATATTAAAAGCTTAAGGGTACCTACAGTAGACGAGGCATATGTGCAGAGCTACTAATGCTATTTGAGGGACCCTACGAGGTACACAATGAAGATGCTAAAAATAGTTATAGGTGAGTAGATACTCACAGTAAAATGTTGAGAGGGGTTTTCAACATTGAAAATGTATATCAATATTAAATGTAAAATGAAAATTGGATAATCATAAAATATAAAATGTCATATATGATGATATCTTGGAAATTTTTTTTTCTTGATTTGAAGAGAAGTCCAAAATCAATTTTTTTTTCTGAAACAAAGAAACGTAGTATTAGTAGTTGTAAATGATAAATCAATATTCAAATTTCACTAGCAAGTTGAAATATTGAATATGAATTTAGGGAATGTGTTATGTTATGAAATGTTGTTAGATAATTGAACTTATAATTACATCATTATTATTTGTTATTTTTAATATTATTGTTAATGCTATGTTATTTTACAATTGTATTTACCTTTTTTCACTACTATAGAACCTTATACTATGCTCTAGTCGATACATATCTATAAAGAGGGCATTCCTGAAGTAG
This sequence comes from Gonioctena quinquepunctata, assembly GCA_018342105.1. NCBI lineage: Eukaryota > Metazoa > Arthropoda > Insecta > Coleoptera > Chrysomelidae > Gonioctena > Gonioctena quinquepunctata. The sequence continues at coordinate 1,163,425 of JAFIRS010000133.1, read as the reverse complement.
TTCTGGTATCAAAATTATATATCCAATGACATATCTAATGAAAATCCACGATTGAACCATATCAGAATTGAAATTTATAGCAAACATTGAACTAAAGTAAGATCAAAGTATAGATAAATTTTGAACATCCTGTATGACAATTCACATCAACAGAAAACCCACCAATGGGATTCGAAAGAGTTGTGTGGGAAAAGTGATGATACAATAAAATGTAATGACAGAAATTGAAAAATTAAAATTTTATAAGAATTAGTAAATAGTATGTAAGAGTTAGAGTTAAATATCATTCATAAAATCATTAATATTAATAAGAACAGTAAATAATTTGGTAGGAAGTGATACAAACTCGGAAATCTGTGGAAAAATGAAAATTTGTGAGTGTTTCTATGGATCAGGATAACCAGTTTTATTTTGAGAGAAGCATTAGAGATAATACAAGAAAACCAGTTATAAAAAATTCCCAACGAGAAAAATTCTTGAAAAGCAGAACTGATGAAGTAAATAGACAATAAAAATTCCACCTACCTGGTCTGGAAGATGAATCTTTGAAGGAGTGCTGGTGAGCTGTCATTGAGATCCCAGAAATACGTCCACTGGACTGGAAACGTCAATAGAAAGTCAGCAACAAGGTATACTAATATCCGAACTCATCAAAGTGCTATTTTCACATTAAACCAATAATTTTACGTGTCTAAAACACTGGTTATACTGTTTGGGTTGAACTTTCATAAAATTCCATGCTCAAAGACTGATAATAAGTTGAAACTTCCTTTCTCAATTTTTCATTATCACAAACATTCAAACTGCACTATTTATATCATTGTTTTGCTAGTATAAGGTAGCTATCGCAGAGTAGGGTATTTATTGGTTTTGATTTGAATGAAAACCAACAATTTTGATTATTCTCTGCAATCCTGTGTCAAATTTTTTTTCAATTTTTAACCTCACTTTTCTCCACGAAACAGCTTTTATTATCGAATCGTCGGTGCCATAGTAGGCAATATCAATTACAGGAACCAGCTACTGAGAGAAGAATTATTCATGTTCATAGGCGTACCTGACTGTGCTGGGATAAGGTGAAAAAAAATGTTGAAGAGGAGTAAGGTAGCACAACATAGCCGGTATTTTTATTTGTTATGATAGGGTTTCAGAAATATAATCTATGAAATCAATTCTTAAAAATATACCAAAATTCAAAATCATTTAAACAGTCCATCATAACAATTATATATATATATATATATATATATATATATATATATATATATATATATATATATATATATATATATATATATATGTATATGTATATATTACGTACCAACTTAATATCGATACCTTTATATCATGAAATGTTGTTAATCGATAATTCAAACAGAACAGTTGAGAGACCCAACCACAAATATTTTATGCATGGAGTGATATGAATATGTCTATTTACCTATTTCACACAGATATAGCCGATGAGACGCGTACTTCCGAATTATGGTAATTTGGGGCTTGTGGCTCACTGTTACGAGCGTTAGTCTTGTGTCCACTGTTTCTTTCCGGTGCGGGTTCGACTCCCGCAGCTGAAAAAAATTTTTTAAGGCGCCAAGAGTGGTTTCGGTTTTCCCTATAAGAGATAAGGCGCCCGTTTTCATTAACTTCTGGGTGGGTCAAACAACTAAAAAAGCTTTCTTTTTTATAAACGTCATTTGGCTTGTCGTGGCCTTGTGGATATGAGTCTTTATCCTAATACCCTGAACGTTCCAGAAATACTTTTGCATTTTCGATTCATGATAGTCTATCTGTCTTTTTGAGTTGTGATTTCTTTGTTTTTTTGATGTCCTGAGGTCAAGCTAGTATGGAAATTGTTGACTTGACACTGAAAGGGCTTTTATTTCACAACTGAATCACTTTATAAAAATCAACTTTTATTGGCTCTGTATCGATATTGGCTACTTTCTCTTAGTCCCTTCACTGTTGTAACGAATTTTTCGTTACTTCCTTATACATAACCAATTTCTCATAACGTTTCCGATTATCTTTACGGTGGAACGGGTCAGTAGTCACTGCTCAGGTCGTGAAGAGGGCGCCTTTGTTGTCGTCTCGTGAAAATGGTATCGTGACAGTTGTATTCATGTCGTCAAGCTGTGTTTTTTCCAAGTGTTTTTCAATAGAGAAAAACCAAGAACAGTTTGTGAAAAAACCCAGGTAGAATTGGTGATTTGTTCGAACCGAAGGAATAATCGATCTCTTTCTGGATTTGAACGTCGAGATAGGCAGGTGGACTGACTGAATTGATTTTGGTAAGATCTATAAGTTGAATAAGTTTCACTGCTGGAGTTTAATTGAGTAATATTATTCTCTTTATCTTTCAATTAATGTTGTAGCTGATTAGCATTTTCTTTTTTTCCTTATGCTTGTAATATTAGAATTCTTGGATATACCGCATGGTAATTTTTGAAGGTTAAATATAGATATTTCGGCCATTTTGACAAATCATTCATAGTACATATTGTGGCTAACGTAACATCTGTTCCGAATATTGGGAACTGATTTTTTTTTATTGGAAATCAGTTCTACGCTTTTGCATTTTTTAGGTACAAAGTAATTGGTAATTTCGAATGGACTAGAGCTTACCTACCTCACACGACCACCGGTTTGTTCCAAGGATTCCAATTGAATCGAAGGGCGAATTCGATTGTTCTGGGACAGTTTGGAGTACTAATAGGACGGCTCTCTGGTAAGCAATTTTCTTTATTTCATAACTATATGTTTATGAGAGTAATTTTCTTTTCTCTTGAGAAAGAATTGCTTACAGAGAGAGTTGTACCTCTGGCCTAACGGTCTCAGAACACTCGATTCGATTCAATATATGCCTCTAGCGTAAAGTTGATTTCCGTTAAATAAATTTCTCATATCTATTACTCCATTCAATTCCCAGTGTAGCTTATTTGATTTTTGATCGTTGCAGAGTCAATTCACTTCAGTTACTACCTTATCGCCAAGAGCAGGGAGATTCATTCTAATTTTTGAGAATTACCTGTTTATCGATTTGAAAAGGGAATTGCCGCCCCATTTCAAAAATTATCTTTATCTAAGAGAGTTGTGCCCACTGAAAGACGTGAGGTCTCCCTTCAGTTATCTTTAAAAATTCTTCAATTAAAAGAATTATTTAACATTATCTTTTCTAAGAGAGTTGTGCCCACTGAAAGACGTGTGGTCTCCCCTTCGGTTTATCTTTGGAAATTCTTCAATAAAAAGAATTATTTCACTTTATCTTTATCTAAGAGAGTCGTGCTCACTGAAAGACGTGTGTCTCTCTCTTCTTATCTTGGCTGAAGAGTATACTTTTACTCTGACTATTATCTTGGTTCAGAAACCCTATATTTTTGTAGCTTACTAGAGTATTTTGGTTATAACGCTATATTTTCCTTTGGCACTTGCTTTAAAATAGTATATTTTTGCACTGGCAACATTTAAATATTTTGCTTTGAAATAGTAGATTTTTTCTCTGGCAATTTTATAGTGTTTTGCTTTAAAATACTATATTTTTTCTCTGGTAAAATTTCAAGGAAATTTATATATTTCTTTTGAAATACCTTTCCTCATTGAATTTTTTTACCCTTCTGGTACATAGAATCACCTTATCAAAACTTATCTGTTTCAAAATTTAACTGAATTTGAACATCACGTTTTGGGTGAGGTTTGTTTTGTTTGGTTTTAAATTTTGTTCAGTTTTAATATTTTTTTTTTAATTATTAAAATTAACTTGTAAATTTAACTCCAGAATAGCAGATTGGATTGCTATTTATTATCTTTGTTCTTTCACTGTAACTTTCCATCTTTATTTTAATTATTAAAATTAACTTGTAAATTTAACTCCAGAATAGCAGATTGGATTTTTCATTGTATGCTATCATTTGCATCTATCTTTTGACTCTCGATTAAAATTTGAAACATAAAACTTGAGGTTCAAAGGATATCCTTCGTTCTCCCCTTTTTGTACATATATTGATTCCTATCATCTTCTTCGCATGATATATACCACGGAGGGAACCCATCTACGGAGACAGAAGGACTAGTAACCTGGGAGGTCTTACAGCACATCAATATCAGCACTGGTCCGTGAAGATCAACTAAATTCACGCCGATAAGGGGGTCTAAAACCAACTATAGAACCACCCACAACCATCTTCATCGTAACCGCTGAAACCAAGTTCCTCCTAGAACCGCTGAGACCAGCTTCAAGGAACTAGCCTTCATCTCTCTCACTCAGGAACTCTGAAGGTATACCCGTGTCACCAACAACTGGAGGAATCATATCTTGTAAATGTTCAGTTTTGATCAGAGTCGAAAATATTTGTTTTTATGTAATTTTTCATTCTTTTTAAGAGAAGTTCAATACTCTCTAATATTGTCCAATCATTTTAATTCCATCTGGAATAAATTTGTTAAGTTGATTTATTGCATATTTATTTGCCTTCCCATACAAGCTAGGTAACATTTATTTAATTTTATTTATCTTTGACTTTTTTCTTTAGCAAGTCTGGCGCCCAACTCTTGAACTGGTCAAGTTAATTAATGTATAATTTTTTTAGTGGCCAAATTTGATTAACTAGGAAAAGTCATTAATTTAACCTTACTCACGGCCTAACCGTATCCATCTGAGCAGCCTATCGACAAAGTGATTTCACCTTCTTGAATTTGAATCATATAATTTAAAATCTGGGGTTCAGAAGTAAGGGGTGTTGCACAATTGGCGCCCAACGTGGGGCTCGAAAAACTTGACTGTTTTTTTTCTCTTTTTCGTATCTTGTCCTAGCTTGGTGGAAGACATAATGAATTTTTTGTTGAAAAAACATTTACAAATCTGATCCAAAAGATCTTGGTATATATTTATTTATATTTATATATTATCTATCTTCGATATTTTGTGATTCTTATTGCCTATATCGTTATTGAGTTGCCTATATCTTATTGTATTGCCTATATCGTACCGTATTGCCTTTTATCGTATAGCCAAATTGCCTATATCTCTATTGTATTGCCTATATCGTACCGTATTATCTATATCGTACCGCAAATTGCCTATATCTCTATCGTATTGCCTATATATTGTACGTTATCTTTGCTATCGTATCGCCTACTATTTTTGAGTATTCCATAAGTACCAGCTTCATCTATTATCGTTGAATTTTAAATTGAGCAGATTTCCAAGTCCAACATGAATTCTAATCACTTGAAAACAAATGAATTGACTTATGAGCTAAAAATTCGTGGAATAGAACCTACCGGTGATGTAGATGCTAAACGAAAAATTTTAAGAGGACTTTCAAGTCAGGAAAATGCCAATCGTAGTTTTCGTGTGGGCATTACAAATCCATACAAACATGCACCGGATGTTCTTGAATTGAGAGCAAGTATCGCTGATTTGAAACAAGTTATATCTAGTTTTGGTGGATCTAAGGAAGATCCGACGTTTAACCGAATTTCAAGTCGATTAGCTCATTTGTCGAATCGTTTGTCCAGACTTTCTGTTGATGATCAAGATGAAGAAATTGCTAGAAAAGAAATTCAGTATCTGGTGTTGGAGTTGGAAGCTGATTTTGATTTGAAAGTTTCTCCAAGTACTTCGACTCCTACTCAATCTTGCCCTCCTGTTGCTAATGTTTTTTTGAATAATCGATCGGTTGCTCCATATAAATGGAATATCTCTTTCACAGGTTCAAATCAGAAAGAATCAGTTAATTCATTTTTGGAAAAAGTTGAATTATTGCGAGAAGCACGAGGTGTTTCAAAAACCGAACTTTTTCATTCGGCTTGTGATTTGTTTAAAGGTTCTGCCTGGACATGGTTTGTCAATAATAAAAATAATTTCCATAATTGGGATGAGATTGTTATTGCACTAAAAAAAGATTTCCTTCCTTATTTTTATGAAGAAGACTTAGAACGTGAAATTAATTCAAGAACCCAAGGTTCTACTGAAAGAGTAGCTTAAATATTCATTTTTTCTATGGAAGGTCTTTTTAATCGTTTATCTAACAAACCAGATGAAGAGACTAGAGTTCGTAAAATTCGTAGAAATTTGTTACCTTTTTTCATTTCGTCCTTGGCTTTACAAGATCCAAAAACTGTCAGTGAACTTTCTGATTTGTGCAAAAGATTGGAAGAATCTCGTTTATGGGCTGATCGTTATAAAGCACCCCCTAGTCGTGGTACTGGTTTATTAGAACCTGATTTGAGTAGTCCCTATAGTGGAGCAGGTACTTCGTTTTCTTGCTCGTCCCCTCCCGTGAATTTTAGGAAGAATTTTCCTGGTTCAAATATCTCTGCCTTATCGAACACTCGATGTTGGAATTGTGACTTGGCTGGTCATACTTATCGTGAATGTAGAAAACCCAGGTCCATATTTTGTTATGGATGTGGTTTGAAAAATACCGTTGAATTGAATTGTCGTAACTGTTGTTCAAAAAACGGGAAACAAGGTGGCAAAAACCTGGACGTTGTCACCAGTCAGTTTACCGAAGGTCCAGAAAACCAACCAGCCAAATCCCAATCCAAAACTATCGAGAAAAGCAAAGCAAACAGGAACATTAAAAACTTCTGCCTCGGAATGGCAAAATTGGTTATCTACCGTTAAAAATTTCTTATCTTCTGTACATATAAATCCTATTTTCGTTAAAAAAATTAATGATAATCGTCCCTATCTTAATGTCGAATTTTTTGGTCAGAAAATTCTTGCCCTTGCTGACACTGGCAGTAATTCTTGTATTTTGGGTTCTGCAGGGTTTAGTCTACTGCAAAAATTTAATCTCCCTATTAAATATGAATCTATGGCCCATGTCACTACCGCTGATGGTAAGCCTCAGGATTTTTTGGGTTATATTTTGGCCTTTCTCCCTATTAAATATGAATCAATGCTGTTTTATCTTGGGAATGGATTTTTTCCATCTCTTCCGTATTCAAGCCAACTTTAGTAATTTATCGTATTCTGTTGAATCCAATATCTGTACCGTTAATACCATCCTGCCATTTTCTGAACTTACGTGTTCACAGAAAACTGAACTTCAGGAAGTCACTGACCTTTTCAAGTCTATAGCTCCTACTGATAAACTTGGTCTCACTCAATTGTTGACACACCGTATTGATACTGGTGATGCCAAGCCCATTGTTCAAAGACAATATCCTTTGTCCCCTACCATGCAAGAGCATTTGAACAAGGAAATTGATGAGATGTTGAAGCTCAAGGTCATCCAACCTTCCCAATCTCCCTGGTGTAGCCCACTATGGTTGGTTCCGAAATGTTCTGGAGATTTCCGGGTTTGTTTTGATGGTCGGAAGCTTAATGCAGTCAAGTCAATGATGCATATCCTATGCCTCTGATCGATAGTATCTTAAACAAATTATGGGATGCTAGGTATCTTACCTCCATTGATTTGACTAAGGCTTTCTTCAAATTCCTTTAGAGGAGTCGTCTAGACCCAAGACCGCTTTTGCAGTGTATGGTAGAGGTCTCTTTGAGTTCACTGTCTCCCTTTGGTTTGAGCAATAGTCCGAAACTTATGGCACGTTTGATGGATATCGTTATTGGACCATCTTTGGCTCCATTTTGTTTCGTTTATCTTGATGACATCATCGTGGCCACTCCTAGTTTTGATCTTCATGTCAAAACCTTGAAGGAGGTGTTTCGGCGACTTAAACATGCTAACCTCACTGTTAATTTGGATAAGTGTGAATTTTGTAGACCCTCTCTTGTTTACCTAGGTTTTGTTGTGGACCAACAAGGCTTAAGGACAGATCCCGAGAAAGTTTCTGCTATCGTTAACTATCCCACTCCCAAAAATACCACTGAAATCAAAAGGTTGATAGGTCTCGTCAGGTGGTATCGTCGATTTATTAAAGATTTTTCTTCTATTTGTTCACCCATATCTGATCTTCTTCATGGTCGAAAGAAAGGTCAACCCATAACTTGGACTCCAGAAGCGGAGGAAGCATTTTCAGAAATTGAATCTCGTCTTACTTCAGCTCCTGTGTTAGCTAGTCCTGATTTCACAAAGCCTTTTGTGATTCAGTGCGATGCCTCAGATACGGGTGTAGGTGCTATTTTGTACCAAGAGTATGTCGAACATCCTGTAGCTTATGCAAGTAAGACTCTTACTACTTGTCAGCGTAAATACACAGTTACTGAAAAGGAGCTGTTAGCTGTCATTTTTGGTATAGAAAAGTTCCGAAGCTATATCGAAGGAACCAAGTTCACGATTGAAACTGACCATGCCTCCCTTATCTATCTTCATAACTTATCTAACCCTTCTGGACGTTTGACTAGATGGGCCGTGAAACTTTCCCAGTTTGACTTTACTATTAAGCATCGGAAAGGTTCCTTAAATGTAGTGGCAGATGCCTTATCTCGTTCGGTTGCCGAAATTTCCGTTATCGATGTTTATACTTTTTCAGCCGGATGCATGGTATACTTCCATGATCCAGAGAATCCAAAAAAACCCAGAAGCTTATTCCTCATTCCGTGTCGAAAACGGTATTATCTACAAACATATCTTTTCTCACCACAATCTAGTTAGTAATCTAACTGATTGGAAAATAGTTGTACCTTCTGCCAATCGGCAAGAAATTTTTAAGTTTTATCATGATAACGAAACTGCTGCCCATTTAGGGATATCAAAAACCCTTTCTCGTATCTTAGAATTATATTACTGGCCAAAAATTCGCAAAGATGTCTATAGGTATGTTACGAAATGTCCTGTTTGTGCTGCTTGTAAAAGTTCGAATTTACCTCGAGCGGGTCATATGGGATCTTACAAAAATGTAAATTTTCCTTTTCAATGTGTTTCGGCAGATTTGTTAGGTCCGTATCCTAGGTCCAAAAATGGTAACCAATATGTTTTGGTTGTCGTAGACTGGTTTACCAAATATGTCTTAGTTCATCCAATGTCTAAAGCTATCTCAAAAAATATCGTAAAATTCATTGAAAATAATTATTTCTTATCTATGGTGTCTCAAATTTTATTGTGAACAATGGAAGCCAATTTGTTAGCAAAGAATTTGAAAAGTTATTGACAGATTATCGAGTTCAAAAGATTTGGTATAATGCCAAATATCACCCTCAAGTTAATTTTGCTGAAAGAGCTAATAAGGTGATAGTCACATCCATTCGCTGTTATATTCATGATAATCATAAAACATGGGATTCATCCATCTTTAAAGTTGCTCAAGCCATCAGATTAGCAAAACATGAGGTTACTGAATATTCTCCAGCTTTCTTAAATTTTGCTAGAAATATTCCTATTACAGGAGATTTTTATGGCAAAATTTCAGAAAATTAAAATAACATTCTTACTATCACTGATAAATCACAGCGAATCGATGATATTCAAGAACTTCCAAAATTGTTTGTTGATGTTCGTAAAAAGTTACATCAAGCTTATATTCGGAATGCTCGTCACTATAACTTGAGAAAACGAGAGCTGAAATTTCATGTCGGTGACAGACTTTGGAAGAAAAATGTGACCCTTTCTTCAGCTCCAAATAACTATTCCGCAAAATTGGCTCCCAAATTTATACCTTGCATTGTTTCTAAGGTTATCTCTAACTTGGTTTATGAGCTTAAAGACATGGATGGCAGAGACTTAGGACGCTGGCATGTTAAGGATCTCAAATCCGCTTTTGTTGATAACGATTCAAATTTATCTGATGAAGAATATTTTAGTGCTGGGTCCGAGGGTTCAGGCGACTAAATATTTTTTTCTTAACTTCTCGTGAGAGGGCATACTCCTTTTTTATCTTTCCTTTTTTCTTATCTTATATATTCATAGGGCTCTGTGAGAGGGGCCTAAGACTGCTCTCACCATGGCATTCACCAGATGTTGAGTAAAAGTCTCAAAAACTCAAGGAAAATTTCAACTTTTTATTACTATTTTTAGGGCCTGTGAGAGGGGCCTAAGACTGCTCTCACCATGGCATTCACCAGATGTTGAGTAAAAGTCTCAAAACTGGCCACTTTCAGAATACATTTCCATCTTAGACTTCTATTCTTAGGGCTCTGTGAGAGGGGCCTAAGACTGCTCTCACCATGGCATATACCAGATGTTGAGTAAAAGTCTCAAAACTGGCCACTTTCAGAATACATTCCAACTTGTGATTTCTATTCTTAGGGCTCTGTGAGAGGGGCTCAAGAATTTTTTCTATATCTTTCGGTTCAGTACTCGTTTAATATTTAGTTGAGTATCCTTTGGTTATTTGAGAGATATATCTATACACCTTATTACCTTGCATTTTTCCTAATATTTGCAGTAACTTATCATTCAGTTGTCAAAGTCAACTTTTGAGGAAACGGTGTATATGTTGATGTAGAACGTAGCAAAAAGGGTCGACTAAGGTTGTACTTTGAGGAAGTGTTTATCTTTTGGTAATTCTTGATGGAAACTCTGTATTTCCAAAAAGGATCCTTGTCAACACCTTATGTGAGAGATTGATTTTGAATCATTTTTGCTGTTTCTTTGTAGTTTTTTTCAATTTGAATCTATACAAAATTACTTTGTCTTTCATGAAATCTGGTTACAGACTGCATCAATGTATTTCACTTGTCATTTCCTTTTCGTTTCTTATCTTCCCGTGGCTTTATTAGAAAATCAGATCTTAAACTGGAAATGATGTATTTCATTTCGTTTGAGATAGTCTAATAATGTCTTATCGTATCATTGCCGCATTAGACAATTGGATCTCTGACTGGAGATGATGTATTTCATTTCGTTGGAGATTGTCTAATAATATCGTTTCGTATCGTTGCCGTATTAGACAGTTGGATCTTTGACTGGAGATGATGTATTTCATTTCGTTGAAGATTGTCTAATAATATCAGTTCGTATCTTACCGTATTGAACGTTTATATCTTTAACTGGAAGTGATGTATTTCACTTCGTTTCAGATTGTTTAATAATTTTCCAGTGGAACATCAAATTTCTTGAAAATACCTTCTTTTCAGGTAATAAGTTTTGATGTTTCACAATTTTGGCAACATATCGTGGTTACTGTAATATCGAGTTAGGGTGTTAATTTCCATTCGTTGGTTGAGTTTGAATCTCTCATATGATCTTATCTTATCTATCTTATCTTATTTATCTTATCTTACCTTGTTTATCTTATCTTTTTTATTATCTGTTTATCTTATTTCTTTATCTTATCTGTCTGTTTTCCTTGGCTAATTTATAGTTAAATTAGCGCAAATTCAAAATTTTCAAGAGACCTGCTTTTGTTAGGTGCGTGCATAGTTCGGTCTGGCTGTTGAATTTTTTTGACAGGATCTTTCGAAGGGAAGGTATTGGGGGGTTGTATTTGGTTAGTCGTGAGCCTACGGGTGATCATGACTAGGTCTTAAAGGTGACGGCTGAATGCAACTACTGTGCCGACCTCAGCTCGACTGGTCTGCTTAGGCTGAAGACTTGCTCGCAGTGGCAAAAACGGGAACATTCCCGTCCCTTTTTGGTATTTGGTATCGTGAACCATAAGTTCATTTTCAGTTTGGTGACGCTGTAGTTACTCCAGTTGTAGGTGACAGCTGGTAAAACCAAAATTGGTTAATTTCTGAAGACTTGCTCGCAGTGGCAAAAACGGGAACATTCCCGTCCCTTTTGTCCTGATTCGGGGGGGATCGGTGGTTATTTCAAGTAATCTGGGGACGAGTGGTTATGAGTGTTCCTCAACGGCGCAGCAAACCTAATACCTGCAGCGACGAGGACACTTTGCTGGATTGTTTGAGGACTCCGGTTACACAGTTTCTGGGCCTGGATGTTGTCATTCATCGCAATCATTTTTTTCCTTCGTTCATTTAGTCTGTGGTGTAAACAGAGAACTGAAGTTTTAGCTTGGTAAATGCTACTATTTACTCATTTGAATTTTTTTCAAATGTATCTTTTCCTTCACTCATTTAGTTTGCCAGTATACTTTTCAACCTTTCGCCTGTTAGTATACAGGGCTGTTGAAAGTTATTTATTTTTTTTGTGTGCCTGGGAATTTATAGTGTTTCTGATTTTTTTTTAGTACTTTCAGCTTACTTTAAATACCTGGTTTCAGTTGCAAAAGGATAAAAATTTGTAAACTTTTAGGTTTCCAAATTTTTACACCGGGTTGTGGTGGTGTGTAACGAATTTTTCGTTACTTCCTTATACATAACCAATTTCTCATAACGTTTCCGATTATCTTTACGGTGGAACGGGTCAGTAGTCACTGCTCAGGTCGTGAAGAGGGCGCCTTTGTTGTCGTCTCGTGAAAATGGTATCGTGACAGTTGTATTCATGTCGTCAAGCTGTGTTTTTTTCCAAGTGTTTTTCAATAGAGAAAAACCAAGAACAGTTTAGAAAAAAACCCCAGGTAGAATTGGTGATTTGTTCGAACCGAAGGAATAATCGATCTCTTTCTGGATTTGAACGTCGAGATAGGCAGGTGGACTGACTGAATTGATTTTGGTAAGATCTATAAGTTGAATAAGTTTCCTGCTGGAGTTTAATTGAGTAATATTATTCCTTTATCTTTAAATAAGGGTTGTAGCTGATTAGCACTTTCTTTCTTTTCCTATGCTTGTAATATTAGAATTCTTGGATATACCGCATGGTAATTTTGAAGGTTAAATATGATATTTCGGCCATTTTGACAAATCATTCATAGTACATATTGTGGCTAACGTAACATCTTTTCCCGGGGAATATTGGGAACTGATTTTTTTTTATTGGAAACAAGTTCACGCTTTTGCATTTTAGGTACCAAGTAATTGGAATTTCGAATGGACTAGAGCTTACCCCCCCTCACACGACCACCGGTTTTGTTCCAAGGTTCAATTGAAGTGAAGGGCGAATTGATTGTTCTGGGACAGTTTGGGTAAATAGGACGGCCTCTGGTAAGCAATTTTTTTTTATTTCATAACTATATGTTTATGAGAGTAATTTTTTTTCTTGAGGAAGAATTGCTTTTAAGGGTTTTACCTTGGCCTAACGGTTTTCAGAACACTCGATTCGATTCAAATATGCCTCCAGCGTAAAGTTGATTTCCCCGTAAATAAATTTTTTAATCTATTGCCCATTAATTCCCAGTGTAGCTTATTTTATTTTAACGTTGCAGAGTCATTACTTCCCGTAACTACCTTATCGCCAAGAGCAGGAGATTCATTTATTTTTGGAATTACCTGTTTTTCGATTTGAAAAGGAATTCCCCCCTAAAAAATTTCTTTTTTTAAGAGAGTTGTGCCCACTGAAAGAGGGCCCCTTTCAGTTATCTTTAAAAAATTTTCAATTAAAAAAAAATTATTCAACATTATCTTTTCTAAGGATTTTCCCACGAAAGACGGTGGGCCCCCTTTTGGTTTACTTAAAAATTTTCAATAAAAAAAAATTATTTAAATTTTTTTATCTAAGAAAAATCGGCCACTGAAAACGTGTTCTCTTCTTTTTCTTGGGTGAAGAGTATTTTTACCGACTATTATCTTGGTTGAAACCCTATTTTTTTTTAGCTTACGGTTTTTTGGGGTTTTAAGCTATATTTTCCTTGGATTTTTAAAAAAGTATTTTTTTTCACTGGCAACATTTAAATTTTGGGTTTGTTAGATTTTTCTCTGGCAATTTTATAGTGTTTTGTTTAAAAACTATATTTTTTCTCGGTAAAATTTCAAAGAAAAAAATTTTATATTTCTTTGAAATACCTTTCCCCCATTGAATTTTTTTTTCCCCTTCTGGTACATAGAATACCATCAAAACTTATCTGTTTCCAAAAATTTAACCGAATTTTTAACATCACGTTTGGTGAGGTTTTTTTTTGTTTGGTTTTAAATTTTGTTCAGTTTTAATATTTTTTTTAATTATTAAAATTAACTTTGTAAAATTTAACCCAGAATAGCAGATTGATTGTTATTTATTATCTTTGTTCTTTTTACTGTAACTTTCAGTCTTTATATAGACTGGGTTTTCATTGTATGCTATCATTTGCATCTATCTTTTTTCTCTCGATTAAAATTTGGGAACATAAAACTTGAGGTTCAAAGGATGTCCTTCGTTCTCCCTTTTGTACATATATTGATTCCCTATCTCTTCTTTCGCATGAATATATACCACGGGAGGGAACCCATCTACGGAGACAGAAGGACTAGTAACCTGGGAGGTCTTACAGCACATCAATATCGGCACTGGTCCGTGAAGATCAACTAAATTCACGCCGATAAGGGGGTCTAAAACCAACTATAGAACCACCCACGACCATCTTCATCATTTGGTATCGTGAACCATAAGTTCATTTTTAGTTTGGTGACGCTGTAGTTACTCCAGTTGTAGGTGACAGCTGGTAAAACCAAAATTGGTTATATTTCGTATTGGAATTATTTTGTTTCACCAGGTTTGTGCTAAATGGGGCCTTCCTTGTCCGATTCGGCGGGATGGTGGTTATTTCGAATCTGGGGACGAGTGGTTATGAGTGTTCCCAACGGCGCCGCACCTAATACCCGCAGCGACGAGGACACTTTGGCTGGATTGTTTGGGAGGACCGGTTCACAGTTTCGGGCCTGGATGTTGTCATTCATCGAATCATTTTTTCCTTGTTCATTTAGTCTGTGGTGCAAACAAGAACTGAAGTTTCAGCTTTGGGAAATGTACTATTTATCATTTGAATTTTTTTTAAATGTATCTTTCCCCTTTACCCCATTTAGTTTTTCCGTGTGCAACAGGAGAAGCTTTAGCTTTGTAAATGCTATAATTTACAGATATTTTGTTTGATTTGTATACTTTTCAACCTTTCGCCTGTTAGTATACAGGGCTGTTGAAAGTTATTTATTTTTTTTGTGTGCCTGGGAATTTATAGTGTTTCTGATTTTTTTTAGTACTTTCAGTTTTATTTTTAAATACCTGGTTTCAGTTGCAAAAGGATAAAAAAATTTTAAACTTTTAGGTTTCCAAATTTTTACACCGGGTTGTGGTGGTGTGTAACGAATTTTCGTTACTTCCTTTATACATAACCAATTTTCCCATAACGTTTCCGATTATCTTTCGGGGAACGGGTCAGTAGTCACTGCTCAGGTCGTGAAGAGGGCGCCTTTGTTGTCGTCTCGTGAAAATGGTATCGTGACAGTTGTATTCATGTCGTCAAGCTGTGTTCTTTCCAAGTGTTTTTCAATAGAGAAAAACCAAGAACAGTTTGTGGAAAAACCCAGGTAGAATTGGTGATTTGTTCGAACCGAAGGAATAATCGATCTCTTTCTGGATTTGAACGTCGAGATAGGCAGGTGGACTGACTGAATTGACTTTGGTAAGATCTATAAGTTGAATAAGTTTCACTGCTGGAGTTTAATTGAGTAATATTATTCTCTTTATCTTTCAATTAAATTTGTAGCTGATTAGCATTTTCTTCTTTTTCCTTATGCTTGTAATATAAGAATTCTTGGATATACCGCATGGTAATTTTTTGAAGGTTGAATATAGATATTTCGGCCATTTTGACAAATCATTCATAGTAACATATTGTGGCTAACGTAACATCTGTTCCGAATATTGGGAACTGACTTTTTTATTGGAAATCAGTTCACGCTTTTGCATTTTTTTAGGTACCAAGTAATTGGTAATTTCGAATGGACTAGAGCTTACCTACCCCACACGACCACCGGTTTGTTCCAAGGATTCAATTGAAGTGAAGGGCGAATTCGATTGTTCTGGGACAGTTTGACTAATGGACGGCTCTCTGGTGCAATTTTCTTTATTTCATAACTAATGTTTATGAGAGTAATTTTCTTTCTCTTGAGAAAGAATTGCTTACAGAGAGAGTTGTACCTTCGGCCTAACGGTCTCAGAACACTCGATTCGATTCAATATATGCCTCCAGCGTAAAGTTGATTTCCGTTAAATAAATTTCTTATATCTATTACTCCATTCAATTCCCAGTGTAGCTTATTTGATTTTTTGATCGTTGCAGATCAATTCATTCAGTTACACCTTATCGCCAAGAGCAGGAGATTCATTCTAATTTTTGAGAATTACCTGTTTATCGATTTGAAAAGGGAATTGCCGCCCTATTTCAAAATTATCTTTATCTAAAGAGTTGTTGCCCACTGAAAGACGTGAGGTCTCCCTCTTCATTTATCTTTAAAAAATTCTTCAATTAAAAGAATTATTTAACATTATCTTTTCTAGGAGAAAGTTGTGCCTACTGAAAGACGTGTGGTCTCCCCTTCGGTTTATCTTTGGAAATTCTTCAATAAAAAAAGAATTATTTCACTTATCTCTTTATCGAAGAGATCGTGCTCACTGAAAGACGTGTGTCTCTCTCTTCTTATCTTGGCTGAAGAGTATTCTTTACTCTGACTATTATCTTGGTTCAGAACCCATATTTTTGTAGCTTACTAGAGTATTTTGGTTATAACGCATATTTGCCTTCTGGCACTTGCTTTAAAATAGTATATTTTGCACTGGCAACATTTAAATATTTTGCTTTGAAATAGTAGATTTTTTCTCTGGCAATTTTATAGTGTTTTGCTTTGAAATACGATATTTTTTCTCTGGTAAAATTTCAAGGAAATTTATATATTTCTTTTGAAATACCTTTCCTCATTGAAATTTTTTACCCTTCCGGTACATAGAATCACCTTATCAAAACTTATCTGTTCCAAAATTCAACTGAATTTGAACATCACGTTTTGGGTGAGGTTTGTTTTGTTTGGTTTTAAATTTTGTTCAGTTTTAATATTTTTTTTTAATTATTAAAATTAACTTGTAAATTTAACTCCAGAATAGCAGATTGGATTGCTATTTATTATCTTTGTTCTTTCACTGTTACTTTCCAGTCTTTTATATAGACTGAGATTTTCATTGTATGCTATCATTTGCATCTATCTTTTGACTCTCGATTAAAATTTGAAACATAAAACTTGAGGTTCAAGGAATCTTCGTTCTCCCTTTTGTACATATATTGATTCCTATCATCTTCTTCGCATGATATATCCACGGAGGAACCCATCTACGGAGACAGAAGGACTAGTAACCTGGGAGTGCTTACAGCACATCAATATCAGCACTGGTCCGTGAAGATCAACTAATTCACGCCGATAAGGGGGGTCTAAAACCAACTATAGAACCACCCACGGAAACCAGGTTTGCTCCTAGAACCGCTGGGACCAGCTTCAAAGAGAAGTAGCCTTCCTCTATCTACGGCGCTCAAGATCTCCGAGGAAGGTATATTCTTGACCAACAACTGGAGGAATCATAGGTGTAAATGTTCGGGTACAGTCAGGTCAAAATTGCTGGTTCCCTTGCCACATATGAAAATTTTTTCCATTTTTTTTTTTTTTTTTTAAGAGAAGTTAAATGCTTTTCTGGTATTTGTAAAAAAAAATTTATCTTGTTCAAATTCCAACTGGAATAGAACATTAAGTTGATTTATTGCATGTTGTTTTGCCTTCCCATACAAACTAGGTAACATTTATTTATTTTGTTTATCTTTGACTTTTGTCTTTAGCAAGTCTGGCGCCCAACTATTGAACTAGTCAAGTTAATTGTGTATAATTTTTTGAGTGGCCCAAATTTGATTAACTAGGAAAAGTCATTAGTGAACCTTACTCACGGCTAACATTATCCATCTGAGCAGCCTATCGGCCAAAGTGATTTCACCTTTTAAATTTGAATCATATAATTTAAAATCTGGGGTTCAAGAGTAAGGGGTGTTGCACAGGTGAATTTGTGCAGCACTGAACCCCAGATACAAGTGCTATATTCAGAACTAAAAGGTAATCACTGCCCGATAGGCTTCTCGATAGTGCGACCAGAGCATATTCAGTATCGACTTTCTGAACCAATGAAGCAACCACTAAAATATGCGATGATAACGACTTCAACTGGATTAAGCCGGAAACAAATAAATATTACCGCTTTGTATGGAAGGCAAATAAACCAACTGCAATAAACAGCTATTTATTCAGTTGAATTCTGAACAGACCTAAATTTTTTTTGCAAAATATGAAAAGTATTTAACTAACAAAAAAAATGTAAAAGAACCAGCTGACTCGGTCAGAATTCGAACATTCCGCAATTCGATGACCGATCAAAATAACCGGGAAGATCTTGAAAGCTGAAGGCGGTTTTCAGCGACAGTTTCCGGATACGACAGGCGATGGTGACTATAGTTGGTTTTGTTTACCGCTCGGCGTGGTCGACTGATATTGATGATATCCCGAACGCAATCGCTGGTTCCGTGTCATCGCGAAAAGGCTGACAGAATCAAGCTGTATAATACAAGGAGAAACGAGATATCCTTGACAAGTGCCTGTTTCATTACAATCGAAATCAGACTAATGCAAGCTAACTGGCATGCAATAAAATCTTCAGTCTACTATGTGATAGCTAAAGATAATAATCTACTAGTAAAACCTGAGATTGGTACAATAATTAAAAATGGTAAAATGAACAAGGGCCAAAATGAAACAACTTCGCAAATGTTCAAATTCAGTTAGAACAAGCGGGTTGCAGGCTCTTCAGAGAAGGTGAAAAATTTAAAGGAAGACATTCCAATTAAAATTCCCAGTACCGGAAAAAATATGGTGACAAAATACTATAAGGCTGCCGAGAAAAATCTAT
Source organism: Gonioctena quinquepunctata (assembly GCA_018342105.1). Lineage (NCBI taxonomy): Eukaryota > Metazoa > Arthropoda > Insecta > Coleoptera > Chrysomelidae > Gonioctena > Gonioctena quinquepunctata. The sequence goes on along the minus strand of JAFIRS010000133.1, from coordinate 1,144,829 downwards.
TTACAAGCAAAATATTTAAAGTTGCTATTACAAAAAATATGCTGTTACAAAGCTTGAGATTATCAACATAACAAAATATATTAAGCCTATATGAGTTTCTGAAACTATAACAAACCCAATGAAGAGACATTGACATTTCTTAGGCAAAGATACGGTGAAAAGAATGGCTTTTGATGAGAATTTCAAAGATAAACTTGAAGAGGAAACCACTGCGTCTAGAAATGAGCATTCTTGTGGGCATAATGTTAAATAATTCTTTTAGTGAGAAAAGTACAGGAAGAACGTCTTCAGTGAGCACAACTTTCGACAAAGATAATTTTGAAAGCAAGTGTCCACCATCGACTGAAACGAAGCAATTCTCAAAAGGCAGAATGAATCTCACTAACTGCTGGCGACAGGTAACAACTGAGGTAATTGACTTTCTGCAGCGATCAAGCCAATACGCTGGTGAATGAATAGACTGAAATTTATTAGCGGAAATCTGCAGCTTGAAGACTATCGGTAGTCAGTCGTGTTCTGAACGTTGATGAAGATTTTAACTGCTCTGTGGCAATTGGCAAAGAAGAAAAGTACTCTCATAAACTGTTAGTTATGAAATAAAGAAAGGCCAGCGCAGAAAACGTCTGTCGGTCACTGTACAGGCAATCTGTCGACATGGAATCGCGGAACGATCACTGAAACCTTCGAAACTGAGCCGCCTAAAAAAAACAATGCTTGTTCCAGTGAAAAATCGGTTCTATGTTGAACAATGTTCGTTCAGCCACAATATGTACTATGAAAATGTGACTTCGAAAATCCATATTTAACCTTCCGCTGCATCGCATTATATCAAAATTCAATATTGGCATGAAAGAAACTAATCGTAACGTAATGGAAGATGAAGAATAATGTTATATTAAACTTTCAACGATGGCTTTATTTGGTATGAATCTTTCGCAAAATAATTCCTCGATCGACACCTTGTCTGGCGTTCTGAAAAGAAACGTTATCGCCGTTAGAAATCTGATTCTCGTTTTTTCACCGAAGCTGTTCTTGGTTTTCTTTCTGATGAAACGTACAACGGCATTTATGGCTGTCACCCGTTTCTTTAAAACTTTCGTCCAACTGGCGAATCTGGCGCTGTCATCAGCGATGACGTTCACGACAATTATGAAGGCCAGTTGTAATGTAATCAACGAAAATTCGTTACCACCACAACCGGTGTAAGCAGGCGCAACACGAACCCCGGGTACAGAATTATGATTCAAGCAAAAAAGGTGAAAATCACGCCGACAAACTTCCGTCTTGACCCGGAAGCGAAAGTTCAATTAATGACTTTTCTGGTTAATCAGGCAAAAGTAGCAAAATGACAAGCTTATTTAATTCAACAGTTGAGCGCCAGGCTGGAACAAAGTCAGATAAATAAGGTAAATGGTACCCTTTGTAATGAAGACTTTAAACTAATATGCAATAAATCAACCCTTCAGTTGATTCTGAACAGGAACTGAAATTTTTTTTTGCAATACTGAAAGTATTTAGCTTCTCTTAAAAAAAAATGGAAAAATTCACGTAAAAGGAACCATTTGACTCTGATCAGAACCCTGTATTCTCAGTTGTTGATCATACCGAGAATGGCGAAGATGAAGGCGGATTTCTGGCTGGTCCCCGCTTTAGAACGGATGATTCTGGGCAGTCGTGAAATTGATTCTCGGTTTTTAGACCCCTTATCGGCGTGGTGGATGATCTTCGCAGACCGGTGTGTATGGTATCAGCGTCTCGTTCCCTCGTGTTGTATCATCTTGAAAGAAGATAGGGGCAAAATATGTACAAGGGAGAACGTTATGTTTCAGGCGCAATCCAGAGATCCAGAACTAGATGCAATAACAACATGCAATAAAGGAAATCTTCGGTCTATAAAGACTGGAAGATACGATGAAAGAACAAAGATAATGAAATAACGGTTCAATCTGCTATTCTGAGTTAGAACACAGGTTAATTTTGCAATAATTAAGTATTAAAATGAACAGGGCAAAGGCAAGCAAGCTCTTAACGTCAAATTCGGTCAAACACGAAACAGCTGGTTTTGATAGAAAGTGATTCTATATACCGGAAGGTGAAACTGAGAGGTATTTGAAAGAGAATGTAAAATTTCGCGGTACGCCGGAAAATATGGTGTTTTAAAGGCAAATACTATAAAGGTGCCGGAAAGCATTTTAAAGCAAAAGGCTGTTGAGGTTGCTTGTGCGAAAATATGCTTATTTTGCGAAACATGAAAATATCCATTCAATACCAATTAACTGTCCAAAAAAAATGCAAAGCGTAGAACGATTTCAATGAAAAATGGTTAATATTCGGAACAATGAGTTCCCAATATTTCTATGAATGCTTTGAAAATGACTTCATATTTAACTTCAAAAAACCATCTTTTTATATCAATTATTACAAGCGAAGGAAAAAACTTTGTAACATTAATGGAAGATAAAATAATATTACTCCTAAACTCAACGGTAAACATATTATGGGTCCAAATCAGTCATTATATAGTTCCAATCAAGAAACGATTATCCCGATTGAGGTACAATTCTACCTGTTTTTTCTTGTTTTTTTCTATGAAAAACCTGGAAAAACACGGGTTGCAATAGTACAACTGTCCGATAACAAAACTGGGCAACTTTTACTCTGGGAACTTTATGTGCTGTCCCCCCAAGTCCACGTCGGGGAAAATAATGACCGTTCGATATAAGGTATGTAGGAGCGTAGCGAAAATCGTTACACCCCCACAACCGTTAAATTTGAAACCTGAAGATTCAAATTTTATCTAGCCAACTGGGAAAACCGGGTTTGGGGATTTCTTGGGAAAGGGGCTCAAAATTAATTCGGACACTTAAATTCCCAGACCAAATAAATGGGCATGCATCCAAATGGGTTTAAAACCCCGGGCCCAACTTTCCGCGGGCCTTTTCGACGGAAAAGGTTGAAAGTATCAAATCCCAACAAAATTTTGTATATGGGATTTCAAAGCTAAGCTTCAACTCCCTTTTCACTCCGGAACCAGGTAAAGGGGAAGGGAAAAATCATTTTAAAATTCAAATGGGTAAATATTTGCTTTACCAAGCTAAACTTCCGGTTCTCTGTTTTCACCCAGACTAAAAAGGCGAAGGGAAAAAAAAAGTTTCGATGAATGACACATCCGGGGCCAGAGCTGTGTGGGGGGGTCCTCCCAAACATCCAGCCAAAGTGTCCTCTTAAAAAACCCAATTTTTGGAAATTCTGCGCCGTTGAACACTCACCACTGGTCCCAGATTCTTGGAAACAACCACCCATCCCCCCGAATAGGGGCAGAAAGGCCCCTGGGTAACCTGGTAACAAATAATTAATATGAAACATAACCCAATTTGTTCCAGCTTCACCTACAACTGGAAATCTCAAGCGTCACCAAACTAAAATGAACTTATGGGTTCGATACAAAATACCAAAATACCAAAAGGGACGGGAATGTTCCCGTTTTTTGCCCCTGAGCAAGTCTTCAGCCTAAGCAGACCATGAGCTGAATGACAGTAGTTGCATCCAGCCGTCACCTTTAAGACCTGAAGTCTTGATCACGTAGGCTCGACAAACCCAAATACAACCCCAATACCTTTCCTTAAAGATCCTGTCAAAACAAAAATTCAACAGCCAGACCGAACTATGCACGCCCCAAAAAAAAGCGGCCCCTTAAAAAATTTTTGAATTTGCGCTAATTTAACTATAAATTAGCCAAGGAAAACGACAGATAAGATAAAGAAAAAAGATAAACAGATAAAAAAAAGATAAGATAAACAAGGAAAGAAAAGTTAAAAAAGATAAGATGATAAGATAAATAAGATAAGATAGATAAGATAAAAATTTTGAGAGATTAAAACCCCAACCCAAACGAAGGGGAAATTCCCTAACTTGTATTACGTAACCCGATATTTGCCAAAATTGTGAAACATCAAAACTTATTACCTGAAAGAAGTTATTATCAAAGAATTTCCTGTTCCACTCGGAAAATTATTAAACAATCGGGAACCCCAAAGTGAAATACATCACTTCCAGTTAAAGATACAAATGTTTATCGTAAGTTTAAACCGATATTATTAGACAATCTTAAAGGGGAAAATACATCATCTCATCAAGGAAATCAAACTATCAAATCGAGCGTCTGAAACGATATTATAGACAATCCCCAAGAAATGAAATACATCATCTCAGTCAGAGATCAATTGCCCTATCGTCAGCGATCGATAAGACATTATTGACTATCTCAAGCGGTAAAATACATCATTTCAGTTAAAAAATCTGTTTTTCAATAAAACGGGAAGATAAAGAGCGAAAGGAAATGACAATAAGAAAAATTGATGCAGATCGAAACAGATTTCATGAAAGAAAAAGAAATTTTTTGTAAAAAATTCAAGTTGAAAAACTCAAAAAAACCAAAAATGATTCAAAATCAATCTCTCACATAAGGTGTTGACAAGGTTCCTTTTTTGTCATTTCATCGATGAAACAAATCATTATCTCTTCAATTATCAGGTGTATAGATATATCTCTCAAAAAACCCAAAAGGATATAACTAAATATTAAGCAGTACTAAACGGAAAAGATTAGAAAAATTCTTAAGCCCCTCTCACAGAGCCCTAAGAATAGAGGTATTTAAAAAATTTTTAACAAGTTTAATCAAACCCGAGATATATCGGGGTGAAAATTAAGTGGCACCATTCCCAAACTCCGTTTTTTGATGCACGATTTCTGTTAAATGGGCAGAGCTGGGCTTTTTTTAGTGGCCTTCCCGATGCAAAACAAAACTCAAATTGACAGTGTTGTCATTCATAAAAATGATATTTTCAATGGAACACCCTATTTTTTCATCCATTTCAATTAGGTAAAAATTCTCAACAACAAAGCTCATATCACTTTTCTTCCTAAAGTGGAAAATATTTATTTCTTTCACTAGTACAAAAATCTTTGTTTTGGCTAGATAAAACTTCATGATTGTCCAAACACCCATTTTTGTACTTATACGAATGACAATATTTTGTTACTAATAGCAAAATAAGACAGTGAAAAAAAAAAATTGCGCTGGGATGTGAACTCGTGAAACCGTGATCATCATGTCGTCAAAACAAAGAAATTTTGTACTAGTGAAAGAAAAATATTTACATAAGTCGCTCATTTTCCACTTTAGGAAGAAAAGTGATATGAGCTTTGTTGTTGAAATGTTATTACAAATCGAAATGGATGAAAAAATATAGGGTGTTCCATTGAAAAAAATATCATTTTATGAAATATTATGACAAGCGACTGTCAATTTTTTTTGTTTTGCATCGAGAACATTAAAAATGCTACCAGTTTGCCCATTTAACCGAAATCGTAGCATTAATAATACGAGTTGGCAGTAGTGCCACTTTGGAACACTGTATAATTGAAGTTGACTCAATTAGCATGTAACATATGGACCATGCATAGGCAAACAGCACATTATTAATTCTACCGTTAGTACTAAAATTAGAAGTTTATGAAAAACGAGGAGGGAGCTAGAGCAGGATATCACAGATATTGTGAAAAAAAATCAAAGTGATTGACCATCTAGTTTGACAGATATAATCAAAACTACTCTCGTTATTCCAAAATAGTCCACGGGGAAGCACACAAAAAAATAAATTTTTTCGCGTTTCAAATCAAAAAGTCTTTTGAAATTTTTCGATTCTGTCGAAAAATAACTTCCTAATTTAACTGTCTGTGGCGGAACAACCTTAATTATAATTTAAAAACAAACCCTAGTAAATATTTAACAATTCTTATTTATATGCATTTCATATTCAATTACTGTCTGACAGAGTCGATCGTCAGTGACCTTTCCCAAAATGAAGCTGCTCTTATTTTCCATTTCCTGCTCTACAAGATTGGGTGAGTCGGGAATTTTCATACCTCTTTTTTACAACATTTATTCTCATCTTTACATTTACATTATTCTTGTATCGGAAATAATTAAGTGAGAATATTTACAGGATAAAGATTTTGGATAGAGCTGTCATAGAATCAGTCCCTTTGATTTTACAGTCCTGTCCTACAATATTTTGATGTATGAAAGGTAATATTATATTAATTCAACACTTTCTTATTATTTTCGTTGGTGGTTAAGCACATGATTCACCTATGATCGCGTTTATTTGTTTATTTATGGATTATTACAAATTTTTCAAAATTGAATACTTGAGGAATTTCTGCATTCTAGTTTTTGTAATACTAGCAAATCTTGATGCTGATTATTAACAATTCTTGTATGGTTAATAATTACATTTTTTATAGTATGTAATCGCGGACATATGACGTTTGAATAACGTTTGAAGACACAAATTCGGATAAATGTCTTGTTTACAATTCCTCTTCTTATATCGAAGGCACCCCTCTAAATGTGCATGGGTACATTAAATTTAATAGCCGTCTGTGACAAACAAAAGTTCATTAATGGCTTTCTGGAATGATTAGTGTATGTTCAGATTCTTCAGGACCAAAGGGTTGAATGTCGATTTATGATCTGCTCTGCACTGATTCAATTATCGCCTAACACAATTATCATTTCATTATGATGCGGTGCTTTTAGTCTCATAAATTGTTCTTAGTTAGTAGTGTTATTTGTTCAAGGTGTCAACGCTTTATCAAATTTATGGCTGCTTTCAATTCATAATTACCGCTGTGGGTGTTCATTAATTCCTTCCTGATGTTATGCCACGAAGGCTATTATTAGAGCTTCTTTTCTCCAGACAGATTCCATTTACAACATAGATCTTATAAATCAACTGAATTTCTTACTAACTAACTGTATTATACAGGGTAGGCTCAACAATAACTATTTATATAACAAGTTAGAAAACTCATAATATTATAACGGGGTGTTTTGGAAAGGGGTAGAAAGATCCTGACTGACTTGGGACCTACATCATTATTTTCAACATCAAAGTCGGAAATTCCGAGGTCCAATTCGAAAAAATAAATTTTACCAAACTGGGAAATTTCGATTTCAAAGTAAAAAATTGACTTTGAAGTCAAAAAAGTAAAATTTGACTTGAAAATCGGACATTCCAAGTTTAAAGTCGTAATTTTGGAGTTTAATGTCGGAAAAATAAAATTCCGCATTGAAGTCAGAATATTCGAGTTTAAAGCCGGAATTTAAGAGTTGGAAAGATATTCCACTAGGTCTCGGGATCTGAGTTTTTTTGCATGTGGCTACTTAAACACAAAGTATACCTACAAAGGTAATTTCAAAATGTTCACCATTTGGAGTAATAGGAAAACAATCAGGATATAACTTCCGACATGTTAGAAATGTATTGCAGTTTTTTTCAAGAACAATAGGAAGATGGATAGTCAGGGAAATTTTATGCAGTGAGGGAAAAGTTAATGCAAATATATATTTGTTTAAATAAGTTCTTGGAATGGTATTACCATAATATTGTTTTTAAAGAACATGAACCATCTTGTTATTATCAATTATTCAAATGCTGGTTAAAACAGAAGTAAGAAACAAAAAAAAAAAATTTTGATGAGATTAATAAGTGAAAAATTTCCCATTGGCATATTTAAATGTATTTTTAGTTATCTAATGTATTCTTTCATGAATGTAAAAAATAAAATCAATGGATTTAAAATTAGAAATATTTTTTCAGAAATTTTTTTAAAGGGAAAGTTACTTTTTCCTAAAATTGATACTAAAAATTTGTTCCATAGGTAGAGTATAGGAGTAGACACACTGTAAATATATTCAGAATCTGAAGATGACTTTATAAAAATCGAAACGTCAGTAAAATATCGATAGTGGTTTCACTTAATGGACCTAAACCCAACATAATTAACTCTGAAGTTATTATGAGAGCTATGATAACTTTTGTCGTCCAACTCACTCAAAACTATTCCCGTTATCCGAATCAACTCCTCCCTTTCAGCCTACGTGCGCCTCGGTGTAGCTCGAAGAGTCCGAGGCGTCGTCCATATACAAATGGACAGTTCGCGAAGGGGACGCTCAAGGACGAGCATTCCCGGCCATGCTCTTTCCCTGGGCAAAACCATTTGGAAAAGGCTCGCCTTCGCCACGGATGGGTGATGGAGGCGGTTTGATCATGTTGGGATCTCGAGGAACGGTGTTTGGGGGCAACCGAATAGTTTCGACTAAAAAAAACCATTACATAATGAATAAGAATATTGGGGTAGATTTGTAGGAAAAACACCTGATTCAGTTCATGAAAATTATTCATAGGAATTTAAAATGATAGATATTACTAGAATTCAAACGTAAAGAACTTAGGGTGTATTTCAACCGTGAATGACGGGTGTAAAATGAATTTTATAATGAAGTACATTAGTAGTAAAATAAAAATAAAATGTTGCATATAGCCATATTTGGCAACCACTGTTCGTCTGACTAATAACCCCTCTAGTCGGAGCAGTAAGAAAACACTGACCATTTCTAATAGTAGAAATTTAAGATAAAAGTTGTGATAGGTCTGATATATTGGGTTGATCTACTATTGATCTAAAATTCATGAAAATCCATTTTGTTGGCTTAAATGCATCTAAATATATTTCCCCACACATGTGACTATCAAAAGGCATACCATTCTTACCCGAGACCGGTGGCAGGAGATTGCTTATGAAAAACTAAAGACCCCAGTGGAACTAGTAGTCTGCTCTTGGGACTATTAAGAAAAGCAGCCCCCCAAGAGGTCAAGACTGGTGGATACGTGAGGAGTCTAGATGGGTCGCATCAGGGGTGTGACTCGAATGCTTATCATAACGTGGGACAAACCCGACAACAATCCCAGGAGAATTGTCCTGTTGAATTCCTCGGGACCAGTAACTTCAAATAGTAAACGGGGACCTAGAGCCCAAGTCTCACATCAAGAAGTAAATCTATTTAGACCTTTACACTGGGTACCCGTGACCTACTGAACGGGTCGAATTATGGAAACTAGCAAAAGATTAATTCTACCGGACCATCGACAATATTTCTGTACAAGATAGGTAACATAAACCTACAGAAAAAAAATACAACAATACAGGAATCCAAAAGGCCCCAAATGGGACTTTTAAAGGAACAAAAGGGATTTGTAGGATTACCATCCAGGGGAAAGAAACAAGAATTTAATGCATAACATATCTAAACAAGGTGATCATTTTTATGGGAAAGTAGCTGCCCCTGAAAGATAGGAAGAACGCGGAACGCCCAGGTGGCACGAAAATTGAGAACGGAAGGGTAAGGGGAAAATTTGAACAAAAGAACCAATCCACGGGGGAAAACTGCTAAAAAAAGTAGAAAAGATCCTATATCTAGGACACCAGATATACCTGGGACAGACAAACCAGCCGGGGAGGGATGATAAAACCCAATCGGGCCAAACCATTTATGGGAAAACCCCAGCATGGTGCCCCCACATGGAGGTATCACATAAAAGTGGTTCCTAAAAACATACAAGAGAAATCAAAAAGCCCATATAAAGGGCCTTGAAGATATTGTTACTCACAGACTTGATAACGGGACACAATCACCCTGAACGGGCTCAGGAAGTCTTGGATCACAGATATCTCCTGTGAGGATGGTGTCTGGAAGACGACCATGCATACATGGATTATTATCCAAGCTGTGAAAAATTCCAAACACAACACAAACAAAAAAAAAAAATTCTACCCAAGAAAACCCGGGGATCACTTACACCTAGCTCATTGCTGTCGATAACTGAAATATAATAAGTTCTGAGAATGGTAGGGGCAGTTCAAAACCAGCAACAAAAAGGGGGTTTTATTTTATCAACTTTTCATACTCTATTCATAGAAAAAAAACTTTTCTTTTATAATTGCCCCACCAACGTTGCGGAGTGGAATAATTGGAATACATTTATCTAATTGGTTACATATTGATTAGATTGGAAAAAAAAAATAACACGTGAATAAGAAACATGATGATTTTTTTTTTTTAAGACATTATTGTGTCGAAAAAAAAAAAGTTTAACCTTTGTCGGAAATATTCACAAATTCAAATTTCTGAGGAGATACCAATGAGTCAAATTTTCAGTATTTTTTTTAGGTTTTATTTCATTTGCAATCTTTAACCTAGTAGACTAATTTATTCAAAAAAAAGGGGATACAGTGGATAAGAATATTCATTCACCTACAGTAAAATAGTTGATATAATTTTAAAAAATTTAAAAAAATTTAATTTTTAAATTTTTTTTTGAAAGGTATAGAGAAAGTAAACGTCAAATTTTTAAAAAAAATCCCAAATTGGTTTTGAAAATGTTTTTAATTATCATTACCGCATTTTTGATTCGACATTTGTCGATAAGTCGATTTAGTGTTCACAAACGGGCTTTTTTTTAGTCTACATGTTGCAGATGCTGCAAGTTTGCTGGGACGTCACCCATGTCGAGTGTTCCATCAATTTTAGATGTTCTACCTGCAAATTCAAATAACACATTTATAGTGATTATGAAGAGAATATAACCCCAAAAAAAAAAAAAAACCGAGTAGTAATACCAAAACAGATAACATACACACAAACACTTAAAAAAAATTTACCCCATAAGGAAAAAAAAACCCCCCTTGTGGTAAATATGGGGAATTCAGAATACACAATTACTACAATAAAATTGTTTTTAAATTTTAACATGTTAGGGAAAGTCTTTTTTTGCTGTTTTATTAATTTTATTTTTTTGAATGTAGACAAAAAATTGAATAATAATTGTCTTACATCAAGTATCTTTTTTTCATTCCTAAAAAAAAAAAAAAAATAAGCAATTTTAAAGAAACGCATATTTTTTTTCCCCAAAAATTAATTCTTGAAATTATCTACTAATCTATCAGTTGTTTTATTTTGATTTCAGCCCCCCTAAAACAGTTTTTTTAAAATTATTCACGGATAAATTAATATCTTTTATTTTTTTTTTTATTTAAAATTATCAGTTATAACATTTTTTAAAAATTTCTAATTTTGTATAAGAAACACTGCTCAAATTTTCTATAAATCGGTTTTTGATTGAAATAAAGAACCAAAAAGAAGATTAATTATTTGGCTTTTAATCCCATTGTGTTAATCAATTATACAATTCCCCCCAAATTGAATTATACTTTTTTATAGTATTTCACTAACAATACAATTACAAGTTAGAGATAACAATAAAAAAAAATTAAGGAAATTTAATATAGCGATCATGACCCCAGGAAAAAAAAAAAAAATTGATGTCATTATTTCCCCAAAAAATTCACAAAATAAATACAAATGAAGGATATAGAGTCATGAAACTATTTCAATTTTTTTCATTGTTGTCTCACGCAAAAAAAAAACGACCACTTTTGTTATCTCAACGATTTAAAAACTTGGGGAACCGATTGAGTTTAATTTACAGGTGTTCATAATTTGGGAAACGCATTAAAATTTTTTTTAGAGAAAACAAAATGGCACGAGTTTTGGTTATGGACACGATTCAAAATTGGTAGGGGGTTTGGGGGGTAATTTTTTTTGTGTACAAAAGAGGGATGTCAAATGAAAGAGGGGAAAATTTGAGGAATAATAATAGTATAAACATAGTACAATATTGAATATAAAAAATAACCCAAAACAAACAATTTTTATATATTTCATCGTTTTGAATACTACTAGGTTTCATCGGTAGTTCTGAATATCAATTTGGAAAACAACAGAATCACCACCCCACCCTTTTTTGTTTTCTGTTTCATTAGCAGACATTAATTTAAAAAAATCACAAATTATTAAAAAAACCCCCAAAAGGTTCAAATTTGTCCAAAAAAATTAATAAAACGAATGTCACTGAGATAGGGTTAACGGGGAGGGCGGGGGGATGTCGTTGACGGTCTGTAATAGCAATTTTAGCCTTTTAAATATATTTTCGTTTTTAATTAAAAAATTTTTCCCAATTTATCCCTTTATTGACGGACGGTATTTAAACCGGATTTATAATGATTCATAAAAAAAATTTATGTTACCATTAAAGCTCCCACGCTAGAGAACAGCACTATGAGTCATTTCTGTAACTTATCGGTTTGGGGGAATTTTTAAGAGTGTAGGCACTATTCAATTTGAGGAAACGTTCATAAACGAATGTGGTGAATTATTCTATGGAGTGAATAGTAGCTCTATTGTATTATGGTTATTTTGTACCATTTTCTGAAGTACTGTCAGGCTACACTGTGAAATTTTATTTTATTATTTCAATTGTTTTTGCTCATTTATAGTCTTTCAGTCGACTTCATGATACGTATCAAAAGAATAAACCTCTAACAGATGCGAACCTAAAGATTATTGAGAAATCACCATGAGGATTTACCGATGATAAACAATATGTAGTGTTACGCTTGTAAAGTATTCCGAACTATGTTACCTGATCAATCAATCATATCAATAAAGAACTATTTCTGATTTATTCAATATTTTCATAATCATAAGAAGCCTTTTTAATTTATATCAAAATATTTTAGCATTTTTACCCTAGGTTTTAGAAAAAATGTCTCATAAAATCTAAAATAATTTTAATATACCGTTTCTATTATAGACTCGGTCACAAAAAAATTGGAATACTTATATTTTATTAGTCAGGCAACAAAGGGATCTTCATTTCTAAGAGAGGTAAAATAGCTAATAATATGGTAAAGGGGTTTACTTCATCCTATTCCGATAGTGAACAATTGTTTCATCATGAATGCCCTAGTCTAGATTGTTTAATTAAGATCTATTAGTCACGCTATCATATCATTCTTTCTTGTTGTCGCATCAATGGTTAAAACGAAAAAAGTTTAAAATGAAATAAAGTTTAAAAACTGTAAACTCCAACCATGGAAAAATAAACTAAAAGTAAGAAACAAGTTGGGTTTTGACCTGCTATCATCATCTTATTGAGTAGACGAATTTTTTTATTTGATTTGTTAGATATTCCTGTTTATTTAGTTCCATTGAGGTCTTCTGGCAGTTTCACATTAATAACGTTATAATTCAATTCAAATGCCGTGATCGAGCAGGAAAAAGAATGGCCGCCGTAAAACATGAGGCTACAGTAGCGATTTTTTTAACGCGTGATGGGAGGGGTTGAACCTGAGTATAAGGGTGGGGGGGGGGCGCGAAAAATACATGAGATCTTTTTTTCAGATAATTGAACGCTCTTTCATTATTTTCAGATAATTTTTTCTGTAAAATCAATATTTATGCGAGTTTTTTGAGTCAAAGTTGGAACGAGTGTTTATTTGCGAATAATTCAAAACCAATTGATCCTACGTAAAAAATAGTTATATTAAGAGTTGCAGAGCGAAAATTTATCTACAAATTTAGTTCTGTTTTTTCCTATCTACAATAGTTTTCGCACAGTAGATATCCAAACGAAAATTATTTACATATAATGTGATAGATGCACGGAACAGGTAAATTGACTTGATTGTGTAGAGGTATTAGATGAAATATTAGAACCAGGCCCATCAAACACAAGAATAATAAAATAAATCATGTGAATTACTAATGTATTTAAACTATTACAATGTACATTATATAAAGAAATTAAAATAAATATTATCGATTATGTGAAGAAATATTCAAATAAAGATAGAATAGCATTCATTATTCTTAAAAAAATATTACATGTTTTTCCAAATCATTTCAAGCCTTTCTTCGGGATTTAAACTCCCCAGTCGTTCTTGAACATTCTTCCTCTCAAATTTCCTCTGTAAATCACTCCACAGTTCTCCCAATTTCACCCTGGCAATTATCCTTTATCCCTTTATTACCGTTGCCTATCTTTAACCTTCTCCTGGCCCCGTTCATCGTGCCTCGATTTTTTATACCTGCCAATGACCCCTCATTTTACAACAAATTCCTTCGGAAATCATCTCTCTGCTCCTCCTTTTTTGCGTCCGACGAACCGCGCCAACTCAGAGTTATACTCAGGACCCTCAGGACCGACCACCCTATCATGTCGAAAAAAAAATCGCTACTGTAACCTCATGCAGAAAAAAACCCCTGCCGATTGGACTATGTGGCGAAGGTGTGCAAATAACACAAGCGGCCAAATCAAAGGGCGGCAAAACAGGACGAAAAATAATTAACTTCTGCGACAAGTGTTCATAGTTAAAGGCGGCTCATCAGTAAGCAGTAAGAATAAAAAACAAAGGAAGTAATTAGATAAATAGTAAGTAAAAAATTATATAACTTTGACTCGTTTTTTATAGAAAGCGGCATTTCACATTTGTTCTTCAAACAAGATTAGTTAGTCGTTCAGTTTATAGATACTTATTCATTTTCCAGTTTAGTAGAAACAGTGATCGGTGATCTAAAAGTGAAAGCGGATATATAGTAAAAAAATGGTAATTAGGTACCTATGCAACACCGATATTATTAACGGGTTTGATTTTTTGCATATTTTCGAAAACGGAAATATGTTATATATTTAATGATAATCAACTTGCTGTTCAAACATTTGTAACGAACCTAGGCCGGACCTGTCGCCTCCCGCGTCGCCATCGACAGCGATGAGATCATCCCCGGAGATATTCGAGAACCATCCAGTCCCTCTTCCGCGTAATGCAACGGTCAATATTGGAAACAATTGGAACATGCCGTCGCCAACTGGAAGAATTCGAAACATCGAGAATGCTGTATCGGAGATAAATAGACAGCCCTCAAGAGGGAGTGAACAGTCTGAACGAGCCCATACGATCGAGCTATTCAGTGGCGTAGTAATATAAATTAAGTTGTAGATTAAGTGTTAAATAAATTAATAAACCAAGTTAAGTTTATTTACGTTACAATTGGTGTCGGAAGTGAGATTTTGAAAATAAACAAGTGATCGTGGAGTGGATAGTCAGAAAAATAAATTGATAGACCTTTTTGTACGCCCAAAAATAGACAGTGGCCCGGTTTTCGCGAAGTGACAATTGTGCGTGGAATATAAACTGATACACTCTTCGCGTGAAACAGACAATAGACTGGTGGCCCGTGGAAAAGAATTCGCGAAGTGAATTTTAACAAACTGATAAACTTTTTCGTGTGAAACAGACTGATACCTCGTCAAAGACAAAATGTGTTCAAGAAAAGTGCGCCTTGCGGACTTGAAGGTAGCGGAATTGAAACAGGAATTGGAGGAAAGGGAACTGGAAACAACGGGTAAAAAGCAAGTACTCCAGGAAAGACTTGCAGAAGGACTTATACAAGAAGGTGAGGACCCTGAAACATTTTATTCGAAGTTCCCGGAGGTGATTTAAGTTTGGTAATGAATAAACTCGAAGAAACTACCAAATCCGTGAAAGAAGAACTGAAAACAAAATGCTAGAAATCTGGAAGAGAAGCTTCAAGAAAATTCTATAAATCTGGAAGAGAAGCTTCAAGAAAATTCAAGAAGCCTGGAAGAGAAGCTTCAAGAAAATTCTATAAATCTGGAAGAGAAGCTTCAAGAAAATTCAAGAAGCCTGGAAGATAAGCTCCTAGAAAACACAGAAGGCCTAAAAAAAGAACTCTGTGGTGTGGCGAATCGTCTAGAAAAAAGAATAGGAACCGTCGAGGCAGAGATGGACAAGATGAAGGAAACGATCAGTAAGCTGGAAAAACGAATTGATAGTGCGCCCTCCACAGAGATGGTTAACAAAAGCAACGTGACTGAGTTTGAACTGGATAAAGTTCAAGAGGGTATACAAGATGTCAAGGTCATTTCTGAAATAGGGAAGCTTTCCATGAAGCCGCCTCAATTCGACGGAAAAACTCCATGGGAAAATTACCGACGGCAGTTTGAAGCAGCGGCCAAAGCAAACGGATGGAATGCAGGGGAAAGAGCTGTAGCACTGACACTTGCATTACGTGGAGAAGCGACAAATATTCTACAAACTCTCACCGCCCAAGAACAGGAGGACTATGATCAGCTGATTAAACATCTAGAATTACGATATGGCCACGCCCATTTGGAACACGTATACCACTCCCAGCTGAAAAATCGCTGCCAAAAATCGGGCGAATCCTTACAAGAATTCGAAACTGACATTGCACGCTTGGTTCGTCTCGCATATCCAGCCACACCAGAAAATGTAATGGAGCGACTAGCGGTTCAAGCATTCCTGGATGGACTCCGTGACCAAGAAACCAGACAAGCGTTGACACTAGCCCGTCCAACACATCTCGTAGACGCACTGGCACGCGCTTTAGAATTCGAGGCAGCGAAACAATCTTGCAAAAGCCAGAGTAAAGTCCGAATGATTGAGGAAGACTCACAGGAGCCTGCTAATTTGGAAGCTGCCATAAGGAAAGTGATTAAGGAAGTGTTCCCTGAGAAGAGACAGATAAGATGCTGGAATTGTGGCAAAATTGGACATGTGCGTAGCAAATGTCCAACATTCGAAAACACGACTCCGATGCAGGAAAACTAAAGAAGGTCGACGAGAAGGGGCAATCGTCGGCCTGTGTCCAGCAAGCCCTGGTTAACAACGCATATGTCGCTATCCTGCAACGACAGAACAGAGTGTTTTCGTAGACGGTCTCATCAATAACGAGCCTTGCACCATGCTGCTAGATACAGGTGCGACTAGGACAATTCTCGACCTTCCTTGCCAGAACACCGGAACGAATTGAACCGACAACTTGGGAAACTACGCACAGCAACAGGGGAGCCAGCTACTGTATATGGCGAGCTACCGATTGAAATAATTTTGGGCAGCACTAAAGTGAAACATCAGGCACCCTTTTAGCGGACATCGAAGACGATGCAATCATCGGAATGGACATCATGAATTCAGAGGGTTTGAATTGATTTCAAAGACGGCGTCCTACGTGTCAACGGAGAAGAGCTGGTACTTCATGGGGGAAGTGAAGAGTTGATCCGTGTGCTGTTGCTGAAGATGTAAGCGTACCTGAGAGGGCTGAAACCATTCTGGAGGCTCGCCTGGACGGGAGGCGAGCAGTGGAGACGTGGTGATGTTCGAGCCCAAACTTCATGATGAGAAATTGGGCGGGATTGCACTAGGGAAGACCTTGTTGCGTGCTGACAAATTTGTGCCGGTAAGGGTCATGAATGTCAATTATTTCCAGTGACCTTGAAGAAAGGAACAATTTTGGGGCACTGCTCGTCAGTTTCATCCGTGATCCGGGCGTATGAGGTACGATTAGCCAACCCAACAACTTGCCCACAGAACTAGAGAAATTAGTTGCCATCTCTTCCAAAGACATAAAACCAGCTCAACAGCCCAAACTAAGAGATTTAGTCAAAAAGTACCAAGACATCTTCGATACCGGACAAGGAAAAGGGGGTCGAACTAATGTGGTCCAGCACAAGATTGATACTGGGGGTGCCCGACCGATCCGGCAATCAGCAAGAAGACTTCCTCTTGCCAAGAAGGCAGAGGCTGACAAAATAGTCAGCGATATGGGAAAAGAAGGAGTTATCGAACCGTCTGACAGTCCCTGGTCCTCTCCAGTCGTACTGGTGAAGAAAAAGGATGGATCGACACGCTTTTGTGTAGACTATCGCCAACTTAATAATGTCACGAAGAAGGACAGTTACCCTCTCCCGAGAATAGATGACACCCTAGACACGTTGGCTGGTTCCACGATTTTCTCGACCCTTGATCTGAAGAGTGGATACTGGCAAGTAGAACTCGCTCAGGAAGATCGAGAAAAGACTGCTTTTACCATCGGCTCAGGATTGTGGCAGTTCACCGTTATGCCATTCGGGATCTGTAATGCTCCCGCCACATTCGAAAGATTGATGGAGACAGTGCTGAAGGGACTCTCATGGAACACGTGTCTAGTGTATCTCGACGACATAATTGTGGTCGGCAGATCGTTCGAGGACCACGTGAAAAACTTGGAGGAAGTATTCCTGCGACTGAGGAACTCCGGATTGAAGCTGAGCCCTAAGAAATGCCATCTGTTCCAAAAAGAAGTACGATACCTCGGCCACGTTGTCTCTGGGGATTAAGGATTGGCCCATCCCAAAAGACATTCACCAACTTCGAAGTTTCCTTGGTTTATGCACATACTATCGCCGATATGTGCTGGGATTCGCCAACATCGCTAAACCACTGACCAGGCTCACGGAAGGCCAAACAAAGTTCCAGTGGTCCGAAGAATGTCAAGATTCATTCAGGAAGCTGAAAGGAGCTTTGATCAACGCACCTATACTGAGCTATCCCCTACCCAAAGGGAAATTCATTTTGGATACGGACGCCAGCAACGTGGGACTTGGAGCTGTCCTATCTCAGATCCAGGAGGGACAGGAGAAGGTCATTGGTTATTTCAGCAAGACGCTTAGCAAACCAGAGCGCAATTACTGTGTCACCAGGCGAGAGCTGTTAGCTGTTGTAAAGGGAGTGGAACACTTCTACAAGTACAGAAGATTCCTGTTGAGAACTGACCATGCAGCTCTCAAATGGCTCTTACAGTTCAAAAATCCTGAGGGTCAAGTAGCACGTTGGATCGAGAGACTCCAAGAATTCGATTTCGAGATCGAACATCGAGCCGGAACTAGCCATAAGAATGCAGATGCCTTGTCGCGAAGACCATGTCCAGATGATTGCTCACATTGCCGACGAGCAGAAGAGAAAGAAGCAACACTTTGTAGAACCGCGGCAATGGATGACAACTGGAATGACAGCAAGATCCAGAAAGACCAAGAGAGAGACCCCGACCTTGGCTTAGCCGTCAGCTGGAAGAAGGGCAATCGAAGACCATCATGGCAGGAAGTCGCAGGTTACTCGCCGGCTGTTAAGTCCTATTGGGCACAATGGAACTCTCTTATTCTGGACAATGGGATCCTGAAACGTGTGTTGGAGGCCGATATTGGTGGGGAAGACAGACGCCAAATAATTGTTCCCAGGAACAGAAGAGAGGAAGTGCTGCGGGAAATCCATGATGGAGTCGCCGGAGGACATCTGGGAGTGACGAAGACCCTGCAGAAAGTGAGGCAACGGTTTTACTGGGCCAATTGTCAAGCTGACGTCCAGGACTGGTGCAGGAAGTGCGCTGTATGCGCTGCTAGCAATGGACCTCGAATACGACCCAAGGCCCCGATGCGTCAGTACAACGTAGGCAGCCCGTTCGAGAGAATCGCCATTGACATCGCCGGCCCGTTTCCCGTATCCGACCACGGGAATAAATACATCCTTGTGGCAATGGACTACTTCAGTAAGTGGGCGGAAGCCATGCCCTGCCCAACCAGGAAGCCATCACCGTCGCCGACGTCTTGGTGAAAGAGTGGATATGTCGATTCGGTATTCCAATGGAGCTGCACTCGGATCAAGGCAGAAATTTCGAATCCAACCTTTTCCAAGAAATATGTCTACTGCTGAACATCCGCAAGACAAGAACCACGGCCCTACATCCGCAGTCCGATGGAATGGTGGAACGGATGAACAGGACGATCAACCGCCACTTGTCCAAGGTTGTCTCTGACCATCAAAGAGACTGGGACCAGTATCTTCATTTGTTCCTGATGGCCTATCGATCCGCAGTACACGAGTCAACCGGTCAAACTCCTGCTAGTATTATAATGGGCCGAGAACTGCGACTGCCTTGTGACCTGAAGTTTGGGATACCGCCAGGACAAGACACTGCGGGAGAGGACTACGTCAGCAAACTTCGGCAGAGAATGGACGACATCCACGAACGAGTCCAGAGTGCCAGCGATAAAATGAAGAAGACCTATGACATCAAGGCCGACGCTGGAGGATTTAAGGTTGATGACCTGGTTTGGCTGTACAACCCCAAACGTCGTCGTGGACTATCACCAAAGTTGCGGAACTCGTGGGAAGGCCCGTATAAGATCGTGAAAAGGATAAACGACCTTGTGTACCGAATCCATAAGCCACCCGAGGGAAACCAAGGGTCGTCCATTTCAACAGGTTGGCCCCTACGCTGGAAACCATGACCGTTCGCACCCTCAAGCCACCGGAGGATGATATGACGTTCGAGAAGTTTATGTCCTTGTATTCAAACGGGCAGAAAGTTCTACATGGGGTTACTAGAGAGGAGTCACGAGACCTTTTCGAGGTGCCTGCTGACTACGCACTAGCGCACTGTGTGGCAGAAGATCTTCGAATGTCCAGGGGCATCGCCGTAGTGTTCTCCAAGAAATTTGGTCAACTCCAAACACTGCGGGAGCAGAATCCAGAAGTTGGTGGGGTGCTACAGTTGAAGAAAGGCCAGAGAAACATCTACTACCTAGTCACCAAGAGGCATTCCCAAGATAAACCGTCTTATGAAGATGTCTGGAAGAGTCTCACCAAACTAAGAGATACTATGGTGGACCAGAATCTGGTGGATCTAGCAATTCCAAAATTATCCTGTGGTATTGATGGGTTGGACTGGAGAGTCATAAGAAGTATGCTGGAGGCGATATTCAGATCCAGCGGCGTCAAGATTTTGGTTTGCTGTAACCCTCTTCCACGACCGATCATGAAGACCGTGGAGTGTTACTTCCATCGAACTTCACGGTGCAGATATGGGGAGTCATGCAGATATCGTCACACTCCAAGGATGAAATTTCGGGACGAAATGTCTTTAAGAAGGGGGCAATGTAACGAACCTAGGCCGGACCTGTCGCCTCCCGCGTCGCCATCGACAGCGATGAGATCATCCCCGGAGATATTCGAGAACCATCCAGTCCCTCTTCCGCGTAATGCAACGGTCAATATTGGAAACAATTGGAACATGCCGTCGCCAACTGGAAGAATTCGAAACATCGAGAATGCTGTATCGGAGATAAATAGACAGCCCTCAAGAGGGAGTGAACAGTCTGAACGAGCCCATACGATCGAGCTATTCAGTGGCGTAGTAATATAAATTAAGTTGTAGATTAAGTGTTAAATAAATTAATAAACCAAGTTAAGTTTATTTACGTTACACATTAAAAAAACATAGCCAGAATATTTATATCTTATACCTGAGACTATTTGTATATATTCGTAAAACAAGATTGCAAACAATATGTTTTTTTTATTTCAAGGCAGAAAAAGAAAGCGTTTATCAGGTACCGGCAACAAAAACAGCTGAAGATGGAAGCTAAGGAAAAATTAGCCGATTCTTTGAAAAAATATTGAAAACCATCAGAAACCAATGTTTTTTCGGAGAATACCGATGATGCTCGTTGTAGTTGTTCCTCATTTGTTCCTAATTTTGATAAAAATGTTAACCAAGAACATATTGAAGAAAATACAGAAGTTTCTTCAGACTGATTTGTTGAAAATATAAACAGGATGTTCATAAAGTCAGATGTGGAATCATCTGCGACTGAAAGATAAACTTAAGTCACTATCTTCCATCGTCAAGATAACCTCTTGTGGGGAATTCATGTTGAAAAGGGAAACATTCTCAATTGAATATTGATAGAAAGATTTTTCTGTGAATTGAAAAATCCACGATTAAAATGAAGTTATTTTTTGTGAATGTCTAACAGAAAACAACTACTTCCCCGGCTAAAGCCACGCTGGACATTGAACTACATCAAATAGATATTCTGAAAAGGCCCTAACTCAAAAGAAAAAATCTGAAATTGAAAATTTGCATTTTCATTCAGATAGTTATTTGATTTTCTATTCCAGTCTTGATTAAGAACTCATGAAGATGAATGAGGCAAAGAAGAATGTTTCCCAAAAGAGAGTACTCACCAGAAATCATTCGTAACATTGACGCAGGAGAGACATCGCATTCACTAGGTCTTCAATACATTTTTGTCAACGAAAATCTATTTCACGCTTCCACGAACATTAGGAAGGCCGGAAGAAATGGGAAACACATTTTCAAGAAACAATCTCACTTTGCAAAGATGGAAAAAGTTAGAATCATTTCTTTTGGAGAGACACTTTGAAATTAGTGTTTTCTGACATTAAAACCTGTCATGGGGTATGATAGATTGATTTGTTGAAAATATAAACAGGATGTTCATAAAATCAGATGTGGAATCATCTGCGACTGGAAGATAAACTTTAGTCACTATCTTCCATCGTCAAGATAACCTCTTGTGGGTATTCATGTTGAAAAGGGAAACATTCTCAATTGAATATTGATAGAAAGATTTTTCTGTGAATTGAAAAATCCACGATTAAAATGAAGTTATTTTTTGTGAATGTCTAACAGAAAACAACTACTTCCCCGGCTAAAGCCACGCTGGACATTGAACTACATCAGATAGATATTCTGAAAAGGCCCCAACTCAAAAGAAAAAATCTGAAATTGAAAATTTGCATTTTCATTCAGATAGTCATTTGATTTTCTATTCCAGTCTTAATTAAGAACTCATAAAGATGAATGAGGCAAAGAAGAATGTTTTACAAAAGAGAGTACTCACCAGAAATCATTCTTAACATTGACGCAGGAGAAACATCGCATTCACTAGGTCTTCAATACATTTTTGTCAACGAAAATCTATTTCACGCTTCCACGATCATCAGGAAGACCGGAAGAAATGGGAAACACATTTTCAAGAAACAATCTCACTTTGCAAAGATGGAAAAAGTTAGAATCATTTCTTTTGAAGAGACACTTTGAAATTAGTGTTTTCTGACATTAAAACCTGTGATGGGGTATGATAGATTGATTTGTTGAAAATATAAACAGGATGTTCATAAAATCAGATGTGGAATCATCTGCGACTGAAAGATAAACTTTAGTCACTATCTTCCATCGTCAAGATAACCTCTTGTGGGGTATTCATGTTGAAAAGGGAAACATTCTCAATTGAATATTGATAGAAAGATTTTTCTGTGAATTGAAAAATCCACGATTAAAATGAAGTTATTTTTTGTGAATGTCTAACAGAAAACAACTACTTCCCCGGCTAAAGCCACGCTGGACATTGAACTACATCTGATAGATATTCTGAAATTGTTGAAACTGATATAGTACTCATAGATATTGAAAATGTTCCAGCAGAAGATGCACTTTCCACCCTACTATCTGATGACCCTGGAGAATGGCCAGAAATAATAAAATCCGAAGATGCAAGATATCTAACTGAAAAAGGACCCCGTCAAATGACGAACTGGATTCACCCAAAAGACTCAGATGGCCGAAAGTTTTCAGCAAGTTATTTTTACAGGATCCTCGCCCATGGGGAGATAGTTAAAAGAGAGTGGCTGATTTACCCTACATCAAGAGATGCGGTTTACTGTTTCTGTTGTAAACCTTTTGGTAAGTCTTTAGCTAACTTGTCTAATGAAGAAGAATAAAAACAATATCGGATCTTGGTTGAATTTGTCAACTATGATATCTACAGGAGTTGCTAAGAATCAAAAGTGTCAATTACGTTTATTGACTGAAGAAACATATACTGGTATCGTGGAACATCTAGCAAAGTGTATGAAAATAATAATGGAAATTTCTTAAAAGTAATAGAAACGTTCTCAACGAGCACGTTCGTCGAACACGTAAAAATCAAAACAATAATATTGTAACGAGAAACTATTTAGGCGACTACCCCCCCTCATTATTTTTGAACCAATCAAATGGCCGAGATTTCAAACAGAACCAATCAGATCAATGTTATAGTGATAAATGTCTTCTTATTTTGCCATAAAACTATACTAGGTCCTGTCAAACTTATATGTCAACACATTCAATTCCCATATAGGGAAACAGGAAATGCAAAATTGATCAAATAAGGGATTCTGAAATCACTACATACAGTGATTTGATATTTGAAATCAGTGATTTGTTATTTGAAATCAATATAGTTTTTTCAGCATGTTGAATGTCTCAGGTCAATGAGTAATTGAATTCCGTTATATTCAGAATATCAAGAAAAGTTCTTGTGGAGTAGTGGTTAGCGTATCAGGCTTTTTATATAGGGTATCGCAAAAAGATCGCAAAGTGACCTCCTACTGCCCCTTCGCGGGGGCGTATGTGACGTTTAAGGACAGGTAGGCACCCCTCCAAAGGGGCCTATACCTTCACTTTCCCAAAAAATCCCCATGCCATCCTTGAATAAAGCATGAAATGAATTGTAAAATTAACGAATATGAGATGTGACCGTACTACTATAAATATATTTTGAATTGAATTGGCTATAACGTGGGAGGCTGGGGTTCGATTCCAATTCAAAGAACTTTTTTTTTTCAAATCGGTTGCAGATTCAAACATATTTGATATGATAGTAAAAAATGTATATATATATTTTAGATTTTTGGGTGAGTTCAAGAGCAGTGAATGACCATTGTAAATGAATGAATTCTAAATGCTTGGTTTTACAAGCATTTAGAAAACGGTAATTATTCGGACACGATTCCTTCGATTTTGGAACGAGAAGAATTGTTGTAACTTTCCTCGTTGAAAATTCAAATATAACATGATTTCTGGTAATTTTATCCAGTTTTAAATGTGATTCGGGAAATATTCTCATCAAATATCATTCGTGCTAAAGGATTTTGACGCAATTTTTTTTTAATTTTTCCTCAAACAATTTGCCTCTAGGAAATTTAACTGATGCAATTTGCGGCCTTATTATCAAAGATTAAACCACGAAAGCGAACGTCTTCTCGCTGTTTTATACCGAGAATTTCACGCAACTGTCAAAAACCTAATGAAATTGCTCCTTATGATAAAACATATCCAATGAGGTTGAAGCTTTGTTGATTATTCCCTCCTGCAGCGAATTAATATACGATAACACCACGAGCTCGATATCTATAGTAAATGAAATTCTGACGCATAACTGACGTTTGAATATCGTTTCGCTTTCGAAATATTAGTCGGTGATTCCAACAAGAAACGGAATCCCATAGATGGGGAACTGCTACAAATGAGCAAACAAATTCGAAAATAGTATATCAATGTTCAAAAATTTCAATTGTAATGAATTTTAATTTTCTACGTATCTAAATGAGTTGAAATAAATGATTCTAGTTCCAATTATTAGTACGGAAAAAAGCAAAAATTGTGAAATTCTCATACAAAATACAACTCGTGTGATAAAATGTCCTGAATATTTTTACCATTATCATAAAATTTTAGGCAATACAACTCGTGCTACGTATTTCCAAATTTTATGATAACTCTCAGTGAAGTCGAAGAATAATCGGCAATTTTATCGGCACTTGTTATATTATACATGATATTGTTTTTCCATAAAACCGCTAGTAGATTCGATATTGTTTTTCGATAACACCACACTATGCCCTGTCACCTGTCATTATATGTCAACGCATTCAATTCATATATTATACTAGCAGACCCGGCCACGCTAAAACCCGACAGACGTCCTGTCCAAATTTCTATGTTCCCTAAAATGTTTTTCCCGAAAACTCTCGTCCACGTAGAATTTCTTTTTTTCTATGTTTTCCTTTATGTTGTTCCATCTAGATTATGCTTTTGACTCCTTCCGCTTCCTGTTGTCCCGTTATCTCGATTTTCCCGTTATCCCATTTTCCTGTTACCCGTTTTCCCGTTTTTTCGTTATCCTGTTATTCCATTATCCCATTTTCCTGTTACCCCTTTTTTCTTTATCCCGTTATCCCGTTTTCCCGTTATCCCCTTATCCTGTCATCCCGTTATCCCGTTTTTTAGTTATCCCGTTCTTACTCAATCCAGTCAACAGATACCGCCATCTGTTAGAATTATTTGGAGCTAACAGATAATTAATAAACAAATAATTTGCAATTAAATAATATTGCGGCTATAAATTGAGATGTGAGCTATCCTATCTTTCAAGTTAGATCAAACTGCACACTTAATATATATAAATTACGCGTCACGTTGTTTGTCCGCGATGGACTCCTAAACTATTATTCAAGGGAAACGGTAGGAGAACCCAGTCATGGGGACCACCATGCTTTTTTACACAGATGCCATTTGTAAAAAAACATGGCGACCTCCATGATTGATTTTCTACTATATGAATTTAATTTATACTTCAGTCTAAATAACACATACTAACATAAACACGTAGAACGCTCGGAACTGGAGCAAGATATAGATATACTGACTATCCCACTACACAGGAGCATACATATGGACAATGCTTAGTAGACGATAGTGGGGACGCTACGAAGCATCGCACAAAGAGGAGACCGAGAACGTGTATCGAGTTTGAAATCACAACGATTCTAAAGAAGTTTCACTTCAATAAACAAATAATTTGCAATAAAATAATATTGCTATAAATTGAGATGTGAGCTATCCTATCTTTCAAGTTAGATCAAATTGCACACGGTGTGCAAATTTGATTGAAATCGGTTAAGTAGTTTAGGAGTCCATCGCGGACAAACAACGTGACGCAAAATTTATATATATATATATTAAGATATAATTCAATTCCTGTAAGGAAACAGGAAATGCAAAATGGGTTTTGAGCTCACTACATACATTGATTTGATATTGGAATTCAAATATACACATTTGTGTGTGAATCATATAACTCCCATATTATCATACAATCAATGGGTGTTGTGAAGTAGTGGGTAGGTAACCAGACTATCACGCGGAACTAGAAATATTTCATGAAGAATTGTAACACCACTAACAACTTAATAAAAATCTCAAAATAGCACAAATCACACAAAACTCAATTAGTCTATGCATACAGTCAACAGGCATTCAAAATTATACTCACAACAAAGCCAAGATGGCCTAGTTAGCTAATGAGCAGGCCACGAAAAAAGCATCCGGAGTTCGAATCCGACTACCGTCAATTTTTTTAATTTTCGAAAATAAATTTCAATAAAAATCTCAGCGCAGATTCTGCAGACGATGCACTTACAAGGTAAATGCATCGAGAAATCTTTAAAACTAGTTTTTTACTTCATTTCTCCACTAAATATAAGATATTTCTTCCTATGATCCTACTAACCTCAATTCTCGCGAGAAAAAACACAGACGCTCGTGTAAGCTTAGCAGGAAACGAGCCAACCCTATCCCATTTTCCTCAAAATTATATCCTAACTAGCTGACCCGACAGACGTTGTCCTGTCCACATTTCTATGTTCCCTAAAATGTTTTTCCCGAAAACTCTCGTCCGCGTAGAATTTCTTTTTTTCTATGTTTTCCTTTATGTTGTTCCATCTAGACTATGCTTTTGACTCCTTCCGCTTCCTGTTGTCCCGTTATCCCGTTTTCCTGTTATCCCGTTTTTTCTTTATCCCGTTATCCCCTTATCCTTCATCCATTATCCCGTTTTTTTGTTATCTCGTTATTCCCGTTATCCCATTTTCCTGTTATCCCGTTTTTTTTTATCCCGTTATCCCTTTTTCCCTTATCCCCTTATCCTGTCATCCCGTTATCCCGTTTTTTCGTTATCCCATTATTTTCGTTATCCCGTTTTCCTGTTATCCCATTTTTTCATTATCCCGTTATCCCGTTTTCCCCTTATCCTTTCATCCCGTTTTCCCGTTTTTTCGTTATCCCGTTATCCCGTTTTCCTGTTATCCCGTTATCCGTTTTCCCGTTATTCCCTTATCCTGTTATCCCGTTTTTTCGTTATCCCGTTGTCCTGTTATCCCGTTTTTTCTTTATCCCGTTATCCCGTTCTCAATTTATCGTACTACAATTATTATATTCGATTGCCATCTTACAACCCTATTGCGGATCTGTGGATAAAATAAAATAAAATAAAATAAAAATAGCGATGGAAAAATAGGGGTTGATCGTAGAATGAAAATTTAGGGTGGTATGTATTTTTGAATGCTGTATCATAAAAAAATAAAAATAAAATATTTTTATCTAAAAAATAAAATTAAAAATTAAGGGGTGGACCACCCTTAACATTTAGAGGGATGAAAAACTAACCGATATGCACACAAAATTTCATGAGAATCGGTCGAGCCATTTCGGAGGAGTTTAATTACAAACACCGTTTCACGAGAATTTTATATATTAGATTTTAAGTTTTTGAGTGAGTTCAAGAGCAGTGAATAATCATTATGAATGAATCAGTAAAGCGATTCTTTCGATTTTGGAACGAGAAGAATTGTAACTTTTCACGTTGAAAATTCGAATAGAACATGAATTCGGGTAGTTTTATTCAGTTTCAAATGTGATTCGGAAATATTTCATCAAATATCATTCGTGCTGAAGGATTTTATCGCAATTTTTTTTTAATTTTCCCTCAATCATTTTGCCTCTAGGAAATTTAACTCGTGCAATTTGCGGCATTATTATCAAAGATGAAACCACTCAAGCTTCGCTTTCGTGGTTTTATCAGATAATAAGACCGCAAATCAGTAAAATTTCCAGGCAAAATGCTTTCTAGAAAATTTCAAAAATATTTTAGCGATAAAACCCCTACACACATGATATTACCCTCGATAAAACCCCTAGCACTCATGATATTACCCTCATAAATTCAAAATAATTGATAATTTTAATCGGTTTGTTTTATTTAATAGTCTACGAAAAAAAATTAAATACGTGAACATTTCATTGAGTTTTGTCCTATAACTGATTCTACTGGTACTGACTTATGTAACTATGTGACAGATTTGATAGTTAAATTGAATTTGAGTAATGTCAAAGCTATGATAATGACTGAAATATGCGTGGAATACATGTTGGCTGACAAAGGCAAACCATAAATATTAACCCACGAGCATGTTTTCTTCCTTGTTCAGCGGCACTCACTGATTTAGTTGTTAATGATGCTGCTAAAATTTCTTTTGGGTTTCGGGATTCATTGATATTGTTCAAGAGTTATGTTTGTTCCGCGTCAACAAAAATATGTACCGTTTTAAAATCGTGCATTTCAGATTTAACTTTGAAACCACTTTCTGACACTTGCTGGTCCAGTAGAATAGACGTAAAACCTTTAATATAACAGATTGGTCAAGTTTATGATGCTCTCTTTAAAGTAATGGAAGCATCCGCATTTTCAAAAGATTTTAGTGTCTCACACCAAGCTCGATCGCTAGCAAATTCAAAACTACAAATGTTTATGCTCTATAGCGATTTGGTACAACATATTATGTAAAAATAATTATCGCAATAAATTAATGTAGAATCGAAGTATAAAAATAAAAGCTTGTTAAGATTGCGTAAACAAAATTAAAACTTTTCACAGACTCAACAAATGATTCTAACTAGCAGATGAGTTAGAAATTGAAACTAATTTTCTACCTACACAAACTGTTCCTCAAAGAAAAAAGACAAAACAATTTAATTAAGAAAGCAATGACGAACCAATAACAAACGAAATTTATTATAAAGTTAATGTGTTCTTTTCCATACTAAATCGAACTTTTTCATGTCTCAATGAAAAATTCAATGGGTTGGAGCAATTCAATAACATTTTTGGATTTATTTATAAAATTTTCAGCTTGACTGAAGAAGAATTGAGATTATCGTGCGAAAATTTAGCATTACATTTGAAAGATGAATCACGTAACAATCAGATATTGACGCAAATGACTTATTTTATGAAATCAAATGTTTGAAATGTCACTTGCCTGATCAGAATGATTTAGAGCCCCAGTCAATTCTTGATTACACTCTCGAAAATCAGTTAATTTCTACATTACCACATATTGCAGTAGCAATTCGATTTTTTAAACGCTTCCTTTTTAAAATCGAGTATGGCACAAGAGGGACTTTTTTTATTGTTTTATTAATATTTTGGATTTGTACTTCTTTAGTTCCTTTTTTATGTCGTTTATAAGTTATTGTGCAATTTGAAATAAAGTGACATGTAAGTATTTTCAGTTATTTCGATTTCATTTATGTGTACCTATCAATGTATTAATTTTTAGTTACATAATTATATAGTTATCGTGACAAACTTGAAATAACCTTAGTCAAACTAAAAGCAAAAAACCTTCCCAGTGGCGTATCTAGGATTTATGCTTGGGGGAGGGGGTAATGATGACATAAAAAAGTTAAATACCCCTACTTATAGGTACAAAAAACATAAGTATTTTTTTTTCATTCAAATTCAAACAAAAATACAAAATGTAATAAAATAATAGTTATATATGCATATACTTATAAGTTGGTACAAAAACAAAGATTCCACTCGTTAAAATAAAAATCACAAAATGAAATTTAGTCTCCTGTATTTCTTATTTTCAAACCTTTCATAAAATTTGAAACATCTATTTGCACATCTCTATGAACATGAAGTAGGGATAATCCAACCAACCAACCACAACCTAACCTAACCTAACCTAACCCAACCTTCCCAGTGGCGTATCTAGGATTTATGCTTGGGGGAGGGGGTAATGATGACATAAAAAAGTTAAATACCCCTACTTATAGGTACAAAAAACATAAGTATTTTTTTTTTCATTCAAATTCA
Organism: Gonioctena quinquepunctata; assembly: GCA_018342105.1. Taxonomy (NCBI): domain Eukaryota; kingdom Metazoa; phylum Arthropoda; class Insecta; order Coleoptera; family Chrysomelidae; genus Gonioctena; species Gonioctena quinquepunctata. The sequence goes on along the minus strand of JAFIRS010000133.1, from coordinate 1,114,587 downwards.
AACAAAAATACAAAATGTAATAAAATAAGAGTTATATATGCATATACTTATAAGTTGGTACAAAAACAAAGATTCCACTCGTTAAAATAAAAATCACAAAATGAAATTTAGTCTCCTGTATTTCTTATTTTCAAACCTTTCATAAAATTTGAAACATCTATTTGCACATCTCTATGAACATGAAGTAGGGATAATCCAACCAACCAACCACACTAACTGGCATTGTATTAACATGAACACAATTTTTTATCAAGGGAAATATGTTAGCGTCACAAGATTCAAAAAGAAAAAAATAATACTATCAGCTGAACACTTGAAAGAATGTCATTTCAATGGAAAATAAATTTTTCATTGAATTTTATTAAAAACCTAATAATTGTTCACAGAATGGCTCCATATTTGTTATGTCCTGAGCACATTTACATTGTACTGATAATATCCTCTTAATTATAAAGTTGATAATTTTCTCAATTATAAATTTCTGAAGTTACAAAATATGAGAAATTAAGTAAATATTGTCATTTTTTTTATTGATATTTCTCATTATTATCAGTTTTATGTCTGACAAAGGTATTTTACAACGATTTAAAAAAAATTACGCAATTTGTTTATAAAATATTCATAAAGAAATGAATAAGTTGAATATTTTTCAGAAATTGTTTTTTTGCATTAGGTTTCTGAGAGTTTATAATGATTGAAAAAAAAATCCTAATTTTTTTAAATTGTTTATAATAGTTTTTTTAATTTTTTTTATTTAAATAATATATTAAGAATTTTTGTCTTTAAAATTGATAATTGGTTATTCTCCACCTAATGATATTTTTTTATTAATTATATAATTGTTTATTCACTTAACAATATGTTATAAACAAACTTGGATTGGAATTATCTTTTTTTTTAATGGAACAAAAAATAACAAAAACAACCATATACGACAAACTGTTAAAAAAAATTTATTTTATCATTTTTCTAAAAAAATCTATAAAAATTACAAACACATTTTTTTGAACATTTTGCCGTATATGGTTGTTCTTGTTATTTTTTGTACCATTAAAAAACAAATTGCCTATCAAAGTTTGTTTAATTGTTGAGTAAATACACAATTACATTATTCATGGAAAACATATTATTAGGTAGAGAAGAACCAATCATTAATTTTAAAGAAAAAAATCTTTATATATTATTTAATAATAAAAAAATTAAAGAAACTAATATAAACAATAAAAAGTTTTTTTTTATTTATTTTTTCAATCATAATAAACTCTTAACAACCTAATGCAAAAAAACAATTTTTGAAAATATTCACCTTATCTATTTGTTAATAAATATTTCATAAACAAATGACCTATTTTTTAAAACGTTGTTAAATGCCTTTGTCAGACATAAAACTGATAATAATGTGAAATATCAATTTAAAAAAATTACAACATCTACTCGATTTCTCATATTTTGTTAACTTTAGAAATATCTAATTAGCAAAATAATCAACTTTTAAACAATTTTATAGCGTAATCTTATTTAGTTTATTACTATAATTTTTTTGAATTTTTAAATTTATATTTAATAGTATAAAAAAAATATTTGATGTGCATTGCTCTTTCGATAGGTACTGTACTCCTGCATTAACGCCCACGCGGAGCCCTATTTTCAACGTTGGAATAATATTATAAATACTTGGAGGTAGAGTTCCTCTTCATGAACCTGTTTTTATATTTTCTCTATCATCAATATTTTTGAGCTATTGCCAAAAAACTAAGTCAGTTTTATTTTATTTTTTAAATAGCAAATTCTCGTCGGCGGAAAAATCGAAAAATATTTGAGTAGAGATATGGTGGCCATTCCATCAATTAAAAAAAAATTCTTGGGTGGGGGGTATTTTCCCCCCCTAAATACCGCTTGAACCTTCCACGGACCCTGCTTGAAGATTATCCATGTTACGAAAAAAAAGGAAATATTTTTGCTTCTATTTTTTAAAATCCCAAAATTAAGAAGAAAGTGTGTTTTACCATCGTTACATAACTGCCTATATACATACGTATGTCGAGGACAATGTTGCATATTCAAAATAACCTGTTTAACTTCAGGAAAGCGTTTCAAGAGTTTGAACGAATAATCAATGGGTTTTCCAATAGAGTTGACACACTAATAATAAATTAATAAAACGAACCCGACCTACACCTCATATCCTCTTCTATGACATAATAACATAACATATTTGCGAAAACAAGCCAGACAACACAAACAACATTAGAATTAGGAGATCCACAATGATTGGTATTTTTCCTGTTTGCCTACCGGGTCGGCCAAACGTATAAAATTGTGAAAGCACACGATCAAAAAACAAATCCACATTGTAACCTGAATGCGTTACCTTACCATTTTAATACTAATGTGATAGGTCTGCATTGTATCATGTCTAATGATATCAAGGTTGCCAGATTGAGAACGGTGCTCGAATTACGGTTTCAGATGTTTCATCGATGACAGAATATTCTTAATGAAGTAAAAGAGGAATCGCGAGCAGTTGGTAATGAGGGTGATTGATTATATTACTAACTCCCAAAGATTGGTATTTGATTTTTCTTACCGTGATATTTGAAATATTTTCAACACACTCTAACCTTTTATTTGCTCTCTCAGATGAGACAGTATAATACATGATAGGATTTGCCGCTTTGATCTTTTATGCCGACCATAGGCGGATATTTTTTCTTTCACTATACAGGGTGTTATATAAGTACGTGGCCAAATTCGGGGGTTTTTGAGTGATTCTAAGACGAAAAGTTTATGTAACCAAAGGTCCGGTAATGCTTTGTTTTCAAGATACAGGGTGTCAACATTTTTAAAAGAAATCGTTTTTCCTAAATATCTTAATAATCCTTTAGCCGATTTTGTTGAAATTTGGCATTGTTATTTGGGGTAGTAAGGGGCTAATTTAGCCCTAACTTTATTGAAATCATCATGTCCAGTGGCGTCCCGGAAGGCACCTTAACCAATATTTTTGACCAAAAAATGTGCGCCACTGATTTTTTGCTATTTTTTTAATTTTAACTACCTACAACTTTTTTATTTCTAGCATTTTTTTCGTATCTTGCTTGTTTTTGAGAAAAAACATAAACATCACTTTATTGCATGTCCCTGGGACAACATAATAAAAAAATTAACTACCAAACCATCAAAAACTGGGGTGCACTTGTTATTTTTTTTCCATATCAATAGTCTATTCTAGTCTTAGAAATTGTTATCAAAAGTAATGCAAGCAATAATTTTTTTTTATTAATTATTAAAAAATGTTTTTATTGTTGTCCATGGATATGCAATAACGAGATTTTTATTTATGATAAACAATTAAAATTACACGAAAGTCATCTTTTGAATTTTTAAATAACTTTTCGATGAAACAAAGAACGTTAATTATTACTGCAGTGTTTGAAAGTAAAGTAAGAGTGCCATGGAAGGAAAAACAATTGTTCAAACAAATTTGACTTTGACATAACTTGAAACTGTGCACAAGTAATTATTTGATAGTAATTATTTGAAGTATTTTTAAGAGTTTTAGGCTATAAAATTCTTTACTGATACTAGAAAATGGTTCGGTTTAAAACTCAGAAATGGCCGATATGCATTTTGTCTATGGAATGGCCAAAGGCAATTCCAGAGCGGCTAGAAGCATTTATCAAGAAAGATATCCTCATCGCATTGTACCAAATAGACAAACATTTGTAAGAAAATACGAAAGGCTGTGCGAATCAGGCACCTTACAAAGGTCGGCTGCTCTTATTGGGAGACCTGCAACGGTAAGAACAGTGAAGCTAGAGGAAGCAGTTTTACGTGAAGTTGAGCGTAGCCCCGATACAAGTACACGCAAAATTGCACAACAATTCAACATTTCTCACTTTACTGTATGGAAGGGACTATCAACTGTATCCTTACCACATACAGCGTGTGCAAGCGTTATTACCTGCGGATTTTCCCAAGCGAGTTGTTTATTCTACTTGGCTTTTGCAACAACAGGCAGCATCTCCGACATTTCTATCCCGTATATTGTTTACCGATGAAGCGTGTTTTTCCCGAATTTCAATAATGAACTCTCATAACAATCATATCTGGGCTGAAGAAAATCCCCATGCGGCTATAGAACATCATTATCAACAAGAGGTTTCCGTGAATGTTTGGGTTGGTATTGTGGGTGATTATCTCATTGGACCTCATTTTTTACCCCCGAGATTACATGGTCAAGAGTATCGTCATTTTTTGGAATTTGTGTTACCTGTACTCTTAGAAAATGTGCCACTGGCAGTAAGAGGAGCATTGTGGTTCATACACGATGGGGCCCCACCTCACTTTAGCATAGTAGCACGTCAATTTCTGGATGCAACTTATGGAGAAAACTGGATCGGTCGCGCAGGTCCACAGTCATGGCCACCCAGGTCACCGGATTTAAATCCCTTAGATTTCTTCCTTTGGAAACATTTAAAGTCCCTCGTTTATAAAACTCCAGTCAACACTGAAGAAGAATTAATCCAACGGATACGGGATTCATATGATCAGATAAGACATACGCCGGAAATATTTCAACGTGTTCTTCAATCGATGTTAAGGCGAGGTAATGCTTGCATTGAAGTTGAAAGAGGACATTTCGAGAAACTATTGGAAGTTTTTTGTTACTTATTGTTAAATGTTTTCTTACTGAAAAAAATTGCATACCATTGGTATGTGTGGTTTTAATAAAGGGCTCTTGTTTATTTTATTTTTAATTTCCGGCGTTACCACATAACAATAAAGTGATTTTTATTTTTTTCCCAAAAATAAAACAAGATACAAAAAAATGCTAAAAATAAAAAAAAGTTGTAGTTTTAGTAGCTCAATGTGAAAACAATACAAACATTGCAAAAAATCAGTGGCGAAAATTTTTTTTGTCAAAAATATTGGTTAAGATGCCTTCCGGGACGCCACTGGACATGATATTTTTAATCTAGCCCCTTGCTACCCCAAATAACACTGCCAAATTTTAACAAAATCGGCTAAGGGATTATTAAGATATTTAGGAAAAAACTATTTCTTTTAAAAATGTTGACATTCTGTATCTTGAAAACGAAGCATTACCGGACCTATGTTTATATGAACTTTTCATCTTAGAATTACTCAAAGATTCACCCCTTTAAGTTTGGCCACGTACTGTATAATCGTTATTTTGTGAAATCCGTATTCCAGTTGAAATAATCCGAAGAATACCACACCAAACGATCGAGTTAGACAAAACAGCAACTCGAGTTTCCAGAATTTGAGTGGCTGGCGTCTGCTTTTGTCAACAAACTCTCGTGGCGTGGCGGAAATATCGAGGGGTTTCTGTATCTGATTGGAAATGGCACGCGATAAGGGTTGGTTTTAGTAGTGTTTGAAGTTATTTTCCACCGTTTCATAATTTAATTAAACTGTGGTCTTCCGTCGGCTTGTAATAAAAATTTATTTATGATCAGCAGCACAGTTTTTTTCTTGGGCGACGCACATTTCATTTAGAGTGACATATATCGATCAAGTTCAAGTCCCAGTCCAAGTTCAAGTCCTAGTCAAGTCCAGTTGATTGCTGGTTACAATATAGAAATGCAACTTGTTTTTAGTAGTTTGAGACACACCTTGTGTTACAAGCGTTTCTGAATTTTTAACGTATTATCGGATTCTGTTCTTGTTTGTTCAATATAATGCCATTCTGGCGACTATTTGAAGTGGAAGGTAAATTATTTCTAAAACAGGGTATCCCAGGACTTCCTCTTTTCCTTTCGGGAATGTATAGATGGGGTCAAAATCAAGAAAATATGATGCACTCCTATTGAATGAGAATACTCCCTATATGTAGGAAAATGTCATAAATTTAGCTTCTCAAGTATTAAAATAGGACCTTCATTCATAGATAATGCCCCGAAACTATATCATTCGTGGGACAGACAGTGTTTCTAATTTAGAACACGAAATACCACTGTAAAAGGGTTGCAGAAGTTTTTCATAAAAATATGAGTTAGTTCGTTCTGGGTTCTCGTCAGAGAGAGTCATCAGAAACTGTTGAATATTATCGGTTGACTTATTTTTGTAATTTTCAAGCACAATTTTAACTGAATAATTTTCGTATAGCTGAGAAACTTTTTGAAGTCCTTGTAATTTTGAATATTGTTTCGTGGAAGAACTAGGTAATACTAATGGAAATGAAAAAATTGGAACTCGTGGATATTTTGTTGAACCGTCTCATGAATGTTATCAGTTGTAATATCACAAGAGAGTGAGGATAAAGTGAAAAATAATTCGAGAGATTGTCGAAAACTTGTTGCTAGGCGATAGACACGAGAGGGCGATGGGCTCGAGTAGCTATTGCCAAATGGCAACAAATTTGAGAAAGAAATCTGGAGAATTATTTTCTACTTTATCGAACTCTCGTGTGGGTATTCTGTAGATTATTTTTTGTAGTTACGATCATAAGCACATTTCCTCGCAAAATGATATAAAGGACTAAACCGGTTTTGATTCGTTTCTCACTTTTCATGCGAATTTGTGTCAGATTTCAAATTAAAAATATGGGTTGTCAGACAATAAAAAAAATAATTGTAAAATTGTTTTTAACCGCTTTCTTTGTTGTTTGACCAACCCTCAGAAGTTAATGAAAACTTGTACGTGTTAAGATCACGGGGACCTTACCTTTTATATTGGCATCCGAAACCTCTTTAAATAAAAAAAAACAAAATACCTCAACCGCGGCAAAATTTTCTAGGTAGAATATTCCCACTAATAATGTTTCAATTGGCCAAAATGTACATGAAGGTTTCGAATTGAAAGTTTCCATTGATTTCTAGAAATGTCAATAATCACAGAAAAAACTGGAATCGATATCAATAAAGTGCAGTCTGCACTTTCACACAAAACATCGTCATTAAGAGTTATATATTGAATCGTGTGGGCATTTGATCTGTTCGTATCTAACTAATTTGGGAATATTCATTTGCATATCCCATATCGAGAATTTAGATGAATAAATAGAAAATATTTACATTAAAACGTGTTTTCAACTATCATATGAGAATGAATGTTTTCAACTCAAAAAGTATGTATAATATACTAATTAAAATGAGAAAAATCTGAACCTGTTGTTTATTTATTCATGATTTTTTTGGAGAGTGGTGCTTGTAAAAATATTGTGTTTTAATAAGGCAGGAGAACGAATTCTATATTGAAATGTATATCCCGCTCAAGCAAACCCAGAAATCCCAGCTAATGTGATATGGTTCCAGCAGGATGGATCCAAACCACATTTTCAAATAAATGTCCGGATATATAGTTATTCTAATCCCAATTGGAACGGCAATAAAATAAGAGCACTACGAAGAGTGTTCATATGCACTGCCCGGCAAATGGGAAATGTATATACTATAGTCCATCCAATATCAATTGCAGAAGCTGTTTCTATAGGGAGCAAATGAAAACTCACTTCGCTAACACGAGCGTATATGCGAAGAAACAGAACGAAAAATAATCTGTACTACTCGTAAACATTTTCCGTCGGCAAACGGTAGATCAAAAGAGCCGATAGTCAACGTGGACTCGAGTGGCGGCTGTCTATTGTACACCCGATTCGTCTGGGCCAATCGAGTTGGACATCGATGCTGGCAGGTGTGTCTACGATGGGAGGTCATAAATCACGCGTTATATTTGTGTTTTAATAGCTCTGAAAGATTAAAAACCAGTAGCGTCTATGGTCTTGGTGTGTGCCGATCGAAATACGTTTTAGGATATAATAATAACCTACATCAAACAATGAAAGAAATTATTTTTCTTTCTTAATGTATTTGTATAAATAAAAGCTTGTCTTTGATTTTTTTCATTTTCATTATTTATGAGGTATTTTTAAAATCTTAAAATATCTAAATAAAATTAGTTATCTCCGCCACTGCTGCTCACAGGATTTCGCCGCAAGACTTTTTTATGCTTCTGCAATTGATATTGGGAAAACTATACCAGTGTTTTTACTTTCGAAGCGTTCCTGGTATCGCACGTTGAGTGGGTAGAGAGTGTTCATAGAACCTCCCTTCTCCACTTTCTGAAAGCAGATTCGTTTGTAGGCCGTAGCAAAAAAGTTGGGAATTTTGAAAAAAATAAAAATTCATATTTTCCAAACGGAGCGGTGTATCGAACTCTGAGTAGGTAGAGAATGTTAATGGAACCTCCCTCCTGCACTTTCTGAAAGCAGATTCGTTTGTAAGGCCGTAAGAAAAAAGTTGGTATTTTTTCCGAAAAAAATCAAAATTCATATTTTCCAAACGGAGAGGTGTATCGCACTTTGAGTGAGTAGAGAGTGTTTATAGAACCTCCCTTCTTCACTTTCTAAAAGCAGATTCGTTTGTAGGGCCGTAGGAAAAAAAGTTGGGAATTTTCGAAAAAAATAAAAATTATATTTTCCAAACGGACGGTGTATCGCACTTTGAGTGGGTAGAGAGTGTTTATAGAACCTCCCTTCTCCATTTTCTGAAAGAGATTCGTTTTAGGCCGTAGGAAAAAATTGAGTTTTTCGAAAAATAAAATTTTATTTCTCCTGTTTGAATGAACGTTGTTGAATGTCCGAGATTGCTGGTATCGGGTTTGTTTTATCTATTATCGTTTTTTTTTATAAAATACATTGGAGTGTTCGACATATTCAGTTATAGTACGAGGGCTCTATGCTATAATTCATGCAAGACTTTTCCGTGTAGAAATACTTTTTTTAAATATTTCTTGTTGTGGCGTGAGTGTTTAAAATAAGCTAATTATTGTAGATTTTATTGAGGTTTTTTATGTCGTTTCCATTGTTAATACTGTTTGTATCTTTTTTTATATGAATCATTTCGACGAAATTTCTAACTTTTGGATTTTTTTCTTTTGTCAAAATCGAATTTATGTTGATTTTTCTTTGTGTGTTTAGACAATGCTGTGATGTCCGTTTTTGAGTATTTGTGGGCTTGAATTCGTTTCTGTAGGTATTGTTTGGTTGTATTTTTTTATTCAGTTTTATTGTTAAATTTATTTGTTTTTATTATGTGCTATTGTTATGTTGTATTTTTTTACCGTTTTGCTGATTTCTGTACGTATGGTAAGGGTATATATTTTGTTGTTTTTTGTTGTTTCATTATAAATAGCATGTATCCTTTTTTTTATCGTTTTTTCCACGAAGTCATCTAGGTAGTTATTTTTTTTTAGGATATTTTTTATTTTTTCTAAATTACTTTTTCATAAAAAAAATCTGTCGTGTGAACCTAGTTGCCCAGATTATTAGTGAAGGCGCTATCAAATATATTTGAGGAATAGAAGCTCGGCTAGCTGGATTGAATATCTGTTATCTGAATCCGCATGATTTAAGCAGTTCACAATATTTCTTAATCAGTGCCGTGTGTTGGTGAGGTTAGGAATTATCCATTGAAAATTATTTTATCAATATGGCTTTCTGGAGACCTTTCGAAACAAATAATAAAATTCAGTTGAGATAACATGTGTCTTCGTTTACATGGGATGATCAATTGCTATGATTGTAAGAATAAGTAACTGAAAAAATACCACTGAAAAATAATATACCGACGCCTATGTCAAGGCGGCAACTGGAAAGAGAATTCCTTCTCGAAACTTTTTATGTCGGTCCAATTGGGATTAGAAATACTATACCTTTACTTAGCATGTATCCTTATCGGTGGTTAGGGAGGCGGGTATCACGCGAATGGCCATTAGACTTCTTCTCATGGAGATATGTGAAAAATATGGTATACAAAACAAAATCAAGCGATCTAGCTGACTTAAGAAGAATAGGTTAGTGACGTTAGAAGACATTTTTATTTACGATTAGGATGCTGCCAAGGCGTTCGAGGCATGCATTCTGAACATACATTGATATTGATTTCTTTTTATTATATTATCAAGAACGAAATTTTATCTGTTGTAGCAAATTTCGTCAACAAGAGTTTTGGGATGAAATTTTTACGTTTGCAGGATGTTATTTCAGAAACTAAAATTGACGGGTTTCGGGATTTAGAAACATAGGTACAGTGCGGTCCATAGGTATGGAATAAATTCATTTTTAGCGTTATTATGTATTTGTTTAAAAAACCTCAAACAGGTCGACTTCTATTGTCAATTTGATAATTTACAGTATGAAAATATTACCCCCTCAAAAAATGTAAATGAGAAGGGGGAATCGTGAGTTACCTTGTTCGAAAGGGATTTTTATTCTCTGTTCAGCAATATTAAGTTTTTCAAATTTGGTGCAATCATAATGAAAAATTTATTTTGAAAATGACAAATTTTTATACTTTACGTAGAATGAAAGAAATAATGTCACATAATGTTTAGAAAGTATTTTTAATTTATTTTACAAATAAGTTAAAAGTTCAAAATGACCACCATTCACTTCTTGACAATAAGCAAGTCGATCTTGGATTTCTCGTACAACATTTTGTAGGACCTCAGGGGTTATGTTGTTAATTTCTTCCGTTATCCTAACTTTTAAATCTGCAATATTGTCTGGTCTATTGAAATATACTTTTGATTTTAAATAACCCCATAAGAAGTAATCGAGAGGAGTCAAATCGGGGGATCTAAGCGGCCATTCAATCGTTCCACATCTTCTAATCCACCTATTGGGAAAAACTTCGTTCAAATAATCTCTAACAATACGTTTGTAATGCGGTGGAGCTCCGTCTTGTTGGTACCAAATTGATGTATCTAATGCATTTGGATCATTAACATCCGGAAAAAGTATTTTTAACGTAGGCTGTAAAATTTTCACTTTTTTTGGATTGAGCCTTACACATCCAATGAGGATTTTTCCCAATATTCGTTTTGTCTATTAACCGTTCCATTTGAACTTTTAAGGATGGTATTTTTTTTTATGTAAAGCTCTCAACATCGATGATTTTTTTCCAAATTAATTTTTTTTCATCCAATTTAACATTTCGACCTGGTATTTGAATAGTTTGTATATGTCCAGTTTCACGAAATTTTGTTTCTATTTTGCTAACCGTAGACTGTGAGACGTGTTGACCGGAGTATTTATTATTAAACATTTCACAAACTTTCTTTTGAGTTCTTGTTTTATTACCGCATCCAATCATTATTAAAATGTCTATAATTTGAGTTTTGGGTAAATGAGCCATAGTTAAATCAAATACCACACAAATATTTTTCAATACACTGACGTGTGCCAGCAACTTATAAATATAAAAATAACAGTAGTCTACTAGATTGACATTACATTATGTATGTGGGTTTCGTGAATAATTTTTTGGTGTCTTGAACGACTTTTTCCTGGCGTTTAGCAAAACAGATAAGAATATACCTGATTATTTCGTTATTTGAAATCAAAAGTATATTTCAATAGACAAGACAATATTGCAGATTTAAAAGTTAGGATAACGGAAGAAATTAACATAACCCCCGAGGTCCTACAAAATGTTTTACGAGAATTCCAAGATCGACTTTCTTATTGTCAAGAAGTGAATAAAATACTTCCTAAACATTATGTGACATTACTTCCTTCATACTACGTAAAGTAGCTAAATTTTGCATTTTCTCAGTTATGATTGCATCAAATTTAAAAAACTTAATATTGCTGAACAGAGATTGAAAATCCCTTTCGAACAAGGTGCCACACGACCCCCTATCTCATTTAAAATTTTTGAGGGGGTGCTCATAATTCAGAGGGGTGCAAGAAGAGGATAATATTTTCATACTATAAATTGTCAAATTGACAATAGAAATCGACCTGTTTCAGGTTTTTTTGAACAAATACATAATAACGCTAAAAATTAATTTATTCCATACCTATGGACCGCACTGTAAGCACAATAATTGAGATAGTGAATCCATTCGATTTGGCTCCTTCCTGGCCAAATATGAATTTGATCCCTTGGGATCGAAAGTGGCACTTCGGATCCCGTAAATCAAGACAAAAGCAGTACCTTTAGTCCGGATAGTGAAAAAATTGTTGTATTCTATAAATGATTAATCTCTACCTACAAAATTACATGTCCTGACTGACTGACTGACTGACTGATTGATCATCGCCCAGACCAAATCGCTGGACCTAAAAGGCTCAAATTTTAATAGCGTATTCATATAATGACATAGATAACATCTAAGGTATTTTCCATCCCTAATGGGGGGAAAGGGTAGCGAAAAAGGGGGGGAAATTTTTTATGAAAATACCGTTAGTTTGGAAGTTGAGTCATGAAATTTGGGCTCTTTTAAAAAAAAATTTTTTTTGAAAAATAGATTATTAGTTGAAAGTTGTATAGGAGTACCGTTAGATTTAAGTTATGGTTATGGAAATTGGTATTTGAGGTCTTTGTTACAAATAAAGAAATACGCGTTTCAATGTTTTCGGATATTCACACCCCTAAATGAGTAAAATGGGGGGTGAAAGTTTGTAGGGGGTTCCATTACTTTTCAAGTTAGGGTCATAAAAATTGGTAGTTGAGGTCTTTGTTACAAATAAAGAAATACTGCTTTCAGTGTTATTGAAATTCAACCCCTGAAGGGTTGAAAAGGGGGTGAAAGTCTGAATGGAAGTACCGTTAGTTTTTTTGAAGTTAGAGTTATGGAAATTGGTATTTGAGGTCTTTGTTACAATTAAAGAAATACGCGTTTCAATGTTTTCGGATATTCACACCCCTAAATGAGTAAAATGGGGGGTGAAAGTTTGTAGGGGGTTCCATTACTTTTCAAGTTAGGGTCATAAAAATTGGTAGTTGAGGTCTTTGTTACAAATAAAGAAACACTGCTTTCAGTGTTATTGAAATTCAACCCCTGAAGGGTTGAAATGGGGGTGAAAGTCTGAATCGAAGTACCGTTAGTTTTGAAGTAAGGTCATGAAAATTGGTATTTGTGCGATTCTATTCAAATAAAGAAACGCGTGTTTCAGGGTTTTTGAAAATTCAACCGTAAAGGTGGTATAAAAAAGAATGACCTTGGAATCCATGCGGGCAAAGCCGCTGGCATAAGCAAGTTAGATAATCTAATTCAAGATTTTGAGAAATCGCCACCTCTAACCTTTCAACACCGACTTTCTCCGCGTAACTTTTTCTTCGGCCCGACTTCGTCGAACGCGAATTTAAAATAAATCCGGCAACCTTCAAACGTCGCTCATTTGCATTCGTCTCGTCAAGCAAAACAGTATCGTGAATCACAATCTATGCATGCACCGCCTGAATCATCCGTGATTGTCCTACCTGTTTTTCCATACAATCTAGATTGTCGTTCAGTCTTCTCCCTCGAATCAGGTATTTTCCCATGCCTTTCCTCTCTGCCTCCAGGGCCTCTTTCAGCTGGTCATTCTGCACAATAAAAAAAAAGGAATTGATAGAAGTCAGGAAAGCATCTTCAAAAAGTCGTTCATGCAAGACATCTTATACACGAGCTTCATAGGCCCATGGTCGGTTACAAATTATTTCAAATTGAAAGTTTTATTTACGGAATTAGGTGATCTTGATTGAATTATATAGGGTGTTCCAAAAGTGAACGTCATCCCTTGGTGGGCTAGTAGGCCAACTCTTGACATACCAGGAATCAAAATATGACCTCAATAAAAAAGTGTTAACTTTTATGAATTTTCTGAAAATCGACACCACAGATCAATTTTTCGAGCGCCACAGCTACAAAATTTCATATTTTGATATTATAATTTTTGTTAGGCAATTCTGAATAGCCCTGCTATTATTCATAGCCCAAAATAAAATTAATACTGAATACCTTTGACAAAAAACATTTGATTCGCGAGCTTTTTTTAACTCGTCTCCACCAGTGATGTATTATTTAAAAGGTATAACATATTCTGTTTTACTTAAAAATATACAGGGTGATTCAAAAGTACTTTGACAAACTTCAGGAGGTGATTCAACACAATATTCCAATATGAATTGTTCAAATAAGTATATGTCCGGAAACGCTTCGTTTCTAAGATACAGGGTGTTGAAGTTTTATTTTTATTTTCGTTTTTTTGAAATAACTTTCGAAATACTGACCTTAATTAAACGAAAATTGGTATTGAGAGGTTTTCTGAAGTGTCGAATTCGAACCTGATGTTATTATTGCTCTTACTCGTAGGGGGCGCTTCCTACACGTCTTTTTCTTTTTTGAAGATTCATAACTTTTTTGAGCGTACTTCTAGCACATTTTTCAGTAAAAAAATCAATTCATCTGTCATATCTACGTGAAAAAGCTACCCCTGTTACAAGTCGCAATAAGCAACCGTTTTCTAGATATTTGGACTTGAAAATTTCAAGTCGATCATTTGATAATCAATGCGTGTTGACGTTATTACCATTATTTTGCATTTTTCACAAGAATGCTTAGGAAATGACTTTGACGTTTAAGCAAGTAGTTTTTTGTAGGGGGCGCCACCTATTCTATTTATTTTTACTCCTTTAAAATAGTTATTTTTGTATCAAGGATGCAAAATCTGTATTTGTTTTAATAAAATTTGCAAGAAATATCAACATTTTATTTCAAGAAATTTTGAATATGTACAATAAAATTAAATAAAAGAAACTAAATTGTATTCAAATAAATTGTTCAAAGTGTCCACCTTCAGCAACTGAGAAGATACAGGCATTCAGTCTTCTAGTCATTGAATCTCGTACCCGCTCAAAAATTATTGGTGTATTTCTTATTGTTTCACAGGCGTCTACTATTCGGTTTCTTAGATCTTCCTCGTTCGCTACTGGAGTTTTATAAACTAGTGACTTCAAATGTCCCAAAAATAAAAATCTAGCGGGTTTAGATCTGGGGACTTTGGTGCCCACGCCTGGTTAGGTTCTTCTATACCCCTACCGATCCATCGATTTGGATAGACAGTGTTAAGGAATTCCCTGGCTACAACGCTAAAATGGGCCGGAGCCCCATCATGCATAAACCACATGCGGATACGAATTTCTAATGGTACATTCTGAAGTAGTCCCAGCAATTCATTTCTAAAAAGTCTATGTAAGTTGTGCCATCCAGTCGGAGCGGAAGAAAGAAAGGACCTATCAAGTAATTATCAATTATTGCCGCCCATACATTTACAGAAAATTGATACTGATAATGTCTTTCACTAACTGCGTGCGGTTTTCCAGAGCCCAAACATGGTTGTTATGACAGTTTGTTATAGCATTTCGGGAGAAGTTTGCCTCGTCCGTGAAGAGTACATATCTTGAAAATTGAGGATTTCCAGCTAATTTTTTCAAAAACCACTGACACATAGTAATGCGCTGGGGAAAGTCTCGTGGCAAAAGAGCTTGTACCCTTTGAATATGGTATGGATAAAATTGTTGATCGTGGATAATTCTCCAAACTGTGGACTGAGTAGAATTGAGAGCTTCAGCAATTATTCTTGTACTTGTTTCTGGATTCTCCTCGAGAGCGTTCAAAACAGCTTCTTCCAATTCTGGGGTCTGCTCGTGGTCTTCCAATAATATCAGCTGCCCTCTTAAAGCTACCTGTTTCTGCCAAACGACGGTGGAGACTGGTAAATGTTGGAGCTGAAGGCAGTACTCGATTAGGAAATCGCTTCTGGTAACTACGTCTTGCTTCGCGCGCATTGTCATCCGCAAGGCCATAAACGAAATGCATTCCGGCTAAATGAGCATTATTGTTTAAATAATCCATTTTTTCAAAATTAGTGTTTTAAAAATTACAGAAACTTCGTCAAAACAACAAAACGTTTAACTGTCACATAATATGTAATTACCAAAACTACTTACTTAAACGTCAAATTCATTTCCCAAGCATTCTTGTGAAAAATGCAAAATAATGCTAATAACTTCAACACGCATCGATTATCAAATAATCGCCTTGAAATTTTCAAGTCCAAATATCTAGAAAACGGTTGCTTATAGCGAGTTGTAACAAGGGTAGCTTTTTTACGTAGATATGATAGAGGAATTGGTTTTTTTAATGAAAAATGTGCTAGAAGTAAGCTTAAAAAAGTTATAAATCTTCAAAAAAGAAAAAGACGTGTAGGTGGCGCCCCTACGAGTAAGAGCAATAATAACATCAGGTTCGAATTCGACACCTCAAAAAACCTCTTAATACCAATTTTCGTTTAATTAAGGCCAGTATTTCGAAAGTTATTTAAAAAAAACGAAAATAAATCTTTAACACCTTGTATCTTGGAAACGAAGCGTTTTCGGACATGTATTTACAATTCATATTAGAATATTGTGAGGAATCACCTCCTGAATATTGAATGAATGTGGTTTTTTGTGGAGGAACAACGTTTCTTGACATGTTTTTTGGGTAACCTTCCGTCAAATGAAAAAGCGAAAAAGACTCTGCGAGAAAAAATCCAAATTATTAAAACAATTGAAAGAAATTTAGAAGATTTTGAGAACGGGGGCAGATATAGTCCCCGAAACGTCAAGCAAACACCATATAGAGAAGTATCTTTTAAATTTTTTTAATTTTTTTTTATAGGCAAATTCAGAAGACGACAAATTGAATCATTTTTCTATAGGAAATATAATTTGGTGAACGCAATAACTTATCGGGGTAAACTAATTAGTTTGCCCTTTCTGCACTTGTATAGATTTTCCTGATTATATTTTCATTTTCAGACTGTGGAAGGTTACCCAAAAAACATGTCAAGAAACACCTCCTGAAGTTTGTCAAAGTACTTTTGAATCACCCTGTATATACAGGGTGTTCCAAAAGTCAAAGTCATCCCTAGGTGGGCTAATAGGCCAACTCATGACTGACCAGAATATCAAAATATTGGCTCTTTTATGAATTTTTTTAAAATCGACACCTCAGATCACTTTTTCGGGAGCCTCAGCTACAAAATTCTATATTTTCAGATTGTAATTTTTGTTACGCAATTCTGAATAGCCCCGCTATTCATCATAGTCCAAAATAAAATTAATAGTGACCTACCAATTGAAAAAAAAAACATTGTATTCATACATTTTTCTTAAGTTGTCTCCACCAGTGATGTATTAACTTAAACGGTATACCATTTTCTGATCTACTAAAAAAATATATACAGGGTGTTCCAAAAGTCAACGTCATCCCTTGGACAGGTCATCACAAACCAGAATATAAAAATATGACCTCAATAAAAAATTGTTAAGTTTTTTTGATAATGGCAGTTTTATGAATTTCGTGAAAATCGACACCTCAGATCGCTTTTTGGAGTGCCACAGCTACACAATTTCATGATCATCAGAGCCCACCTATTCATCACAGTCCAAAATAAAGTAAAATATTTAATAAAAAACCTTGTTGAAGACTTATTCAAATGAACTAAAAAGTAAAAAATAATTGCTTTGGATGTGTGACGTAGATTATTCCGTGAGTTATAGATTCAAAAGCTTGTCGCTTTTGTATTCGAACTGAAAGCTTGCGCGACAAGCTTTTGAATCTATAACTCACGGGATAATCTACGTCACACATCCAAAGCAATTATGTTTTACTTTTTAGTGCATTTGAATGGAAGCTTGACTTTGAAAAGTTTTTTTGATAATTATTTCATTCCGATCATTGCTCAAATTGAAATATGTAACAAAATGAATCAATCAATGGCTTCAATTTTTTTGCAACAATTATATGAAAAAAAAAATATTGAAACAATGGAAAAAAGCCCTTCTTTTGAAATGAACACCAAGGAAGACGAAGGCTTGACGAAGAAGTGGAGGATAGAAATGTCCTACCCAACGAACAATTTGGTTTTAGACGTGCTCACTCCACTGAGCTACAGGTGATGAGGCTAGTGGAGGACACTATTTCATCCTTAAGCTCAAATAACAGCGCTCACATTGTTTTACTTGATATTAGCAAAGCCTTCGACAGGGTTTGGCATGAAGGCCTTCTTGCTAAGTTAATAGATTTCCACCCACCTCTGAGTTTGATCAAGTGGTTCAAGTCCTCTTTGGTAGGACATTTCAAGTCAGGGTCGCGAGAAATTGAGGCCGGCGTTCCTCAGGGGGCTGTACTGTCTCCTATATTATACGGCCTCTACAAGTCAGATATTCCAAGAAGCGAACATGTGAAGGTCTCTCTGTTCGCCGATGAAACGGCTTTGCTTTCCTGTGCAGCTGACCACCTGATGGGTGTCGTTTACTTGCAGAATGCATTAGACGACCTCCGGCAGTGGTATCTGGAGTGGAAGATAAAGCTAAATCCTGAAAAAACACAAGCGATTTCGATGGGTCGCAAGAGGAGCAACCCGGAGAGGGGAGGACTATCTCTGGAAGCGAGATAGAATGGTCAGAGCAGGTCAAGTACCTGGAGTTACTCTGGATCGCCGGCTCACCTGGAGACCACACGTCAATATTGTCAGAGACAAAATCGTCAAAAGATCTGTGCACTATATCCCCTGATTAACAGGAAGAGCAAACTGTCCCTTAACAACAAAGTCACGATTTACAAAATGATGTTCAGGCCTGTCATTTTGTATGCCTCGGCCGCCTGGGGCCAAATCTGCAGGTCTAGCATTGGCATCCTGGAACGGGCGCAAATGAGAGTCCTGCGGATGATAACGAACGCTCCGTGGTACGTGCGGAACGATCGAATCCTCGAAGACCTAAATCTGCCTTCTATCAGGAGTATCATTAGAGAACGCAATCAGAAAGTATTTGATTGTGCAATAGCTCACGAGAATCCGCTCGTGAGGGAAGCCACCGATTACAAAATAGACGACCCCTCGCGTTTTAAACGTTCCAGGCACTCTCTGGAGTGATGGGTTACCTACTAATCCATACAGGGTAGCGAAGCTGCATCCTCATTAGAAATTACTATTTTTTCAAATTTTTACGATCGGAATTCCCTCTCGGTCATTGTTCGAGATACACCATTATGGCAAGGACTTGAGACCGGTCTCTAATTCTTGACCAACCAAATTCTAAATTCGTGAACGGCTGTGGCCCACTTATTTGATGTCTAAAGAGTAAGAGCCTTAGGGCTACACTCGGCTTATTAACAGTGATAGGAGATCCAGATATAAGGTCGTGTCCTGATCGGACATCCATCGCGCCAGCGAGCGTCTGGCGATGGTCGTTTGCATCGCGTGTTGATCACGCGATGAAAATGGGTGTCCTAATAGCGAACGCCTATTCGAGCGACCAATCGTCGTCGGTCCGATCAACACACCATCGCGCGACCTCCTAGGTGCACAGTTGTTGTTTTGCAAGTTCCTGTTTCCAAACTGAAAGGAAGATGCAGCATTCTTGCTGGGAAATGTGTGTTACGAGTAGAGGCTATAAATTAGAGTTGTAAAGAAGAAATATCACATTTTTACAAGCTTTTATCAAACTTGTTTCGTTCGTATGTCATTCTGTCATTCGTTCGTTTAGTCTAAATTCATAAATTCAAGATGGCGTCTCCAAGATGGCGGACGAGTTTTATGATTATGGTCCGATTCGATTCAAAATTGGTATGTGGGGGTTTTCGAGGTCGGAGATCATGGATTTTTTGTCAAAATTCATGAAGTCCAAGATGGGGCCATTCGATTCAAAATTGGTATGTGAGGGTTTTCGGGGTCGGAGAATATGAATTTTTTGTCAAAATTCATAAATTCAAGATGACGGACAAGTTTTGTGATTATGGTACCATTCGATTCAAAATTGGTATGTGGGGGTTTTCGGAAACGAATATTGTGAATTTTTTGTCAAAATTCCATAATCGAGATGGCGGATTTTTTTTCGTAATTATGGTCCGATTCTATTCAAAATTTGTATGTGGGGGTTAAAATTTAAAATTAAAATGGGGCTGATGGAATTTTTGTTAGAGAGATGGCGAACGAGATTTAGGTTTATGGTCCGATTCGATTCAAAATTGGCATGTGCGGGTTTTCAGGGTCGAAGATTATGAATTTTTTTCCAAAATTCATAAAATCAAAATGGCGGCTTCGAAATGGCCGATGATCTCTGTGTTTATGGTCCTATTCTATTCAAAATTGGTAGTTCGGGGTTTTTGGGGTCGGAGATTATGAATTCAGTCGAAGACTATTGATTTTAGTTCAAATTTATGAATTGAAGATGAGTTATTCTCCAGATGGTCTTCTCATTGAAGGACTAGATACCTTAGAACTCACAGGAAAAAAAGGCCTCATAATAACAGTTGCTTTAGCTTCAACAAAAATGCACAGATTAAGACGTACTTAAGTACTAAAAAGCACAGAATAATATAAATAATAAAAAAACTTTTTAAAAACAAGCTTTTATTCAAATACCCTAAAAAGTACAAAATAATCGCTTTGGAAGTGTGACGTAGGTTATTCCGTGAGTTATAGATTCAAAAGCTTGTCGCATCTGTATTCGAACTGAAAATTTCGCGCGACAAGCTTTTGAATCTATAACTCACGGAATATACTACGTCACACATCCTAAGCAATTATTTTTTACATTTCAGTTCATTTGAATAAAAGCTTGTCTTTAATAGTTATTTGTATGCCAAGGCCGCGAAATATCTTTTTAGCGTACCGAAAACAAAGTTATCGTCGAGGCCGCTTGCGGCCGATGCAGGATGATCTTGAGGTCGCTGAAAAGTTTCGCGGTCATAGCATACACACTATTTTCCGTGCAATCGTCAAAATTATTAAACTAGATAATTGCAAATAAATATATTATTGCTTCAAAATCGACAGCAGTTCAATTTAATCAACAAAAGTCACAGCGTTGCTATGGAAATGATATGGTTGAATATGCAGTGCTCGTCTAAAGTCGGTTCCCCCCCTACTAATTTTTGAACCATCTGGTATATCGCAACGAAATTTGGAGGGCTTAAGTAGGAGATGTAAACCTACTTTTTCATGAAAAAATCACAGCTAAAAGTTTTAAAATGGCGGTTGAACGCCGTCTTCAATAATTTTTTTAAATAGAACGTATATTATTTCATTTTTGAAATCTGCTCATAATGAAGAATGTCACTGGGTCTGTTAAATGACTTGAAACTTTATGACCGTGTAGCCTAAATGTATAGAAATACACCTGTTTTTGTTTCATTTCAATCAAGCGAGTAGTGTTGAAGTTATGACAATTTTAGTTTCCGCGTTCTATTCAAATATTTCGGGCGAGCGCGCCATGCCTGCGTGACGTCATTTCACAACGCAACGTTCTCACCGTACACTCAATCATTGCTTTGCTATCGGATGTTCGACCACAATAATGTTTTTAACTTAAGTTTTTATGTGTTATAAGTATAATATTAGATATGGATGACGGTTTTGAAAAAGGACAATCTGATAACTTGCCTGAAATAGACTGGGTTAATGGTTGCCCACTATTTTTCAAATAACTCCGATTTCTTGGCCGCCGAGATGCGAGGAGTAAAATGCAAAAGTAAGTATTACGTAATAACATTTTACTTTTTATCATAAATCTTTTGATCCCTATAAGTACATATTTCTCATTACTAGTGTTTTATAAATGTACGTCATACGTCATATTGATACTATGAACATCTTACTTGACATTAAGTTCCTGAGAAGGAAGAATGCGTAGGTATTTGTAACAGGGTGGGACTTATTTAAAACAATACTGTGTTATTGTACCTACAAAGTTTGGATCATGACTTACATTTTGTATTTTTTTAATATGTAATGTAACAAGAAATTAACATAGTAAACATAACCTGAAAAAAAATGCGGCGGTCTCATACAGTTCCCGAGTTAGAGAACTTAAAAAAAAATTAACCTCATTTTCAAGCACCGTTTTTTCGCACAAAACTCACTCAAAATGCCTCCTTTTTTTACCAGCATAAACAATACACTATGATTACTATCGTTTCGGACGTCCATCGTCTTAATGTATTTAAACGGTTTTCACGACGTTTCGAATGCTTGTGTCTGCAATCGCCTTCAGGTGAATACTGTATTCCCCTGAAGACGATTGCAGATACAAGCATTCGAAACGTCGTGAAAACCGTTTAAATACATTAAGACGATGGACGTCCGAAACGACAGTAATCAAGTTACCACATCGTCTACAACCTTCAAACAATACACCCTATATCACTTATTTTCGGCACAACTTTGCACAAAATATCGTCGTTCTTATCGAAAAAATCCTCTTTCTTACACAGTTCCAAATAAATCAATTCCAGACTTTGACACATGGAATTTAGTAACTTTTCCTCATTTTTCATGTTGGTAATAAATGAATCACCGCCCACAACAATTGCACACATAAATGAAGGGGAAACTATTGCTCACATTTGAATTTGAAAAGTTGGCGGTGATTCATTTATCACCAACATGAAAAATAAGACAAAGTTATTAAATTCCATGTGTCAAAGTCTGAAATTGATTTATTTGGTAATGTATAAGGAGGAGGATTTTTTCGATAAAAACGCCGATATTTTGTGCAAAGTTGTGCCGAAAATAAGTGATTTAGGGTGTATTGTTTATGCTGGTAAAAAAAAGGAGGCATTTTAACAAAATCGAATCCCTGGAAATAACAAATAAGAAAAACAACATCCTCATATTTGGAATAAGAGGCTCTCAAGAGATATCTGCACCCACCGTCTGCAGAGAACTTAAAAAGCTATTGGACGTTGAAGTCCAGGAATCAGATTTGAATAATTTGTACAGATTGGGAAACCAGGAAAAAACCCTATTAAAGTTGAATTCGTCTCATACCTGAAAAAACTTGAGATTTTGGAACAATGCAAAAAGCTGAAAGGAACCAGTATAGGAATCTCAAATGACCAAACATACAAACAGAGTGAAATAAAATACTGAGACACACTTGAATGAGAGCGAGACAAAATTCTGATAACTGCTATATAAGAGGAAACAGGTTAATCATCAACAACAGAACCTACACTGTAGAGGAACTTGAGGGAAAAAGAACACGACTCTACAGAAAGGAAAACGAATAGTGCTCCATCAACCCAAACTCTCACAATCCACATCTTATGGCTCTCTCGAAAGAAGACAACATCCCAACAGAAGAAGACTTGTTTAAAAAGTGCAACACATAAAGACACACCTCTGGAAATAGAAGCTAAAATACCCCATCCATATCTGGAAACGATAAGAAGGTAACGAAGGGATCTGGTCCTCCACTACAGAAGGAAAGAATAAAAAGCCTAAGATCAGGCACAAGTGCTCGCCCTCAGTACCATTAGTACCAAACCTCAACATTCGAAGACAGACAACACTGATTCGTAAACCACAAGGTATCATTTCCTCTACAACACAACTTCACCTCTTTCCTATCTAAAATGAATAATCCTGTAACTTGTATCCTATATCTTGTATCTCCTACATAGACTTTTCAAATATACACCCAATTGATAAACTATGAACCCTTATATCAAAATTTCGAAATAACAAAGATAGACACATTCCTTTTAGATACATACCAGACAAACGAGGTATTAAAAAGTAATGAAACAACAACTAACTTCAAGTTGATACATAACAACATAAGAAGTATCGATAAAAATTTAGATGAATTTATGATTCTACTTGAATCCTTTGGTTTTGACTATGATTGCATAGTACTAACTGAAACGAGAAAATATCAGACGCAAGATATATAACATACCCACATATAATATAATATATAATGAAGGCTGCCTGAATCAAAATGATGGTACAATTATCTACATTAAAAAGACATATATAAATCACATGAAATCATCCCTAACGACTCATTTATAATAAACTCAAAATCCAACAAGGTAATGAAACTATACTAGTAAACGCTCTATATCGATCCTCTTACTTGTATAGACCAGCTTCCAATAATCTGCAAAATTTATTTAGGAAAATCAATCGCGAGAACAAGAAAAATACCAAATAATTGTTGGGGACATTAATATCAATATTCTCGATAATAGCAACAATAAAGTAAATGATTACCCACGATGATGTCTGAATACGGCTACACATCATTAATCAATGAACTAACACGAAATGCAGCCTGCCTGGACCACATATTTATAAAGACCACCGCCCAAACAACTGAAACATAATACCTATAATAATTCCAACAGATATAACAGATCACGCACAGTACTATTCCAACCGATTGATGTTAAAAATCACAAAACTTCCAAAGCAAAAGACGTTATATTGAAAAACTTAAAGAAAAGGAATTCATAGAAAATGAAAAATTTCAATTGGCAGAATATATATTCCATTAACAATATCGACACATGTGCAGAAAACTTAATTCAAACAATTCAAAAAATACTAAAAAATGTACATCCTATATACCAGCTTAAAGGAATGAAAAGGCGTAAAATGGATTACCGGACCCCTTTGATTCCCCTTGATTAATAAAAAAAATATATTTTTCAGAAACTAAAGAAATCACCGAATGATCATCAGCTCAAAATCGAATATCGAACTTATAAAAAAAACTTAAAAAACTCATACAAAACCAAAAAGAGACTACTACCGCAATAAAATCGATGAAAACTCAAACAATTCTAACATTCTCTGGAAAAACCATCAATGAAATGTATATCATAGTGGAAAGAGTAGAAATAAATGTATAAAACGGAAATGCGAAACTTGAAACTGATCTAACAAAAAATTGTGGACATATTCAATAAGATGTATGTTCAAACTGGAAAAAGCTGGCACAAAAATACACAGGACACTAAACCATAACTTCAAAGAAAATATTAATAACTACTCCATCTTCCTTTCACCAACCATAACATAGAGGTAAATGCGATAAAGAACTCAAAACCACAAAGCACCAGGAATGGACAACCTGAAAGCAGAAGTCCTAAATTAATAGCAGAACATATAGCTGAACCCATTGTATATATATTCAATAAAACAACAGAAGCTGGACACTTTCCATCTTGTCTAAAAATCATCGATAGTCATTCCCGTATTTAAAAAAGGAAGCGGGGGGAGGCATCAATTATCGACCTATATCTCTAATAACAAATATATGTAAAATCTTTGAAAAACTTCTGAAAAATAGACTTAATTCTTTCCTCAAAAACATAACATCATTTCAGACTCGCAATTGGTTTTCAAGATGGAAAATGTACACAAGATGCACTGGTTGAGTTCACTCAACACATTTTATAGAGCCCTTGATAATAGTAAACCCTCAATAGGCTTGTTTATAGCTATCAAAGGCGTTCGACACAGTGAGCCACCCAATACTTTATCACCCTAGAAAATAATGGCATACGAGGAAATGCGCTTAATTTAATTTCATCGTACCTTAAAAATAGAGATCAAGTAGTTAAGATTGAAATGTCACAAGTACCCGGAAAAAATAGAATGTGGAGTACCACAAGGAACTGTCCTGGGACCAATTCTGTTTGTATATAGGTAAATGGGTTATTTTCAATCAAAGTACTGGCAGAATTATCAGCTTTCCGATGACAAGCCATATTTTATTCGAAGAAAACTGGACCGCGGTAAAACAAAAAAAACAGAAAAAGACTTGGAAATATAAAAGACTGGTTCGACTATAAAAAACTATCTCTCAACATAGAAAAAACATATTTTTGCCATTCTGTAACTACCATTCCTCTCTACCACACTACAGCCTCCCTAACAATTCAGAATCAGCCCACAAATTAAATCAGTTACATATATAAATACCTCGGTCATGATCGACTCCCATCTAAGATGGAATCACCATATTGACTACGTTAGAAACTGAGATGTTCTATATAAGTTTCGACAATTCCAATATATATTTGACTTGAAACAAAAAAAAACACTCTATTATAGCCTTGTCCAGAGCCACATAACTTATTGTGTGGTAGGCTGTGGGGCTACAAAACTTACTGAGGCCACTTGAGGTGATACAAAGGAGATTTTGAAACTCATACTTAACAAAAACTTAAGATATGCAACTGAGAACTTGTATAATGAAGCAAAAAGTACTCGATATTAGACAACTACATTTCAAAAAAACTTATTCTAAAACAATTTAAACAAAATAATCACAACCTGAAGCAAACACATAATTACAAAACACGCAATAAAAACCAATACATAATACCTTACGCTATACAATCAATTGGACAACGATCACACGAATTTCTAGGGCCAAAAACATTCAATAGTCTACCCCAAGCAATACAAAAATTAAATTCAATACATAAACAAAAAAAAAATTCTCCATGACTACATAACTAAAATGCCTCGTCTGTCTATTCATAAACTGATTGACAACAAATAAAAAGAAGGCCTTCCAAAGCGTTTTTATTTATATTTATTATTTTTTATTCTTATATATTACTGTGTCTATTCGTATTCCTTTTATTATTAGTAACTCTAATGTGATCTGTAAATATATATGTATGCATGTCTATATGTATATATGGCATGACATATGACTAAAACTATATATAAGATTTTATTTTAAGATATATTTTGTAACACTCTGTATTGAACCACGCACAAGGAGATTTCCCTCCTTCTGTGGTAATTTCAATTTATTCAGATTTTATGTGAACATTATCATTCTGTAACCAATCTGTATGATGCTGCTGAATAAAAAAATTTCATTCAAATTTCATTTTGAGTTTTGTGCGAGAAAACGGTGCTTGAAAATGTGGTTAATTTTTTTTTTAAACTTCTCTAACTCGGGAACGGAATGAGACCGCCGCATTTTTCGGATTCGTGTTCAGGAGGCAAAAACACGTAAGAAAAGTATTTTCCCCATATTCAGAGTGCATGTGTGGTGTAACTTTATATTTACCTCCCTCTTTAATGTGATCGTGGATACGTGCATTTTTATTTATTTTATTTTTTATATATTAGATCAACTTCGTATATTTTATTTTAGATCGGCTAGCAACAGCTTCGGCGACGCCGCTATTAGATATGTAAAAGTTAAAAGAGATATTTGAACATTGAAATGCCGAACCACCCCAGAACATCATGATTTGCATCCATTTCTATCGACTTTTAGGTTCGAAAGCAACAATAAAAAACAACTTTTCGGGTGCATTAGTAGTTTTATTTAAACACTTTGGCAGAATACACGATTTTCCAGTATCTGGATTCGACATTTTTATCAATTTTCGACGCAAACTTCATGCACACAGCTCGGAAGCAGAGCACGCACTGACCGACCGTTGTAAAGTGACGTCACAGCGGCCAATGACTCCGCGTCGTCGCACGCCTAGCTAAACAATTGAATATCTTGGAAACTATAAGACGTATTAAAAAAATATTTTTACGGTATTTTTTCATTATTAATAGAGTGTATTGTAAGGTAAAAATCAAAAGTTGGTGATATTCTCAACAGTTTTCTCTAATACACTTTACTCCTAAATTCAATTGTTTTCGAAATATTAACGTTTGAAAAGTGAAATTTTGGTCATTTCAAACCCAACCAAAAACACTAATGTTGCTTTCAATCAAGTTTGCATTGGAAAACATCGTTGTCGCGCTAAAATCTTGTTTACTGTCAAACTGAACTGCTAACTGTCAAATAGTCCGTTGAGCGCCTAAATACTTTTATGAAAAGTGTGATCATGGCTCGTAGTTTAGACAATAAATTTGAAGCAGTTTTGATATTTGGAGAAGCTGGAAGAAATTATCATCTAGCAGTCCGTATGTTTAATGATAGATTTCCCGAGAATCCTATTTCGAGGTCATATTTGCGCAAACTTTTAAATAAGCTCCAAGCAAGTGGTACGCTGAAAGATGCTCCAAGATCAGGAAGACCGCCTCTTTCAGAAGAAAAAAGGGTAGAAATTGTTGCTGAAATGGTAATCATTCCGACTAAGTCGACGTCTGCAGTTGCTGAATCCTGTGGAGTAAGTTCAAAAAGTGTCCAAAGAGTCCTAAAAAAAGAAAAGTTTCATCCCTATAAAATGAAAATCCTGCATGCTCTCACGGAGTAAATTGTATTAGAGAAAACTGTTGAGAATTATGAGCAGATTTCGAAAATGGAATATTTCTATTTAAAAAAATTATTAAAGATAGTGCTGATTTTTTCATGAAAAAGTAGGTTTTTATCTCCTATTGTAGCCCTCCAAATTTCGATGCGATATACCAGGTGGTTCAAAAATTAGTAGGGGGGAACGGACTTTAGACGAGCACTGTATAAATGGTCCCTCACAAATGGCCTAGCTCTGAACTTGGATAAATGCTTCATTATATCTTTTACAAAATCAAAACTTCCCTTGAATTTCCAATGAGAAATAAATGGATCAACCGTGAAAATATGCCCTAGATGACCTAGATGTCAATAATCCGGAAAATCGTTTGGATACCATTTTTATATCATCACTTGTTGTGGGAGGACTCTTATAAACATTATCTTTCACACAACCCAATAGAAAAGAATCCATTGTGGGCAAATCTGGTGATCTACGTGGCCATGAAAATGGTCCTCCTCTTCCTATCCAACCCTCAACTCTGAGAAAATTATTTGTCGAGATAGTCCCGAATAGGAATTAGATAGTGTGCTGTTGCACCGTCGTGCGAAAACCAGATTAACTGATATTTTCATATATATGTTCTTGAATGAGATCCAAATGATCATACAGGAATCGCAAATAGGCTTCTTCGTCATATCTTCCTTAAAAAAAGTATGACCTCACAACATAGTTTCCGATTATACCACCAACACTATACCTTCAAGGTCTGTGGGCGTGAATTTTATTGATCGGGAAATAGTAATGGAAGTTATGTCTGTAAACAAAACCATTTTTGTAGACAGTGTACCTTCATCGGTGAACAGAACGTTATTGAAAAAAATTCTATCCACTTGAACTTTCTGTTGAACCCATTGACAAAATCGGATTATTTTCTCATGACCATCTACAAGTATTTGTTGTTGGAGATTAAATGTAATTTATAAAGGACCCCGCAAAATCCTTATGGAAAATGGCTCTCGGCTAAATTCGCTGAAACTCTGCAAAAAGATAGTATTCGGTATGCTGATCATAAGTCTTAATGGGCACAACCCTCCATTTTCAACCCAAGACCCCCTACAGCCCCCCAAAGCCCCCAAAATACACTTTCCGGTGTGTTAATGCATAACAGTTTCAATTCATCTTCAAAGCGTTTCCTCACCTGCCCTCACCCCCGCACATCCCTTCATTAACGCCCCATTGTACACTTTCAAGGTTAAAGATTCTTCAACGAAAACACAGAAAGAGAATATTCGGCAACTATCCTCAATAGGACTGTTGCGCACACCCAAGGAAAAGTTGCAAAAGAGCGTCGATAACCTGATCGACAACCCAAAAAAAAATAATTATATATATATATATATATATATATATAATTATATATATATATATATAAACAGTGGGGAAAACGGGGATCTTCAGTCGGCAAAAGTGTTGAAATATGAAAAACTCTTTAATTTATACTTTGGACTAAGCATTCGTTTCAATTTTGAAACTTCATCAGGGTCCTAAAATATGTAAATTACATTATTGAGAAAAAGTGGTTGATTGACAAACATTAACTTTTAGAAAAAGAAAACGTAAAATATGAAAACATTGGTCGGAATGGTGGTATAGCTTTGACGTTTCAAGTGACATTGAAAGATTTGAAATTACTGCTACTACTACTAAGATTTTCGATATTTGTTTTTTTGTTCATATTTTGATTGGATTTATTAATTTCAATCATTTCAAGAAATAATCTTTCAGAGAATTTTTTTTCTGAATGTTAAACTTGTGCTATCTCGAATGATATTTTATGGCCAGTTTCAATAGCATGTTACATTCAGAAAAAAATGTTTCTAAAGATTATTTCTTGAAATGATTGAAATTAATAAATCCAATCAATATATATATATATATATATATATATATATATATATATATATATATATATATATATATATATATATATATATAAACAGAGTGGCCACTTTTTTAATGGGATTGTATTGGTAACTTTTAAACCATAAGAGTTAGAAGGTCGGTCAAATGGAGAAAAAGTTGCATTCATAGAAGCATTGTCAAGCAGTTCAACCAAATCGAGATTATCAGGGCCGGTTATTGAGATATCATAAAAAAAGTAAATTCTGTCATTTTGATTTTTCTTTTTTTCCCACTTTATTTCGAATATTATCAAAAAATGTCACGGGAGTTTTTTATTCGACAGTAAATTATCCTCATTTTGACATAATCAGATTTTGTATCCAACGTTTCGTACGCTCTGGGCCACGCTCAACCTCATTTTTTCAATACGGACCTGCATATTTTATGACACTTTTCGAAATAACTTTCAACGCCAAATTCAACGGTATATCATACAATGTCATTCAAAGTTGATTTTCAGGTGATTTTGACCCTTATCCAAATTTCTTTGGGTCGGATCTGTATTACATTTAGGTACCTTTAGTTCAATTAACAACATGCAATACATTTCGATAAGAAAATCAACTTACTCATCTTCAACTGAATGGAACGTAACAGAATCGAAGCAAGAAACAAGTAATAATTATTTACAAATTTCAAGGGGTGAAAAACCTAATTCATAATAATTAAACGAAACTATCATTTAATGAAAAAAAAATCAAATGATTATTCGAAAGTAAATGATGAACATTAATGAAGTGTTCGAAATGTCCACCATTTTGTAAAATGCACTTTGCGGTTCTGGAACCCATACTTCTTATACATTTGCTTATTTCGTCTCCTTGAATACCTTCCAATACATTCTCAATCTTCTCGCGAGGAATCATTATTGTTGGATTTGTCATTTGTTCCGTTGAAACAAATTACAGAATCGAACTTTATTTTCATTACGATATAATTTTTGCAAGGCTTGGTATTCAAATTTAAAATCATTGTATTCGCGTCTCTTGACTATTTTATTAACAGCAGTTTTTGATAAATTGCATTCACTGGCCACAGTTCTCGATTTTTTTTCTGGGTTCAATTGAATTTGGGTCAGAACATTGATATCGTTGATAGACTTGTTTTTTCTTACATACACACAACTCTAGGTTTATTGAATGTATTATTTTCAAGTAGTAGGCCGTGGATAAAAAAGAACATAACAAGAAATGTCATATTATTTGTCACTTCGTTTATTATTGTGTCACAAGAACTTGTCATTAAATACTTTTCTGAGTGATTTCAATTTAACTTATTCGATATGGTAAGATACACAAATGAAGAGAAGATAGATATGTACGAAGTGTACATAAAACTAGATAGAAATTCGTTCAAAGCACAACAAAGGTATGGTGAATTATATCCTGAAAGAACAACACCAAATATTAAAATGTTTCGACGTTTATCTACAACGTTTATGTACGACGAACCGAGCCTATCAATGACATCAATGTTCTGGCCCAAATTCGAATGAATCCAGGAATAGGATCGAGAACTATGGCCAGTGAATGCAATTTATCAAAAAGTGCTGTTAATAAAATAGTCAAGAGACACGGATACCATGACTATAAATACCAAGCCGTGCAAAAACTATATCGCAACGATCCTGAGAGAAGGTTGCAATTCTGTAATTGGTTTCAACGGAAGGTGCGGAATAACAACAATTTTGCGCACAATATCATTTGGGGAGACGAAACGACATTCACAAATTCTGGCATGTTCAATCGAAGGAACAAACATTTTTATGCCACAGAAAATCCTCACTTAATTCATGAAGTTAGACATCAATATCGTTTTTCTTTGAACATATGGGCGGTTTTTTGAATAATAAATTACTGGGACCCTATTTTATTGACGGCAACCTAACCGGAGCAAAATATGTAGAAATTATAGAAGAAATGTTGGATGATCTTTCTATACGGTATCGGCGTAATAGTATATGGTTCCAACAAGACGGATGTGGTCCACACAACTCAAGAATAGTCACAGACTATCTAAATCGAACTTTTCCCGATTCATGGATTGGAACAAGAGGTCCAGTAGCATGGCTTGCCAGATCTCCGGATTTGAATCCGCTGGATTTTTATTTGTGGGGATATCTCATTTATGATACTACGAACCCGACAATAGAGATTCTTCGCGAGAAGATTGAGAATGTATTGGAAGGTATTCAAGGAGACGAAATAAGCAAATGTATAAGGAGTATGGGTTCCAGAACCGCAAAGTGCATTTTACAAAATGGTGGACATTTCGAACACTTACTTCATTAATGTTCATCATTTACTTTCGAATAATCATTTGATTTTTCTTTCATTAAATGATAGTTTCGTTTAATTATTATGAATTAGGTTTTTCACCTCTTGAAATTTGTAAATAATTATTACTTGTTTCTTGCTTTGATTCTGTTACGTTCCATTCAGTTGAAGATGAGTAAGTTGATTTTCTTATCGAAATGTATTGCATGTTGTTAATTAAACTAAAGGTACCTAAATGTAATACAGATCCGACCCAAAGAAATTTGGATAAGGGTCAAAATCACCTGAAAATCAACTTTGAATGACATTGTATGATATATCGTTGAATTCAGCGTTAAAAGTTATTTCGAAAAGTGTCATAAAATATGCAAGTCCGTATTGAAAAAAATGAGGTTGAGGGTGGCCCAGAGCGTACGAAACGTTGGATACAAAATCTGATTATGTCAAATTGAGGGTAATTTACTGTCGAATGAAAAACTCCTGTGACATTTTTTGATAATATTCGAAATAAAGTGGGGAAAAAAGAAAAATCAAAATGACAGAATTTACTTTTCTTATGATATCTCAATAACCGGCCCTGATAATCTCGATTTGTTTGAACTGCTTGACAATGCTTCTATGAATGCAACTTTTTCTCCATTTGACCGACCTTCTAACTCTTATGGTTTTAAAGTTACCAATACAATCCCATTAAAAAAGTGGCCACCCTGTATATATATATATATATATATATATATATATATATATATATATATATATATATATATATATATTATTACATAGTATACACATGAAATATTTTAATAAAACCAATTGAAAAATCTTTAACCTTGCAATTGTGTAATGGAGCATTCATAAAGGAAAGGATGGGGTGGTGGTGCGGGGGGTGAGGGGGGAGGGGGTTGCCTAATGTATACATATATATAAAAAAAGCTTCAAAAGATTGAAAAAAACTTTAACCTTGAAAGTGTGTAATGGGGCGTTAATGAAGGGTTGGGTGGGGTGTGGGGGTGAGGGCGAGGTGTGGTGAGGGTAGAATGTAGGATTCGGTTGGAGAAAGGAGTGGGCAGTGAAAGGAAACGCTTTGAAGATGAATTGAAACTGTTATGCATAACACACCGGAAAGTGTACTTTGGGGGCTATGGGGGGCTGTAGAGGGTCTGGGGTTGAAAATGGAGGGTTGTGCTCATTAAGACTTTTGATCAGCATACCAAATACTACGCAGAGTTTCAGCGAATTTAGCCGAGAGCCATTTTCCATAAGGATTTTGCAGGGTCCTTTTCAAATCATTTTCGACCAATGTCCAGTTCCCTGGCTAAAACACTATAACACTCAGTAGAACATTTGCCAATAAGCCATGAAAGTAGCTCAAAATGGTTCACGTAATATACACAGCCAGTGCGCTGATCTTTTTTCCGAACTTAGCTGACACACTGCCGTGTGTCTAGCTTCCTTTTCCGTAAATATCAAAGTTATGGTGATATCTAAACTAACTTTCTCCGTACGGTGAAGATTCAATTTTCCTATAACACAATCTGAAAAACCAGCAATAAACAGTTTTTTCCACTACTAATTGCAATTATGCGGTAATATCAGAGTTGGCAGTGAGAGTAATGAGAAACTCAGTGGTATATTCACTAATTAAATGGGAATAAGTATAATATGCATAATGATATCATTACTAGATCCAAATCAACGCAGGATATTCATTAAACTCGCGGATTTTCTTCGACTAAGAAATTATAGTGTAAAATATAAGATAATACGAAAACGTCTGCAAGAAAAACTCCCAAGTATTGCTCTGCAATATTATTTGTTAATTGATGCTGAATGGCTTGATATTATTGCCTGAAAATTATTTACGTCGAGAAAAACTCATTCTTGTTAAGGTAGTTCCGCCGCGAGACAGTTGAATTAGGAAATTATTTTCGACGGAATCGAAAAATTTCAAACGATTTTTCGATTTAAAACGCGAAAAATTTTTTTTTTAAGGGGGGCACTGGCCCCCCCCAATCGACTCTAGAAAATTTTTTTGTTATAGAAAGTCGGCGACTCAAAAAATGTATGTCCCCGAAGAGCGCAGCAAAAAAAAAAATTGAGACCCGGGCCCCCTCCTCTCCCCCTTCACTAGAAATCATACGTCATGGGAAAAATTATCATTTTTCGATAAAACTTCAATGGACTTTTTTGTAGTACTCTTTTTGAACTTTTTTTTTTGGGGGGGAAGGGGGGTGGGTATCGTTAAAATTGATGGGGTCAACTAGGAGAAGTAGTTTTTTTTTTCTCGCGTTCAGACCCTCAAATGGTCCCACGTCCTTCTTTAAAAAGTCCCCTGGCACAATCCGCATTTCTCTACGACCCCCCCTTCAGGCTGTGCGCTTCCCCGTGGACTATTTTGAATAACTAGAGTAGTTTTGATTATATCTGTCAAACTAGATGGTCAATCACTTTGTTTTTTTTTTTTCACAATATCTGTGATATGCTGCTCTAGCTCCTTCTCGTTTTTCATAAACTTCTTAATTTTAGTACTAACGGTATAATTAATAATGTGCTGTTTGCCTATGCATGGTCCATATGTTACGTGTTAATTGAGTCAACTTCAATTATATATATATCTCGGGTTCGGGATGGTGAAACTTGTAAAAATTTCAAAGAGGTGTTGTTCACATGTTAAACAATACGTATGCCAAATTTTAATAATTTCCTAATTCAACTGTCTCGTGGCGGTACTACCTTAATGTTCATAATAACCTTCATTCATAAAGGAATTTTATTAATGCCAAAATAATTATTGATACCGCTTCAAAAGTAATTTTTCTATTTTATGCAAGGAACTGATTTCCATTTTCCAACATTCGTACAAATTCGATGTCCTCATCAACATGACTTATGGAAGATACAGCAGAAAATAAAATAATTAATAAAAACACTTTTTGAAGACAAGCTTTTATTCAAATGCGCTAAAAAGTAAAAAATAATTGCTTTGGATGTGCGATGTAGGTTATTTCGTGAGTTATAGATTCAAGAGTTTATGGCGCAAAGTGTTCAGTTCGAATACAAAATAATAATAATCATGTTTATTCAAGTGTATAAATGCAAATATAAAGTATAAATATTCAGATATAAATTACAAGAATAGTTTGGTGGTAGATAATTATAAATATAAATATAAAATTGAAGTAAGAGTTATTAGGCTGAATAAACATATTAATCCCCCATTTAAAACCAGTCCTGGTTTGTTTATGCGTTATGTAATTAATCTATATAATGTAGCATGTTCGGAGGTGAGTAAGAGTAACAATCAGGTCCCTATCGAATGTTCTACTGGATAGGGTTCAATATTAAGTATAAAATGTTTGAATATTTTTTTGAAAAAGTTGAATGAATTTAGTGTATATAAATATGTTTTGTACATACTTGGTAGGAAATTGTATAATCTGGGTGCTATATAAGTGAAACATCGCTGTCCTGCTGATTTTCTGCTAAATTGATCTGAACATTTTCTCTATCACGATATCTAGTGGAGTATTGGTGTTCTATTTTGTTGAGACATCCTTTGTTTTTATACATATATTGGCAACGGTGAACAAAATTGTCTAATGTTAGTACTTTGGCCTCGAAAAGAGAGTTTTGTTGGGTAAGTATATTTTTTACCATAGATTATTTTGAGAAATTGTTTCTGTATTAATTCCTAATTTTTGCATGTGCGTTTGAAGAATTCCCCCCTAACTCAGAATAGAGTATTGTAAGCGAGATTCTACTAGGGCATAATATATAACTTTCAGGTAGGTTGGAACCAACATAGAGCGTAGGCATTTGAATTGCATATATCTCAACGTCTTAGCTACCTCATTCACATGTTCGTCCCCTTTTAAGTGGGAGTCAATGGTGATTCCAAGATATTTTGTGTGTTTCGCAGATTGTATGTCAAAGGATACTCCTTGATTGTCTACTGACAATGTGCTGAATATCGGTAGCGATGACAAATAACT
Source organism: Gonioctena quinquepunctata (assembly GCA_018342105.1). Classification (NCBI taxonomy): domain Eukaryota; kingdom Metazoa; phylum Arthropoda; class Insecta; order Coleoptera; family Chrysomelidae; genus Gonioctena; species Gonioctena quinquepunctata. The sequence continues at coordinate 1,078,559 of JAFIRS010000133.1, read as the reverse complement.
TGCAAACGGTACAAAATGAGTTTTTTCAAGGTTTACTGTTAGTTGCATATGACTAAACCAATCTATAACTTTTGAAAGATCATTCTGAGTCTTGTTTTTTAATGTTCCCCGGGTGGTTGCAGAGTAAATGACTATAGTATCATCTGCAAAGCTATACAATTTTCCAGTTGAGTCCAGATTAAATAAATTGTTAATATATATTGAAAATAAGATTGGTCCGAGTACGGTACCCTGTGGAACACCGCAACATACCTCCTCCTCCGAACTTTTTGGTCGTTTATTTTGACTAGCTGTTTTCTGTTTTAATATACTTTGCACAAGTTCTATTGATTTACCTCGGATTCCTGCATCCTCCAAGACTTCCAGCAAAAGTGTGTGATTCACTGTGTCGAAAGCCTTTGTCAGATCCAGAAAAACGCATAATGATGGTCTACTTTTGTCGATGTTTTTGTACAGTTCGCTAGTGAGTGTAGCGATTGCGTCACTTGATGTGTTTTTCTTAATCCGAACTGATTCTTTGAAATTAGGTACATTATATTTCGTGAAAAACCTTTCTAGGCGGTTCGCGAAGCTTTTTCGAATATCTTAGTTAACGTTGTTATCAATTAGATTGGACGGTAATTGTTCATGTATTTTTTGTCCCCTTTCTTGAATATAGGAGTAACAGTTGTCTTTTTGAAACCATCAGGACAATTTCCAGAGTTGAATACGGCATTCACGAGATGTGATATTGGCAATGCTATCTCATCCACAATATATTTCAGAAGTTCTGCTCGTATTCCATCTATACCAGGGGATTTATTTGCCTTTAGTTCTTTGATGATATTTTTTATTTCTTCTTCTGATGTTGGCATTATTGATATTGAGTTTGCTATAATATTTCTTCGCGGTTTCTGAGATTTCGTTTTTTTAATTTTGTTTGCAAGTTCCCCATATTTGTAAAGAATTTATTAAATCAATTCGCTATCTCTGACGGCTTACTGAATTCTGTATCATTTTCATCCCAGAGTTTTTCAATTTCTGTTGATGTTTTTATTGTGTTGATACCATTTACAATTTTCCATAAATTTTTTGAATTTTCTTTATTTTTTTTTAATTTCTTTTCTGTAAGTTAGTCTTTGCTATTTGTATCAGTCTATTCACTGTCTGGAGGTATTTTTTTAAATTTGGTTTTTAATTAATTAATTTTTTTTTTCGTTCACTGATTTCATCGTTTTTGTTGTAATCCACTCTTTCCTTTTTTATTTGTTTTATTTATTTTTTGTGTTTTTGTTTTTTAGTGTTCCGCTTCAGTGATGTTGTCAGTACATGTGTTAAATATTCGAGTATTGAATCTACAACTCACGGAAAACCTATGTCGCACATCCAAAGCAATTACTTTTTACTTTTTGTGCATTTGAATAAAAGCTTGTCTTTAATTTTTTTTTATTTTTTTTTTTGTGCTTTTTAGTGAGTACGTCTTAATTTGTGTATTTTTGTTAATGCATCGTCATTATGAGACCTTTTTCCTGTAAGTTCTGAGCTATCTAGTTCTTCAATGAGGAGACCATCCAAAGATTCTCGTCCGCCATCCTGCAGCTGCCATCTTCAATTTATGAATTCTGACAAAAAAATCAATAATCTTCGACTAAATTCATTATCTCAAACCCCAAAAAACCCGACAAACCAATTTTGAATAGAAACGTTCCATTATCACAAAACTTGTCCCATCTTAAATTTATGAATTTTGACAATAAATTCATCATCTCCGACCCCGAAAATATCTATTTTGAATAGAATCGGACAGAAATCACAGAGATCGTCCGCCATATTGGAGCCGCCATTTCGATTTTATGAATTTTGACTAAAATCTTCGAGCCCGACATCCCCCACATACCAATTTTGAATCGAATCGGACCATAATTACAAACTCGTCCGCCATCTTGGAGCCGCCATCTTGATTTTGTGAATTTTGACTAATTAATAATCTCCGACCCCGAGACCCCTTACATACCAATTTTGAATAGAATCGGAGCATAATCACAGAGATCATCGGCCATCTTGGAGCCGCCATTTTTATTTCATGAATTTTGACAAAAAATTAATAATATTCGACCCCGAAAACGATTACAGACCGACAGACACCGGGACAGGTGAAACTAAATAAAAGCTTGTACCTAATGACAATAAGAAGGAATAGTAAATCTGATAGTTCGGTTTGAGTGTGCTTGGGGGCAGCACCTAAGTCTGGAGTGAAGGTTATTAACATGCAGGGATCGGGAATTCAAATAATGTAATTTTATTTTCGAATTGTTATTCATCTTCATTTTAACTATCCAGTTTTACAAGCTTTTATTTAGTTTCACCTGTCCCGGTGTCTGTATGTGCGTCTGTCTGTAATCAAATCTTGGAAGTTAAATTTGACCCACTCCTAATCGTCCGATTGATTTGAAATTTGGCAGTTGTACATAATTCCGGTAACAATGCATTGTGAATTTTTTTTCAAGAAAAAAAACAAAATGGCGCCTCCAATATGGCGGACATTTTTTGTGATTATGGTCCGATTCTATTCAAAATTGGCATCTAGATAGATAGAAATCACTAAACTAGTTATTGAACATAATAAATATTAAAAAATAAAAAATAAATAGGGGAAAAAAATTTTTTTTTCAAACACGCTTTTATTATAAAAAACAAAATTAAAGACAAGCTTATTTATACAAATGCACTAAAAAGGAAAAAATAATTTCTTTCATTGTTTGATCTAGGTTAATCTGCGAGTAACAGATTCAAAAGCTTGCCGCGGATACAAAATAGGTGATCTTGCGCGGCAAGATTTTGAATCTGTTACTCACAGAATAACCTAGATCATTCGATGAAAAAAATCATTTTTTCCTTTTTAGTGCATTTGTATAAATAAGTTTGTCTTTAATTTTTTTTTATAATTTTTTTTCAACTTTTTAGTTCTGTTTTTTTTTATTAGCAACTAATAAAAGCTTGTTTTTTCGTTTATTTATTGTTTTAATATGTTCTCTTAATAAATTATTATTGTATATTCTTTTAGAAGGTATTGTTTCATTTATCAGTTCCGAATTTCCTAGCCGTTCGTAATAAGCCCTAAATCAAGACCTTTTTACTTCCTCGAAATTCGAAAATGTGGAAATTGTACTGACTGATTGTGATTTCCATATATCCAGAAGAGCTTTTGTCAATTCTCCCAAATTCATTTTTGAACAAATAGATACGCCGAAGTCAATATCTCACCCAAAAGAGGGGAACACAACCTAATCTAATTTGGCTAACATTATTTAGATGAATTGCCACCAAACATCCTCCGTGAAATAGAATATTTTCAACAAGACGGTGTCCCTCCCCATAACTCAGCAATAGAAAGGGAACATTTAGGTGCAATATTCCCAAGAAAGTGGATCGGAAACAACGGACCGATTTCCTTGCCAGCTCGATCTCCGGACCTTACTCCTTTAGATTTTTTTGTCTGAGAATACCTAAAGGATAGTTTTCTCGACACCGACTACATATATCGACCATCTCAAAGAAAAATTAAGGGATGCTTGTAATAGCATTACCCACCATGTTAGAACATGCCATAAAAATTGTATGGGCATTCAACAAAGAGGTCGTCAATTCGAGCATTTAATGTAATATGTCATTTATTAATTTTTTTTATTCTTTTCATTTTCCACCATCAATTCATCTCCTTATTTCACTGATAATACAATCTATTTTATAGAAATTGTAGAAGTATGCCTATTATTATATTCGTTTTGACGAAATCAAAACGGACCGTAATTAAAAATTATTGTCACTGATCATGTTAGTTATTAACCGACGAAACCAAAAAGGAGGATGATTAAATTACTTCAAAATAATTATCAGAATGTCACCGCGCAAGTCGATGCCATCATTTTACGCCTTACCTAATTCATTTGCTTGTTTGTTTGGCGCCGACTCAAAATTAGTTACTTACATTAGTTTAGGAGCTTAGTTATTGAGACTAAGAAGGTTTATTTTATTTTTTACTTTTAGTTCCAAATTTCGTCGGTTTAATTTTTTGTTAAAAAGTTTTTATTTCAGATAAATAGTCGTTAAAATGACAAGTGTGATATTTTATTGAATTTTAGCGGTTTATCAATATTTTTAATAAAAATAACTTGATGGTGGCCGTGAAGACACGAAACGTCGTATCGAAGATTTATTAGTACACTATTATAGCAAATTCCAGATACAAAAATACCTGTCTTTTAAATTTTTTGATATTTTCCATTCGCCTGGGCAATACAGGAAAAGGCATAGTCTCTCCTTCAATATTCACATGTCGAATTTGTGTAAAAAATTTGTCATCGAGGTGCATTTCAACAAGGAACAACAATCTTTTTGCTCACTTGACATCCATTTGAGGTATGAAATATGTTTGTGGGAAATAGCTCTCAGTATCTAATGAATGCTGTGTTTTTCATACAGAAAAAATCTCGTGAAATTGACTCGTATCTTCATTTTGGAAAGTGTGAGTATAAAAAATGGAAAGTTCGGTCGAAAATCGTTTTTGGCTGACTACAATAACAGAAAAATCGATTATATTGTTACGAATACAGTACGCCACTTCCGTTGTTGACGAAATATTCTAGCATTATTTATTACTTCTAAGATTCACTTTATCAGCAAGATAATAAAATATATCTCTTTCGCTCTCTTTCTCTGCATACCAGATCTAACCCGCAGCATTAGAGGTTATGCTGAACCTTCCGCTATTGTACTTATTTGTAATAAAAAAGCGGCAATCCTTACTGCACCACGCATTCGATTTGAAACCTCGAAATCCTACTAGACATCGGAAGATTCTGGAAAATATTCCCCTAGAATCTAGGTATCAATTTTGGCAAAATTGACTACCACTTAAAGAGCTTTCCAATAATGTATCACACTTGGGGGGTTGCCATTTAAATTTGACACGCTGTATATATTGATAATGAAGTAACAGGAGGAGATACAATCGAGCATCAAAAATTATGAGCCATTAAAAGTAAGTTGTGGCGATTTCTAGTGTTGAAGTTTGATTGGAAATATTTCAGTTACTGGATTTTCGTATTATTACGAATAAAACTACCAGATGTAGTGATTAACAAGATTAATCAAGCTCCTCGATTGCCTTGTATTCGTATTATTAAGATTTGATCTAGGAGAGAGTTGTTTTATGCCGATGAACTCTGTTTCAAAATAAAACAATAAGCATAACTGGAGCATAGTTATAAACTGAATAGTCACATAACGTGAAGCAGTCTTTTATTGGGAACTCAAATGATTTAAAATCTTTAATGTTTTTTGCTATAATTTCGTAGCAATCCCTAGTGATGAAATACATGATTCATAAATTGAAAATAAAACATTATTAAAAACAATTTTCATGGAGGTGCACCGATATAATTATTCATAAATGAATCATATCGATTAACAGTTAACTGTTAAATCATCCGCGGTCACGTGAATTCTTTCTAACCCAATGCATATTACATTGTGCCCGTCCCAGCAAAACATGCGCCTCGCATATTGTTTTAATGAATAGAAGTATGATTTGGATTATACAGTGCTTCTCAAAATTCCTCTCCCCCCCTCTTATTTTTGGAACGATTATACATAAACAAGTGAAATTTGGAAACTGAATATTAAAGGTTGTAAACTTCCCTACTAGTGATGATAGATGACGAAATCGTCAAAGATGACAAGGCCATTGTGACCAATAATTTTAGATGGAACCCTACGGCAAGCGACACCTCTTTTAAAAGGTATCGAAAAAACCTATTCAATGGTACTAATTTTGTTTGTGTTTATGGCAGTTTTGGCAACTCGCTTTTAAAAAACGCAAAGCTGTGATGAATCAAATCAGTTAATACTAAAATTCAAAATTCAAGCTCCGCCTCTGGATAGTTGTCAAATAAGCTGACGTTTTTGTTAGTCTCCCTAATTCGACGTTTTTGTAATTGTCCAAGTTTTTGTACATTTAATAATTTGTGTATTGTTGATCGAACGTTTAACTGTTTTAGCAGCTTTTGGTACTTTTAATATTTTTGTACATTTTAATAATTTGTCAAACTGTTGTGAGCCGAACGTTTAAGTGCTTCAAGAAGCGAAATGGTACGTGCTTTAGGTGATAAAGTAGCAGCGATCCTAATTCTTGGTGAAACTGGACAAAATATTCATGCAGCAGAACGCATTTTTAATGAGAGGTTTCCCGATCGCCCCGTTTCGAGGACTTATTTAAGGGAGCTTCTTCGTTAGTTTGAAACAACGGGTAGTATTAATGATGCGAAACGATCTGGCAAACCACAAATTTCTGATGAGAAAAAAATTGATATACTGGCAGAAGTAATAGTTAATCCTACTTCATCAACAACTCACGTTGCATCTACCTGTGAAGTCAGTCGAAGTACAGTACATAGGGTGTTTAAAAAAAACAAATTTCATCCATACAAATTGAAAATGGTTCATCAACTCTCAGACGACGACCCAGACCGAAGACTAGAATTTTGTGAAAATATGGAAACTAAAATTAACCAACAGCCAGACTATGTCAAAACAATTTGTTTTAGTGACGAAAGTACTTTCTATCTAAATGGAAATGTAAATACACAGAATGTGAGGTATTGGAGTGACGCAAATCCTCAACTGTTTCGTGAAACACATACCCAATTTCCCCAGAAGGTGAATGTTTGGGTAGGTATCCTGGGAAACCACATCGTTGGGCCTCTTTTTTTAGATACTTATTTAACTGGTGAGGTTTATCTGGAGCTGTTGCAAAACGCAATAGAACCGTTATTCCTTGAAATTTTGGAAGATAATCCAGATGAATTCGGCAATTGGGATATAACATTCCAACAGGATGGTGCTCCTCCACACTATTACGGTGGGTATTTGGATGAGGAGTATCGTGGTAGATGGATTGGACGACGAGGTTCAACGGAATGACCAGCTCGATCACCGGACCTCACACCTTTGGATTTTTTCTGTGGGGGTACCTTAAATCGAAGGTTTACGCCACTGAACCTGACAATATTGACGTTTTAAAACAACGTATTCTTGCAGAATGTGAGGCTGTTTCCGCAGACACATTTGCAAAAGTACGAGAAGAGTTTAAAAATAGGATATTTCACTGTCAGGAAGTGAATGGAGGTCACTTCGAGTAATTTCTTTGAGTAGATACTGATTCTTAAATCTGTAATTAATATCATACTGAATGGAATTTAAATTTTAATGTTTACTAATGAGCCATTGAAACTGCCATAATCATACTGAATGGAATTTAAATTTTAATGTTTACTAATGAGCCATTGAAACTGCCATAAACACAAACAAAATTAGTATCATTGAATAGGTTTTTTCGATACCTTTTAAAAAAGGTGTCGCTTGCCGTAGGGTTCCATTTAAAATTATTGGTCACAATGGCCTTGTGACGTCATCTTTGACGATTTCGTCATCTATCATCACTAGTAGGGAAGTTTATAACCTTTAATATTCAGTTTCCAAATTTCACTTGTTTATGTATAATCGTTCCAAAAATAAGAGGGGGGAGGGAACTTTTGAGAAGCACTGTATATAAATGAGGATGCGAATAAAAACAAAAAACCTGCCAAGTACGAGTTTTACTCGCACACCAAATGTTCCGTTTAGAAATCCTCAAATTAGTTCTTTTGGACAGATTATTCTGAAAATGTGTTACTGCGAATTTTTAATAGCTATGAAAATACTTGTAAGGTTTAAAACGATTAATACACCTGTTTTTACCCGACTACGCCGAAGCAAAAAGGAGGGTTATGATTTTGACCGGTATGTGGTATGTATGTGGGTATGTATGTATGTTCATCTGTTCCCTCATAACTTCTAAACCACTCATCATAATTTGACGAATGAGGTTTCGTTGGAAGCGTATTGATCGTCCGCTGGTTGTAGGCTATGTGACGTCACATTAAATTGAATATGGCGCCCTCTAGAGGACTTAAAAGTCATGAACTAAAAAAAATATTTAATGATGCCGTGTTGTGTATCAAATGAAAGGGCTTAATTAGCACATTTCAGAAATATACATATTGTTAGCTGTTGCTCGCGGCTTTGCTTGCATGCTCCCGATAATTGGGAATAATTTCTAAAATCACGCCTTAAGGCCCCCACAGACGATGAGATCGGTATCTCTTCATGTTGCATATAAAATTTTCGAAAGTCTTCCTGAGACTGCGCTCAATATTCTTGTTAAACTGATAAACAACTCCTTTGCACAAGGAACATTTCCATCATTTCTCAAAACCTCGGCAACAAAGAAGATCCGGCAAACTTTAGGCCTATATCGCTCATTCCAACCTTAGCCAAAATAATTGAGAAACTGGTAAAAAAAAGAATGATGGAATTTTTGAACAGAAACAGGATATTGAGTGCACATCAGTATGGCTTTCAAAATTTCAAGAGTAGAAGCGACGCTATATCAACAGTATTGCAAATGGTGTATAATGAAATCAACAGTGGGGATGCCACTGAAGCAGTGCTTTGTGACTTATCCAAAGCTTTCGACTGTGTCAATCACAGTATTTTGCTTCGGAAACTCACAAGATATGGTTTAAGGGACAACAGTCATATTTGGATTAGATCATACCTTTCTGATAGAAAACAATTCGTAAGAATGTCGTCTAACTCGGGCGTTGGAGAGATAAATTGTGGAGTACCTCAAGACTCTGTATTAGGTCCTATTCTGTTTCTATTATATATTAATGACTTGACCAACATATCGATTACAGGAAGTTTTACCTTATTTGCTGACGACACCACATTATTGTGGCATGACAAGGACAAAAACAGATTGCATAACAGAATGTGCCAAGACATAAAAAAAGTGAAGAACTGGTGTGACTCAAATCTTTTATCATTGAATACCAGCAAAACAAATATATTAGCATTCAAGTGTAATATACCTGATATCCCCCTCGACAATAACATAATAAAAAATAACTACATTTGAAATTCTATTTAGACGAAAATTTAAAATTCTCTCAGCATATTGCACACATCAACAAAAAATTGGCATCAGGCTGTTACGCAATGAGAAACATCTCTAAGGAACTGGGGTTTGTTGCAACGAAGGTGGTGTACTATGCCTCAATAGACTCTCATCTAAGGTGGTATACCCTTTTGGGGTATTTGCAGTAAACAACTTATGCAGTCGGTTTTTGTCTTGCAGAAAAGGGCTATTAGGTACTTATGTAAAGCAAAATGGCGGGATTCATGTAAACCCCTTTTTCGAGAACATAGAATCCTTACGGTTATTTCAATATTCATATTGGAAACCGTATCGATTATACATAAAAATAGGGAATGAATCCACAGCCACATACCACACAAGGCGGTCAAATGAATTAAATCTACCAATTCCAAAAACATGTTTTGTTCAAAACTCGTTGATATATAATGGAATCAGGATGTACAATAAACTTCCCAATGAAATCAAAGAGACTTCTTTTATCATATTCAGAAATAAATGTAAAAAACTATTAAGTGATAAAGCCTATTATGACCTACAAGAATATTTTGACGATGCCCTGTAATTTATAATGTGTAGTATTTGCGATTGTACTGTGTGAAAAACATAATTCTAATCGTTAGTCTAGTTCTTGTCCTGTAACCTTTGTATATGTATGTATATGTATATATATATATATATTTTATATTTTAATTCAATTATTGTCACATTTTATATTTCATGTTTATACTAGTAATATTATTTATGACATTGTGTTTGTAACAAGAATTATATTCTTAAACAATAAACATATTATTATTATTATCAATCACTGTCGTCAAACGACGATACCACCGTATGTGGAGACGTTGATACTTGATACAAATCTCATATACTTGTATCGCCACTTGTATCGCGACATGTAGCGATACCGATCTCATCGTCTATGGGGGCCTTTAGATGTGAGCCAAACATATTTTCTCTCCAAACCTACCCAAAATACATATATAATAAATACCTACGTATTTCATTATGGACTATGGTACACATGTTAAAATTATTTAAAAAAAAAAACAAAACGTGTGTAATAATAATGACATAAGCTGGAAGTACCTTCACGCGGTATATGTAAAACAATAAAACCTAAACAAACAAAAATGTAAAGCGGCTCTGCAAATACTTTATCACGAAATTATATCCCCAAAATAATTTAAATAAAAAGTAAGTTCAAACCAGACTACTGAAAAATCATGCTCTAAAAAGTAGGAAGTAAAAATAAGTTCAAAAACTAAAACCCGACTACTGAAAAATCACGGGGAAGTGGTTTGGCAGATGTAAATAAATTTCCATAAATTCCGTGCACCTGTCATCTAAAAGAAGTTGAGCTAAAACTCTCATGATTTTTTTCCCTTTTCGTGAAAACAATGCTTTCGTGCAAAAAAAAAGTATATCCGATAAATAACAAACCTCTAGTGTATTTACGCCCGAAAAACGTTGGGAGCATGCAATAGATAATTGAATTGAATAGTCACTGAAAATGTTATTGCGCTGCAAATGATATTAACTGTTGTGTGTTTATTTCAAAGACAGCTATAGTATATCCATTTTCAGATGAATAAATTATGAAGAAAAACGGATAGATAAATAAATATGATAAATTATATAGTAGACCAAATTGAGTGAAAACTGTTCGCCGCATAAAAACCAGTCGATCAAAGAAAAATTCCTATAGTAGTAAAAAAATATCTTTATAAAGTTCTGAATTGGCTAACAGTAAAATATAGACTCTTCTACTTTTCAATTATATTCATTTTCAAAATACTCCATGAAGGAGCACCGTGTTATTTCAATGAATTCATTACCTACCAGCATCAAATACATAACTACCCTACAAGAGGTAGTAATGACCTATATGTACCACGAGCAAACCTTGCAAGGACTATGAACTCCTTATTTCACAGAGGGCTCTTGGACTACAATAAGCTTCCAAATGAAATAAAAAATGCAACCTATCCAGCCGTTCAAAACATCTCTCGCTAAATATCTAATAACACAGTTTGAAACCAGCTGAGTTGTCCATCACCAACCCATTAACCTATTTATAATCTAGAATGTCTAGTGATTCTTTATTTTTATGATAGTTAACTTGTTTAATGTCCTTAATAATACCTGTTATATTCTAACTACTTTAAAGACTAAATTTTTCAATTCCAATTAATAATATTGTCTATGCTAAATGCTTAGCCTTTATATGTATTTGTATATTAGGATGTCTATTTCAAATATATTTCATTTCATTTCTTTCTATTTTTGATTCTACAGCATCTTCTATCCGCGGAGGGTCGTAACATATTTCATCCCTTAGAGAACGTTGTCTGATTAATTCCTCCAGTACACAATCCTTATAAAATATTTCTAACGTGGGAACAATTTTTTCTCTCCACAAAATTTCGTCTCTTTCTCAACGAATCTAAAGGAAGAGAAATATTCAAGTCGTTCAGAATGAACCGTAAAAATGCCACATGTATTTTTGTGAAATTTGAGCAAAGTTTTGTTAAGAATTTTTTTTTTCAAAAATTATGAGCTGCAACTTCCAACTCTGATATCTTCTGTTGTAAGAATTCAACCTGTGAATTATGGCATCCAAAGATTATTCGTTGATTTCTTAAAAATCGGTTCATTCCCAATAGTCAAAATGGTGTTAATTATTGATAAAGCTCCTGAAAATATGAGCGATAGCTCATTGGATTAGGAATGACGTGTAGAAACATTTATTTCGATGATTTTACAGCACATAAAAAATTGCAATTGTTATTAACAAATTAAGAGGAGAAAAAGGCATTTAGTATATATATACATATATATATATATATAAACAGTGGGGAATAATATATATATATATATATATATATAATTAAGAAGATCACGTGATAAAAGTTTATAAGTTTTTTATTTTGTTTATTATAATTGTTTAAAGTCAAAAATTAATGAAATATTCAGAATTTTTTTTTTTTTAAATGATTAATAAGCTAGGTAAGAATGTTTTACGTCATTTGTTAATAAGTTATTTATAAACAAATTGACTATATAAAAACAAATGTTTTTTACCATTTTGCTGTCATGACAAAATAATAATTTAAAAAAAATTCAAATCAAAAAACATTTTTTTATTGTTTATAATAATTTTTTTTATATTTACATTTTTAAATAATTAGTTAAGGAATTATTTTTTTTTTAAAATCATAATTGGCATTTTCAATAGGGTAACAAAAAATAATTTTTTTTTTCAATAATTCCATTGTTTATTGAGTTAACAATTTGTAGTAAACAAATTATGATTAACATTTTTTTTTTTTTTCTAAAAGTAATTAAAATTACAGAAACAGCCATATGTAACAAAATAAAGAAAAAAAATATTTTAAATCTTTTATAACACTTTCAATATTCCACGATACCGAAGTTTGTTACATATGGCTGTTCCTGTAATTTTAATAACTTTTCGAAAAAAAAAAATGTTAGAACAAATTGTTAAATCAATAAACAATGAAATTATTGATATGTTTTTGTCACCCTATTGAGAAATCCCAATTTTGATTTTTAAAGAAAAATAATTTCTCAACTGAATTATTTAAACAATGGAAATATTAAAAAAACGATTATAAACAATAAAAAAATGTTTTCAAGATTTTTTTAATCATTACTTTGTCATGACAACAAAATGGTAAAAAACTTTTTTTATACAGTTAACTTGTCTAATAGTTTATAAATAATTTATTAACAAATGACGTAAAAAAATTTTACCCAGCATTACTTAATACCATTGTTAGATGCGAAAACGGCAATAACATCATAACATTTGTTTAACAAAAAATCAACATATTTTTTTTAATATTTCATTAATTTTTAACTTTAAACAATTATAATAAACAAAATAAAAAACTTTTGTAAACTTTTATCTCGTGATCTTAAGTATATATACAGGGTGTTATGTAATAAGTGTCCGATATTTTACAGGACGATTCCTCAGTATAAGGTGAAAAGATATAGATATACAGGGTGTAATCTAACCTCTTGCACACCCGTGAATAACGAGTGTATAAGCCATTTTATAACAAATTACAGTGGTTAAAAATCTGAAAAAAAAACATGTTTTGTTCTTTGTAAAATTCGACAAAATTTTGGGTAGCGCCTAATTTCGGGTGATGACCTACTCAGAGGAAAATTGCCGAATGCAATAAACATTTAACTCGACATTTGAATAAGGTAGAATGTTGAACTGATTGTGTAGTAAATGAACACATTGCACTCTGCATGAGATATTCAATTTCAAAATGAAGAAAACAACTAACCATGTTATATCCAAACTGGTGATCAGAACTAATTGACTTCATGCTATGCTTTGAGGCACTTATCATGATTATCAAAGTCAGTTGTAAGAAACAAACGACACAAACAGTATTGAAAAGGGAAAAACATTCGCAATCGAATATTATTTTAAAAATAATTTCGCGACCATTGCAGGGATTCAGAACACGTGAACTGAAGACTGTTGCCAAGCAAGATTCTCGTATGCACGGTTTACAAAGCTGTCTACGAACGAAAGTTAGATCATACTAGTGTTTTCTGATTGGCTGGTGAATGAAAGATCTTAATTAACTTATCAGAAAATGTGCACAAGAATGAATATAAATATTTTTGTATTTTAAAAAAATTTCAATTCTATCAAAAAATAATTTATATTATATCAACTCGTTGTCCCCAAATTAGAAAAAAAAAGACTCCAGAATCAGTTTTCAAAAAAAAGTGAGCTAATTTTGATAATCCGTCCCTGGGGCCATGCAGAAAGAGCCTGCATTCACATTACATGGTAACTGTGGAGCTCATTCGATTCACAGAACGTGAAATCCAATGCATGACTGAAGTTATATTTAACTCACGTAACCCTTAGACCAAATGCAGCGTGAGTTAGATATAACTCACATGGCATTCAACGTGTTAATATTTCTAGTACGAAAACGCCCGCACAGTGATTGGCGACTCCAGAATCCAACAGAATTGAAAATTACTACTTCATTCATAAATGCAATGAGTGATTCATCTTGTCTTCTGCTCTTCAAAATATGCACGGAACAGCTAAGTGTTTAGTTTTAAGAGCCAGCAAAAGACAAAGACAATAATATTAAAATTAATTCTCCTGCACATCGCGTAATGTTTTCTGATTGGTTGCTAATTAGGATCTTTCATTCACCAGCCAATCAGAAAACACTAAAGTCTATTTCAATCCGAGATTCAGCGCATATAAACAATGATCAGCGCGTGATCGCCTCGTGGCTTGCCGGAATCTGCAATGATATTGGTCAAACGGCCATAAACTGCTACAGCTGCTCTTTGCTGTTTTGATGCAGGTGCGTACTCAGATTCAGTGCGAAGTGCATCGTCGTTAGATGTGTTGTTTGAATTGCAATTGAAAATACCTTGTAGTTTGAATATTGTGTTTTATTTCGAAGTAATTATAACAGTGTGCTTGCTCCTCGGGCATATACCGAAACTTTTAGTGTATTGTTTAAATACTTGTTCAGTATATTAAAAAATATATCCAGGACACTTGAACATGTCTAGCACGGATACAGCTGATGAGTCTACAGAAATGTGTTTGTCTCCTCCTAGGCAAAGGTCGAAAAAGTCTCATTTCGACATAAAAACCAAGGAAATGATTTTGAACGTCTATAAGCATGAGACTCAAGAAAATCGAACATCACTCAAAGATGAAATTGTAAACAAAGTGGCAAATAAAACAGGAGTGTTTGGTCGCAGCGTTTACAAAATTATCAGGCCACTAACCATACATTTTCGGTGCCAAAAACCAACCAAAATCGTAAAAAAATTGTAGATTCGGTGGATGACTTTAATAGAAATGCAATCAGAAGAATAGTGCATCAATATTTCTTTAGAAACGAACTCTCTACTCTTGATAAGGTACTCAGAGACATAAATGACGCTCCAGACCGTCCAAGTTTCAAACGTACCACATTGTATAGATTATTGAAGACATTAAATTTCAAATATCAAAAACGCGGAAGAAATCGACAGGGATGAAATAGTGCTATGGAGAAGAGAGTATTTACAAAAAATAAAATCCTACAAGAATGAAAATAGAAAGATTTATTTTGTAGACGAGACTCGGGTAAATGCCGGACATACCAAATCAAAAATTTGGGTCGATAATTCTGTCACTTCCTCAAGACGGGCACTTTTTGATGGACTTTCAACAGGATTAAAAAATCCATCAGGTAAATTATAGTAGTACTTATTATATTATTTACATTCATTTACTCTCGGTAAATGTATATTTTACAATTTTGGTATCTATTCGGCTGATTGAATAATACTTTGAAAATAAATGAAAGTACATTGTATCGGGACATTTGAAACAGTTGATATTCAGGCTTTTCGTTGCACGGCATTATTATGATGGCTGCCATATCGAGCTGGTAAATTTGTCTGGGTATATACTACAGCATAAAAAATGCTTTTAGGTAAAGGAAAAAGGCTGATAGTTTGCCACATTGGGAGTGATGACGGATTTGTTCCAGAGGCGCTGTGGGCTTTTGAATACAAAAAAACCGGAGATTACCACGAGGAAATGGATGGAAAATCTTTTGAAAAGTGGTTTGAGAATATTTTGCCGAAACTTAATGATAACTGTATTATTGTATTAGACAATGCCCTGTATCATTCTAGGAAACTGGAAAAAATTCCAACTACTGCATCAAGGAAATCAGATATTCAAGACTGGCTCCGATCTAAGAGTATCCGATTTGAAGAAACATTACTTAAAGTGCAACTTTTGGCGATAGTTAAGGAGCACAGAAAAAAATATGATAAATATATCATTGATGAAATGGCTAAAGGTCAAAATAAAATTGTTTTAAGGCTACCACCATATCACTGCGAACTTAATCCCATTGAGTTAATTTGGGCTGACATAAAAAAAATTGTTGCGGAGCATAATACTTCATTTAAATTTGCTGACATGAAAAACATCTTCCATAATGCGATAGCTACCATCACGTCAGAAAAGTGGAAAAAATGCATTGATCACGTGCAGCAAAAAGTGGAGCAAAAAATGTGGAAATTAGACAATATTATAGAGCAACAAATTGAACAATTTGTAATAAATGTGAATGATAGTGACACGTCTTCTGACGAACTAGAATGGCAACAGTAACCATTAGATTAATCATATATGTACTTTTGCGTCACCTTGTTTAATATTGTTAATATATTTCCTTCCAATTTTTTTTGTTATTAAGGTATTGCAAATTTATATCTCTAAAATTCTCAATTTAAATGCATTAAAACTACATTGCAATAACATTTTGTGTACATTTACTGAATCTTGGATTGGAATATACTTTAGTAGAATCTAACAAACTTTCGTTCGTAGACAGCTTTGTAAACCGTGCCTGCGAGAATCTTGCTTGGCAACAGTGTTCAGTTCACGTGTTCTGAATCACTACAATAGTGGCGAAATTATTTTTAAAACAATATTCAATTGCGAATGATTTTCCTTTTTCAATACTGTTTGTGTCGTTTGTTTCTTACAACTGATAAGTGCCTCAAAGCATAGGATGAAGTCAATTAGTTCTGATCACCAGTTTGGTTAGTATGGTTAGTTGTTTTCTTCACAATTGAATATCTATCTCAGGCAGCCTGCAATGTATACATTTACCACACAATCAGTTCAACATTCCACATTACTCAAATGTCGAGTTGAATGTTTAATGCATTCGGCAATTGCCAAAGTTTCCCTCTGAGTAGGTCACCTGAAATTAGGAGGGTGGTGCTACCCAAAATTTTGTCGAAATTTACAAAGAACAAAACGTGTTTTCAATTTTTTTTCAGATTTTTAACCACTAATTCGTTATATAATGACATTATACACTCGTCTTTCACGTGTGTGCAAGAGGTTAGATAACATCCTGTATATACGCTGCCCTACCCCGCTTTCACGTGCTCGCTCGTTTTCGGTCATGTTTGCAAGTATTACTCAACTATTTCGCAGCATTTGAACGAATAACAGGATATAACTACGGATCGTCTTTCGTATGATGGCACAGTCGGTTTCCTGGTACTATTTTCTTCCCCGGATCAGCCATTTTCTGCTATATTGATTGGTCTATATTGTCAAATGCGCCCGATAGGTCAATAAATAGATAGTCATTTTGTACGCCTCAGCCGCCTGGGGCCAGACCTGCAAGACTAGCAAGACGGGCGCAAATGAAAGTTCTGCGGATGATAACGAACGCTCCGTGGTATGTGCGGAACGATCGGATCCTCGAAGACTTGTACCTGCCTTCCATCAGGAGTATTATCAGAGACCGCAATCGGAAAGTTTTCGATTGCGCAATAACCCATGAGAACCCCCTCGTGAGGGAAGCCACTGATTATAACATAGGGAAAACAACATCGGGAAAACAACCCCCGAACATTACACCTATTGACAGTCACATGCCCGAGATCACCTTTCGCCAACGTACTATCAGAATGATTTTGCTGGGTCTCAACACCAACAAAGCCTGTGGATCTGACGGAATCCCGCCGATTGTTCTCAAGAAATGTGCCCCCGAACTAACACCTGTTCTTTGCAAGTTGTTCAACCACTCTTACAATTTGGGGGTATTTCCGTCCAATTGGAAAATTGCAAGAGTACAGCCAGTCCCTAAAAAAGGCAAAAAGGCCCTACCTAGCAACTACAAACCTATCGCACTGCTATCTATTATTTCAAAGGTCATGGAAAAAGCCATCAACATCGAGCTCATGAAATATCTGGAAGACTCAGGAATTGTCAACGATAGGCAATATGGCTTCCGCCATCAGAGATCAACTGGTGACCTGCTCGCTTACGTCTCACATATATGGCAGCTATCTATTGAAAAGTACGGAGAAACTTTAGCTGTGGCTTTAGATATCTCCAAGGCGTTCGATCGAGTTTGGCACCAGGGACTCCTCGCCAAGCTTCCGTCTTATGGCTTGCCCCCTCAGCTGTGTTCTCTGCTTGCTAGTTTTCTCTCAAACAGGTCTCTCCATGTAGTGGTCGATGGAGTTTCATCTGACACTCTACTCATAAATGCTGGTGTTCCGCAAGGATCTATTCTCGCACCAACACTATTTCTACTTCACATCAACGACCTGTTGAAAGCAACTTCATGTCCAGTACACAGCTTTGCCGATGATAGTACCCTCCATACCGCTTTCTCTTCCAGGGCCCCTATATCAGCCCGTGAAACCAGAAATGAACGAGGAAGAAATGTTAATTATATAAATATGGACTTAGCAACAATTCTCGAGTGGGGATCTAATAACTTGGTAGAATTCAATGCAAACAAAACACAAGCATGTCTTTTCTCTAGAAAAGCCGATCTCACTGTGCCTAACATAACTTTGTCAGGAGTAACCATACCACTGAAGTCATCCATATCGATGCTTGGTATTACCATCAGCAATAACCTTTCCTGGGAAAATCACGTGAGGTCCATTGCCAAAAGTGCATCCCAAAAACTTGGTTTTTTGTTTCGTGCCAAGAGCTATTTCACCCCCACTCAGCTGCTTATGATCTATAAGGCACAGATCCGACCTGTCCTGGAATACTGTTCCCATATTTGGAGCGCGGCACTTAAACATATCCTGAGGCTATTGGATTCTGTCCAAAAAAGGGCAATTCGTCTCGTCGGTGATGCCTCGCTTACAAACTCGCTCACTTGTCTGGAACACCGTAGAAAAGTTGGCGATTTGTCTCTATTTTATAGATATTTTCATGGGCGATGCTCTTCTGAAATATCAACAATCGTTCCTGCTTTGGCAGTCTCTTCGAGATTAACCCGTCAAGTTCAGTCATCACACCCCTTCGTGGTCACTTTGGAGACCTGCAGAACATCACTTTCCAAAGACTCGTTCATCCAACGAACCGCGGGGCTTTGGAACTCATTGCCTAGGGAGGTGTTCCCCGAGGCATACAACCTCCAGAAATTTAAGAAGAACACCAACTCCTACCTTCTTTCCCTTGGTTCCCACGATGTTCTCTGAACATTACAGGATATCCCTTTTGGTGGGAACCAGAACATAAAAAAAAAAAAAAACGGCGACCCTTCGCGCTTTAAACGTCCCAGGCACTCCCTGGAGTGATGGGCTACTGACCAATCCATACTGGGTAGTGAAAGCTGCATCCTCTATAGAAATCAACTTTTTTCCAAATTCTGATCCAAAATTCCTTTCTCGGCCATTTTTGAGAACTATCATCATGGCAAGGGCTGGAGACCGGTTTCTAGTCCTTGTTCAGTCTAAATTCGTGAATGGCTGTTGTCCACTTATTTTAGTCGAAAGAGTAAGAGCCTTAGGGTTACACTCGTTTTCAAGTAACAGTGATAGGAGACCATGAACAATAAATAGATAGAAGGAGTGGATACCTGGATAGAAGAGGCTGATTAAATTCTAAGAACCATCAGAACCATTGAATCATTTGTCACCGGATTAATACGAAGCCGCCATGAAACATTATGCTGTCCTCAGTCGAAAATCCAAGAAGGTTATCATCTCACAGAGAGAGAAAAATCTTTGGGTAGCCGAGAGATCAATTACTAGGGTTTTACGCGAAAACAAAGTGTTTAATCTGAAAAAAATCGATGTGGTCAAAACAAAATTCATTCTGACTCTGATACCAAGAGATCCAGTTAACCATTTTTTCTGGTTCCAGAGTATAGTAGGATGACGAATGGCTTTCGAAAAAAAAATTATTAGTGATGTGTCAACTTTCACATCGAATCGATTCGTCAGCTATCAAAATTTCAGGTGGTTAGCAGATAATAATCCCCAATTCAGGATCAAATGAAAGATCAATTTCAAAGTAACGGAACTCTCAATGTTATTGTTGGGCCAGTATTTTTAAGCAACCATTGAATGCTACAAGATATTGGGAATGTTGCAGACATTTTTTATCTCATTACTTAGACAATATATGTCTAAAATTGAGGGCTGGTGTCTTTTTTTCCCTAATTTTCTACTTCCATTGCTACTTTTTGAGGACAACGGAAAAAGAAACTCCCAATCTCACGTGAGTGAATTAGGGATATTTTAATTATTCCCGACAATTTTCCGGGCAATGGTTATAATGTATCATTCAAAATACTTCTGTATCTTCCATCAATTCAAACTTCAGGGTCTTGTGAAAATAGTTAAATTCAACTTACGAATTCACAAAAAAAATATTATTCTTGTAAATGGTTTGATATGGTTTTGCCCGAGGCTCATAAAATTATCTAACAAAAAATATGGACCGCTTAAGCAATATCTATCAAATTTCGTGATGGTAATTTATGAAGTTAGACAGGTTTGTGTTTGGCATCGTTTAAACCAAGCATTCTTTGGGAGGTTGCGTAACCAGATAAGACTCTAATTATTACCTGTATCGTTTCGGAAGGTCGCATATTAATAACCACAATACGGGTCGATTGCAAAGCGCTATAAAAAGGATAAACACGACGAATAACTAGTTGGGAAAACGATTATTCTAGGAGATTTTTTTTTTCCAGAAAACCATAATTTCACGAATAGAAAATAGTAATAAAAAAGAAATTGGGAACAAAAATGTGTATGTTGTCTACAGTGTAATAAAAACCCTGCTTTACTTTTAAACAATCCGATGCCGTGTCCAGATTTTGCAAACTAATGCTGATAATGGATGACATTCTTGGAAAACGCTTTTTATAGTATCGACGAATTCTTATCATTTGACTTCAACACCAACTAATATATTTCGAAGTTACAATCTACGTAGAAATAAAAAAAACAAATAAAAAACAAACAAAAAAAGTATAGTTATGTATATTCTTGTAAAACTGTAATATTTATTTTGTAATTGTTCACCTCTCATTTGTTTATTTAGTGTTTTTATGGTATTTATATATTCTTGACAAAACCTTATAATACTATTGTATTTTTTATGGTGAATAAAGGATATTCTATTCTATTCTAACCTGACAAATATAGATTGTTGGATTGTTTCATATTAGCTGTTTCTATAACATTCTATTCTAGAAAAAGGGAGACGGATGCGTTATGTGTGTCAAAGAAAGAAGTCTCTTATTAGCCGTTTCTATAGCATACTACTCTAGAAAGGGAGAGACAGATGAGTTATGTGATAAAGGCAGATGAATTGTTGTCGAATATCATCTTATTAACACAAACCAATCAAAGGAGCATACAGTACAAACAAAAATGATCAATTCATTAAAAAACATCAATGGTAATTTACAACGATTTTATGTTTTTTTGGGTGCATCTCAGAGAGAAACTTTTCATTTAAAAGGTGTGGAAAAGCTCAATGAAACGACATAATTTGCCAATATTGGTATGAAAATGAAAAACTGGTCATTAATCAGCCGATATTTTGAAACTACGCAATCGATTTAGCCTCAGCTGAGAGCTGAGATATTAACTTTGCTTTGCTTATTAGCTTTGTGCCAAATTATGTTCGATCAAAAAATGTGGCCTCCAGTTTGTGTAAAAATGTTGCCTACATATCGTGTATACAGGGTCCTGTAACAGTGGCACGGTGTTCCATATCTCCATGTAGGAAACAGATCGGAATATATTTTTTTATGATGTTACCTTATTGCTCGAGCTCAACAAAATGAAAAAATTGCCGACCACACAATGTTCAATTTTTTCTGGGCGGCTCCCAACTTAGTTATTTTAAATGGCAACATGTATTTTTTATCAGTTTTTCGGTTTCTACATGAAAAATAAAAGGTACTTTATGTAACGGGTGTGAAGTTAGCCACATCCACAAGTACACTGGCCCATCTTGGAACTCAGCTGAGATATTAACTTTGCTTTGCTTATTAGCTTTGTGCCATATTATGTTCGATAAAAAAATGTGGCGTCCAGTTTGTGTAAAAATGTCGCTACATACAGGGTCCTGTAACAGTGGCACGGTGTTCCATATCTCCATGTAGGAAACAGATCGGAATATATTTTTTTATGATGTTACCTTATTGCTCGAACTCAACAAAATGAAAAAATTGCCGACCACACAATGTTCAATTTTTTCTGGGCGGCTCCCAACTTAGTTATTTTAAATGGCAACATGTATTTTTATCAGTTTTCGGTTCTACATGAAAATAAAAGGTACTTTATGTAACCGGTGTGAAGTTAGCCACATCCACAAGTACACTGGCCCATCTTGGAACTCAGCTGAGATATTAACTTTGCTTTGCTTATTAGCTTTGTGCCATATTATGTTCGATAAAAAAATGTGGCGTCCAGTTTGTGTAAAAATGTCGCTACATACAGGGTCCTGTAACAGTGGCACGGTGTTCCATATCTCCATGTAGGAAACAGATAGGAATATATTTTTTATGGTGTTACCTTATTGCTCGAGCTCGACAAAATTTAAAAATTGCCGACCACACTGTGTTCAATTTTTTCTGGGCGTCTCCCAACTTTGTTATTTTAAATGGCAACCTGTATTTTTAATCAGTTTTTCGGTTTCTACATGAAAAATAAAAGGTACTTTATGTAACGGGTGTGAAGTTAGCCACATCCACAAGTACCCTGAGAAAAATAAAATTTCGATAATTCTATTTTTTCCTTCTCCGGTTTTTACATGGATTTTTATTCAGTAAGGGGCGTGAATATACTGAGATATCCAGTTTCAACTGAAGGTGAGAAAATTTGATTAGAATGATGATTAAGTTCGATTTGAAAAAGTGGAATGGAGGTGAAGTTATTCAAAAAAATTCAGGCGCCACAAATGGCTTTGTACACCTTTCTGCTCTTCATATGTTATTGTTATAATTCTTTGCTTCATCACTGATATGGCGCCAGAATTTGCCACGCCGTCAAAGGGGTGAAAACGGGGGTTGATATAATTTGAAAATTCACAGAGGCCGCAAATGGTTTTGTACACCTTTGTGCTTGTATTATGTTATTTTTATTGGTCTTTTCTTTATCACTTATGAGACGTCAGAATTTGACTGGCAGTCGAAGGGGGTGAAATTTGGGGGGTAGGATATATTTTGAAAATTCACAGAGGTCACAAATGACTTTGTACACCTTTCTGCTTGTAATATATCATTGATATTGGTCTTTTCTTCATCACTGATGAGACCCCAGAATTTGCCAGGCCGTTAAAGGGGGTGAAAGAGGGGATTGATGTAATTTGAAAATTCACAGAAGCCACAAGTGGCTTTGTACACCTTTCTGCTTGTGATATGTTATTGTTATCGGTCTTTCCTTCATCACTATTTGCTATTTGCCAGGCCGTCAAAGGGGATGAAAATGGAGATTGATATATTTTGAAAATTCACAAAAGCCACAAATGGCTTTGTATAGTTATTCTAATCCAAATTGGAACGGCAATAAAAATAAGAGCACTACGAGGAGTGTTCATATACACTGCCAGGCAAAGGGGAAATTTATATACTACCAGTGTTTTTACTTTCAAAACGTTCCTGGTACAATCATAAAAAAGTTCTGTTGTGTGGCCCTAGTTGCCCAGATTGTTAGTAAAGGCGCTACCAAATATATTTGAGGAATAAATACTCAGCTAGCTGGATTGGACACCTGTTATCTGAAGCCGCATGATTTCCCCATTTCACAATATTCCTTAATCAGTGCCGTGAGGTTAGGAAGTATCCATTGAAAATAATCTTATCAATATGGCTTTCTGGAGACCTTTCGAAACAAATAATCAAATTCAGTTGAGATAACCTGTGTCTACTTTTACATGAGGTAATCAATTGCTATGATTGTAAGAATAAGTAACTGAAAAATAATATACCGACGCCTATGTCAAGGCGGCAACTGGAAAGAGAATCCCTTCTCGAAACTTTTTATGTCGGTCCAATTGGGATTAGAAATACTATACACCTTTGTGCTTGTAATATGTTATTGATATTGGTCTTCCCTTTACCACTGATGAGACGTCAGAATTTGCCAGGACGTCAAGTGGGTGAAAATGGGGTTTGATATTTGCATAAATATGCCTGTATAGTGCAATAAATACATTATATGTTAGTTTATAGGAAATGTACTATTTTAATACTATTTTATTTTATTCATACCAACTGTATATTGTTATATATTATTCGTGTTCATAATTTTAAGATAACCTCAAAATACACCTTTACAGCGTTTGTAATGTCACAAAGGATAAATAACAAAATAAATGTTTCTATAATTTGAAAATTCACAGACGCACAATTGGCTTTGTACACCTTTCTGCTTATAATATGTTGTTATTGGTCTTTTCTTCATACCTGATGAGATGCCAAAATTTGTCCGACGTCAAAGGTGAAAAGGGGATTGATATATTTTGAAAATTCACAGAGGCTAATATGTTATTGATATTGGTCTTTCTTCACCACTGATAAGATGTTAGAATTGGCCGGTCATCAATGGAGGGTTGATATAATTTGAAAATTCACAGAGCATATTATAAGCAGAAAGGTGTAAAAATCCATTCTGCGGCCTCTGTGAATCTTCAAAATATATCGACTCTATTTCGCCCTCTTCGACGTCCTGGAAAATTTGACGTCTTATCAGTGATAAAGAAACGAACAATAACATATTTCAAGCACAAAGGTGTACAAAACCATGTGTGACCTCTGTGAATTATCAAATTATATTAACCCCCATTTTCACCCCCTTTGACGGCCTGGCAAATTCTGGCGTCTTATCAGTGATGAATAGAAGACCAATAATAATGACATATCACAAGCAGAGAGGTGTACAAAGCCATTTGTGGCCTTTGTGATTTTCAAATTATATTAAGCTCCATTCTCACCCCCTTTGACGGCGTGGCAAACTCTGGCGCCATATCAGTGAAGAAGGAAAGACTTATAACAATAACATTTGACAAGCAGAAAGGTGTATAAAGCCAATTGTGGCGTCTGTGATTTTTTTTTAAATAACTTCTCCACCATTCCACTTCCTCAAATCGAACTTATTCATTAGTCTGATCGAATTTTCTCACCTTCAGTTGAAACTGGAAATCTCAGTATATTCACGGCCCTAACTGAATGAAAATCCATGTGAAAACACGAAAAAGGATAAAATAAAATAATCGATATTTTATTTTTCTCAGTGTACCTACTTGTGGACGTGGCTAACTTCATACCCGTCTTTATGTATATCTTTACGGTTTTCGAGATTTTTAGCACGACAGGTTTTTTTTTCAAATATTCGTCACTCATAATATTTGAAATTATAAAGTTGTGGAATATTTACAATAATTTCAATAATCTTCCGGTCTAAAACAACCTTTCAAGGAGAAAGGAATCAAATATTTTTTGAAAATCAAGTAGTCTGGCAAATGACAGATCAAAATATTTGCATGCCATAATAATGAAATCTTTAGTGAATGTTGTTATATCGTGAAGTTGAATTTTCGATATAATTTCATCAGAATGTTGTTTTCAGAAACTGATTTAATTGATATTAGATAAATCAGACAGGAACTGTTTATTGACAAGTAGAATTAATTTTCAACAGTATCCAAATAGAAGGTATCCAGATGAAAGATCTTTCCGAAAGGTCCTGACTAGAGTTGTTGAAACTGGATGTATCAATTTTTCCAAACATCAAACCAGACAATAATGAAGACAATGCATTGATTGATAGTTCTTATTGCTGTTGAAGAAGATCCTCGTAGGAGTCAACGACAAATTGGTGAAATAGTGAATATAAGTGAGAGATCACAGAACAAGGAGTTTTGAAGAAGCATCGCTTTCATCCATACCATCATGAACTACTGCATGCAGATTTTGAGAAAAGAGTGAGTTTTTGCAATTGGGCCAGGAAAAATTAATCGAAAGATTTTTTTTTCTAACATTTTATCGGATGAATCGACATCCAAAATGGATTTGTGAATCGACATAATTACCATTATTATTCGACAGAAAATCCCACTATGAAGATGGGGGGGCGTCGTTGGAGGCGTTATTGGTCCATACTTTTATGAGGGACATCTGAATGGAGATTTTTTTACGAAATGAGTTACTAGGTTTGTTAGAAGATATTCCCTCTTGACCTTCGCAATAGGTATTTTTATTCTAGAATTTTTTTTGTGCGTATGCCTCTACTTCCGCCACGTTTTTCGGACACTTTATACGTGTTGTTATGGAATATGTCGCAGCGATATACGTAGTAAAACATTTTCGGAGAACTTATATTATTTTATTAGTTTTCCAAAGCCTAGTCTAAAAATATCGTCGAAAACTTATTAAATCAACGAAACAAAAACATCTAAAAATTTGTCCTGAGTGTGCTGAATGTCGATTCGAACTGATCGATCATGTTAATAAAGATATACATATATTTGTTCACTTCACTCACTTCTTAGGAGAAAGTGGTCAAACAATAAAACTTCCGTATCCCATCAGTTGTGTAGAAAAAGAATCATTTCATCGGGTAATTTTATGATCCATTCAAATTTTAATGTAATAGTTTGTGCTGTAACCTCAAATGATGAATGTGTTTTACAGGTGAAAGTAGCAAAGATCTGTTTAGCTTTACTATTGATAATTTTTATTTTTCGATTATTTATTTTTATTTTTCATTTAATTGCACTGATAATAAGGCTAATAAACTGTGTTGTCGAGCCATATTTACTAAAAGTGTCCGAAATTTTCATATCATTCGCTTTTTCAACATGGTATATGCGCTTTCGCGTACCGAGTCGTGAAAAGACCTATAGAATGTGGTTGCAACATGATGGCGCTCCTGCTCACTATTAGGCTCACTATTGGGCGACCCCAAAAACCCTCACATACCAATTTTGAATCGAATCGAACCATAATCACAAAACTCGTCCGCCGTCTTGGAGCCGCCATCTTGAATTTATGAATTTTGACATAAAATTCATAATCTCCAACCCCGAAAAACCCCACATACCAATTTTGAATGAAAATTTTTGAATTTTATTTTTTTCGCTAACAAAAATTCCATAATGCATTGTCACCGGAATTATGAACACCTGCCAAATTTCAAATTAATCGGACGACTAGAAGTCGAAAATTCACTTGCAAGATTTGATCTAAACTAACAAACGAACGAACGAACTAACAAGAGAAACCAAATAAAAGCTTGTAATAAAAAAAATTTTTACCACGTCATATATGAAATGTACATAATTAAAACAAGATATCTTTTGCAATACTTATCAGTCGTCCCAAATGAATTTCAGAGTAAAATAAAATAATAGTTTAAAAACGAAAAAACACTCTTATGAAGCAATAAGGACTAAAATGTTGAAGATAATAAGAATAAAGTCATTGACCAAAAAATGTATCATATATAAAAAAAGCGTGAGGTGCTTGATATCAGTTATCTTAATATAATTATAGAAAGTAAGTAAAGAACACCCGACGCTTTTTTTACATAAGAGAATTTTTTTTGGTCAATGACTTTATTCTTATTATTTTCAACATTATTGCTTTATAAGCATGTTCTTTCGTTTTTTAAACTATCGTTTTATTTTTAACTTTTTAGTCCATATTATTACAAAAGATTAAAAAAGACTACGGGAGGAAAACTTTTCGATTGATTCCTCCACATGAAATGAAAACTACAGAGTGGCCACTTTTTTAATGGGATTGTATTGGTAACTTTTAAACCATAAGAGTTAGAAGGTCGGTCAAATGGAGAAAAAGTTGCATTCATAGAAGCATTGTCAAGCAGTTCAAACAAATCGAGATTATCAGGGCCGGTTATTGAGATATCATAAAAAAAGTAAATTCTGTCATTTTGATTTATCTTTTTTCCCACTTTATTTCGAATATTATCAAAAAATGTCACATGAGTTTTTTATTCGACAGTAAATTATCCTCAATTTGACATAATCAGATTTCGTATCCAACGTTTCGTACGCTCTGGGCCACCCTCAACCTCATTTCTTTCAATACGGACCTGCATATTTTATGACACTTTTCGAAATAATTTTTATCTCTAAATTCAACGATATATCATACAAAGTCATTCAAAGTTGATTTTCAGGTGATTTTGACCCTTATTCCAATTTCTTTGGGTCGGATCTGTATTACATTTAGGTACCTTTAGTTTAATTAACAACATGCAATACATTTCGATAAGAAAATCAACCTACTCATCTTCAACTGAATGGAACGTAACAGAATCAAAGCAATCAACAAGTAATAATTATTTACAAATTTCAAGAGGTGAAAAACCTAAATATCAAGTAATACTTAAATCAAGAGAAAACTAATAATATGAGTAAGTGTTCGAAATGTCCACCATTTCGTAAAATGCACTTTGCGGTTCTGGAACCCATACTTCTTATACATTTGCTTATTTCGTCTCCTTGAATACCTTCAAATACATTTTCAATCTTCTCATGAGGAATCATTATTGTTGATTTGTCATTTGTTCCGTTGAAACAAATTACAGAATCGAACTTTATTTTGAGATCATTACGATATAATTTTGCAAGGCTTGGTTTTCAAATTTAAAATCATTGTATTCAGGTCTCTTTGACTATTTTATTAACAGCAGTTTTGATAAATTGCATTCACTGGCCACAGTTCTCGATTTTTTTTCTGGGTTCAATTGAATTTGGGTCAGAACATTGATATCGTTGATAGATTTGTTTTTCTTACATACACACAACTCTAGGTTTATTGAATGTATTATTTTCAAGTAGTAGGCGTGGATAAAAATAACATAACAAGAAATGTCATATTATTTCACTTCGTTTATTATTGTGTCACAAGAACTTCATTAAATACTTTTCTGAGTAATTTCAATTTAACTTATTCGATATGGTAAGATACAAAATGAAGAGAAGAGAGATATGTACGAAGTGTACATAAACTAGATAGAAATTCGTTCAAAGCACAACAAAGGTATGGTGAATTATATCCTGAAAGAACAACACCAAATATTAAAATGTTTCTGACGTTTATCTACAACGTTACTTGCACATAATTCATTCATCAAACCTAGAGGTCCTTATGTAGACGAAACGAGCCTATCAATGACATCAATGTTCTGGCCCAAATTGAATGAATCCAGGAATAGGATCGAGAACTATGCCAGTGAATGCAATTTATCAAAAAAGTGCTGTTAATAAAATACTCAAGAGACACGGATACCATGACTATAAATACCAAGCCGTGCAAAAACTATATCGCAATGATCCTGAGAGAAGGTTGCAATTCTGTAATTGGTTTCAACGGAAGGTGCGGAATAACAACAATTTTGCGCACAATATCATTTGGGGAGAAACGACATTCACAAATTCTGGCATGTTCAATCGAAGGAACAAACATTTTTATGCCACAGAAAATCCTCACTTAATTCGTGAAGTTACACATCAATATCGTTTTTCTTTGAACATATGGTGCGGTTTGTTGAATAATAAATTACTAAGACCCTATTTTATTGACGGCAACCTAACCGGAGCAAAATATGTAGAAATTATAGAAGAAATGTTTGATGATCTTCCTATACGGTATCAGCGTAATAGTCCATGGTTCCAACAAGACGGATGTGGTCCACACAACTCAAGAATAGTCACAGACTATCTAAATCGAACTTTTCCCGATTCATGGATTGGAACAAGAGGTCCAGTAGCATGGCCTGCCAGATCTCCGGATTTGAATCCGCTGGATTTTTATTTGTGGGAAAATAAAATTTATGATACTACGAACCCGACAATAGAGATTCTTCGCGAGAAGATTGAGAATGTATTGGAAGGTATTCAAGGAGACGAAATAAGCAAATGTATAAGAAGTATGGGTTCCAGAACCGCAAAGTGCATTTTACAAAATGGTGGACATTTCGAACACTTACTTCATTAATGTTCATCATTTACTTTCGAATAATCATTTGATTTTTCTTTCATTAAATGATAGTTTCGTTTAATTATTATGAATTAGGTTTTTCACCTCTTGAAATTTGTAAATAATTATTACTTGTTTCTTGCTTTGATTCTGTTACGTTCCATTCAGTTGAAGATGAGTAAGTTGATTTTCTTATCGAAATGTATTGCATGTCGTTAATTAAACTAAAGGTACCTGAATGTAATACAGATCCGACCCAAAGAAATTTGGATAAGGGTCAAAATCACCTGAAAATCAACTTTGAATGACATTGTATGATATATCGTTGAATTCAGCGTTAAAAGTTATTTCGAAAAGTGTCATAAAATATGCAGGTCCGTATTGGAATAAATGAGGTTGAGGGTGGCCCAGAGCGTAATGAAACGTTGGATACGAAATCTGATTATGTCAAATTGAGGATAATTTACTGTCGAATAAAACTCCTGTGACATTTTTTTGATAATATTCGAAATAAAGTGGGAAAAAAAGAAAAATCAGAATTTACTTTTCTTATGATATCTCAATAACCGGCCCTGATAATCTCGATTTGTTTGAACTGCTTGACAATGCTTCGATGAATGCAACTTTTTCTCCATTTGACCGATCTTCTAACTCTTATGGTTTAAAAGTTACCAATACAATCCCATTAAAAAAGTGGCCACTCTGTAGAACAAAAGTTTGACAAATGTGCATTTACCATATTTTGAAATGTATATTATGCTGTGAAAAACGAGTGCATTCGTCATATTTAAAAAAAAAATTTTTTCGGACGATCTTGGTGAGAATACCAGGTAATAGCTCTAAAATTATTGTATTGTCATCGGTTCTTAATATGTGTGCAAAATTTCATATACTTCGGACATCTGGAAGTGGTTGAAACTTAATTTAAAGATTCCATCACCACATACATACATAGATACAGGTGAAGGCAAATAAAAAAGGTGTTCATTGAGATTATGGCAAAGAAATTAAAAGAAAAATATATCTTCTTGCCCATAGGGAATACTGGATGAAAAGTGTAGAGCCTTATAGGCGCTTTTATGGGTCTATAATATACAGAGTGTTCCGTTTGAAATAAGGAATATTTTGCAGATCGCCATTTTACAATGTGTGGCAAGCTGTTTTTCCCACCCTGTATATCGTAGGTCGATTTTAGATATATCGTTTGGAGAGTCACCAACTTATAATATTTGACCAGAAATTAATTTTATTGCATTTGGCACCATTTTATAATTTCAAATATAAATGATGAATATTGAAGAAAAAACGTGCCATGCTAAAATCTCGAAAACCGTCAATATTTTCGAAAAAAGATATACATAAAGTTACTTTCATTGTTCATCCACAAACCAAAACTGATAAAAAAATAAAGGATGCCATTTAAAAAAAAAATTGGGACCCGATCAGAAAAAATTTAACACCCTGTGTGACGGCAACTTTTTTATTTTGTATATTCATGTCTGTTTCCTAAATGAGGATATGGAATACGTTGCAGGACCCTGTATACTGGTGCCAATGAGCCTTTTTCCTAAAGTACGAAAATTCCCCACTAGCAGCGCTTAGTAGTCCGGTAGGGACAAACATTACCTACTCACATTAAAATACATGTAAAAAATAAACATAAAAAAAAATTATTTTGACAGAAGACGGTTCCAGGAGCCAAATTAAAATTTGCAAATGTGAAGGATAATAATGTAGCAACATTAAAACGATGGCTTGCTTATCGAAATTTTAAAAATTTTCCGGGAAAAAAAATTATTACAGTGAATATGATTCAAGAGGTAATTTTAGGCACGGTTTTCGCGCACAAAAAATCACTCACAATGCCTCCTTTCTTTACCAGCTTAAACTACAAACACCAAATTACTCATTTTCGGTACAACTTTCAAAAAATACTAAATTTCATCTGTCAGCAGTTAGAATTTTAGAAGGCTCATTGGTGTGGCAAAAGTTTATATTCTTCATCTTGAAAAGCTGGGAAATTATCTTTGAGTAGGTTATGAGGGAACTCAAGGGCATATTTCAAATTATTTTATTAGTGTATACAGGGTGAACCAAACATTTGCTTTATAAGATGGAATGCCCTGTATATTATTGTATTTCCGGATTCTCCTTGTCATTTTTTTTTATCCTTATTCCTAAAATCGACATGCTTTTGGTTATTTCGATTTTTTTGTCAAATTTGAAGTTTGTACCATGATTATTAAAAATGCCCCACGATTACAGTTTTGGAGCAGAAGCGTTCAAATCAATATAATAGTGAGTGGATGCCTGGCTTCAGCCTATGAATAAGAATGACAAATTTCTACAGGGTGTTCATAGCTGAGTTGTCAATTACCTACCTACCTTCTATAAATAATTAAATACATAAAAGTACAAAATTACTCACCTCTCTCCAAACACTCTTTTCGTTCTTGATCTTCGTCATATGATAACGACCTCCTGACGAGCCCTTTCAAGTTCTTCTGTTGTATTCCGATTCTTTGGCCTGTTCTTGAAGCTGAGAAAAATATTTTTTCATGTTGTGAAGAAACCTAAAATGAACGTTACTCAAAATTTCCCTCGGCTTTATCCCTTCCCGTTCAATCATCCCTTCTGCTCCAGGCATCTCTTTTCAGCTTTCAACTGCGGGACAAAAAATATACGTTGGTAAACTCGACAGACTATAAGAATTTGCGTTGAAGGACACATTGCACGTTAGAATTTCAACCATAGGAGTTTTGCATTTATAAGTAGGTTTTGGGAAGTATCATATGAATTTACACAGGGCAGGTCAGAATGTTTGGTATTTTTTTTACTCTTATTATCATTAGTTCACTTATCAAAAATTATTATTATAAAAATGGACGGTGAGACCTCAAAAAATAGTTGGTATTGATAAAATACCTAATCTTTATAAAAAAAAAATACACTACATAAAATAACTTCTATTGGAAAAAATTGCTTTTTTGCAATACATTTTATTATATTTTTTAAAAACAATGTAGATAGTTTTCCAATATCAATTGCAGAAGCATAAAAGTCTTGCGGCAAAATCCCTGTGAGCATGGCGGAGATAACTAATTTCATTTAGATATTTTAAGATTTTAAAAAATACTTCATAAATAATGAAAATGAAAAAAATTAAAGGCAAGCTTTTATTTATAAATACATTAAGAAAGAAATGTAATTTTCATTGTTTGATGTAGGTTAATATTATATCCAAAACGTATTTCGATCGGCAACACCAAGACCATAGACGCTACTGGTTTTAATCTTCAGAGCTATTAAAACACAAATATAACGCGTGATTTATGACCTGCCATTGTGAGACACACCTGCCAGCATTGATGGTCCGACTCGATTGGCCCAGACGAATCGGTTGTAAAATAGACAGCCGTCACCAGGTCCATGTTGACCAGCGGGCCTTTGTGCCGACGGAAAATATTTACGAGTAGTACAGATTATTTTTCGTTCCGTTTCTTCGCATATACGCTCGTGTTAGCGAAGTGAGTTTTCATTTGCTCCCAATAGAAACAGCTTCGCAATTGATATTGGATGGACTATAAAGATTTGAACGAAAATTAGGTTGATAATAAATGGATAATTTCCATTCAGTGAACAAGAGGCATTCCGAACATTTCTCATCAAACCCCCGATTCTGATTTGTGAATCATGGGAATTTAAATTAAATCTGAAGCCATGTTTCATTATTTGAAGCCATGTTTCTTTACAACATATTATTGGCAAATGAATGCCTAATAGAGTTGAAAAAAGTTTTTTTTACAAATCTTCAAATATCCATAAACCCGCTCTACGCCACTGGAGAAGAAGCTGGAATACAGGGGTTCCAGGACTCCCTCTTTTCCCTCTGGAAATGTATAGAAGGGTCAAAAATCACCAGTACTTCATATAACTTTTGTTCTTAAATTTTTTCTTACCTAGTTATGGGGCCTACAGTTAAAAAATGAAAAAAGTTTTTCTTCGATAACTTTTCGTTAATAATGAAAAAAACAACCAAATTTTGGGATTTTACGAAAAAATGAATTATTTGATCAGGTTCCTTTCATGAGTCAGTTGGTTTTACAAAGTCAGGGACGAACGCCCCGATGGTCCACACCCCAAAAGTTTGAAATTACTGAGATTTTTTAAATCTCTACATGCTCTTATATCGAGAGGGGATGTAAAGTCATTCTTGCGTAATATTTTATAAGTCGAAATGGCGATTTCAAATAAATTTTCTAAAACCAGATAAAATCTTTTGTAAGAAGGGGGAGGAAGTCCGAGAAATCTTATTTCCCTTACATGGGGTGGGAAAAAAGCAAAATTGTCCTTAATTTTAAGGATGACCCCTTAACTCATTTTAAAAGCGCATATCTAATCTCCAGAAATCATCGTCAATGAAAAATGTATCTTGATCAAACTAGCAGTAAAGGTACTGACACAGTTAAATTTTTTTCACACCATTTTTTTAAAAATAGGGTAAAAAAATAATGACAGCACTGGTATACATACATATTTTTTAAGAACAAACAAATCAAGAACAGCTATCAAATGAAGTCTTCATTTAAATATAACACATGCTGACACAAGTTCTGTTTTATTCATACGATGAAACAGAAAACATTTCCTTAGAAGTTCCGCAAAATAGTGACACTGGCAACTCGCCGATCGCCGAGAGTGCCAGGAATAACAGTGTTGCCAAGCGTTTTTCATAATATTTCCTTACAATGTGAGCAGGCCGAAAAAATAATGACAAAGCACTCGGTATACATTCAAGAATAACTAAATCAAGAACAGCTATCAAATTCAAAGTCTTCATTTCAATATTGTTTTATTCGTAGGATGAAACAGAATAACATTTCCTCAGAAGTTCCGCAAAATAAGTGACACTGGCAACTCCGGAAAATGACAAATGAATGGACTTTGACGTCCAAAGGGCGGCCATAACGCTGTGTTTGAATGTCTCAACTGAATTTGAGGGTTTTAGAGCGTCGTGTATTCAAATATTATACAATATCTTCTAGAAAAACTATGCATACATAATACTTTGTCACTATATTTCAACTTCAAGCACATATGCAGCAAATTTGTAAGTTTGTGATCTCGTCCATTGCAACACTAATGCAATAATGCGATATCTTTAATAAGCATTCTGGTCCAATTTCCCGATAATTGAATCCTAAAACTCTTAAGTATGTGAAGATTCACCTTTGTGTTATTTTTTTTTTTCGAGTATAAATCAAACGGTTTATCGTACAGGAGACCGACATGACCCTGTGAATGTTTTGCTTCTATTCTCCAAAATAATGAGTTTACAAATTCAACCACAAAAACAATAACATTCAAATGATGGCGCCTATTTCAATGATGATCCGTTTGGTCTTCTGTTCTAGATACTTTGATCTAGTTCTCATGGCCTTAACCTAAGAGAACGTGAGTACAATATACAAACCAATGGGACAATGAACTTAATTTCTGGGTGTCGGTAAGTAATGGTTTAGATCCGAATTTCAAATGACAGAAAACTTCGTTTCAAACGATTATCACATTAATTCAGTATTATTAACGTTTTCAGACAAAATAGACACAATTGTTCGGAAACGATATTTACAGATTCGAAAAGGTAGAATTTCCAAAATCTCCACCGTAGAAGCATTTTTTTTATTAAAATGTTTACTTATTATATCACAAGTGCTCAAATTATATCCTGAATTTATTTTGAAACACGAATATATTGAATATTTTCAAAATATTCGTGACCACGAAAAAATGTCAAAATTAATTTAACCATGTTTCACAAAAATTATAAATAATATAGGGCCATTATCTAAGTCAGTTTAAACTCTTGAGTGACGTCATCGAGTTTAAAAAAAATAAAATTGACATCTTAAAATCTAGTCTAACCTTGGAAACTTGTTTTGAAATAAGCTAAACTTTGGATCTGGAAATACTATGAAATGGACTATATTCAAGATATGTTGATTATTTCTTCCCAAACAAAAGCTTCTCTTTCCATTGAACTTTGTCGGACTTCTTACATTCTATTATTTTTGGTATTTTTTAACCGATGTTATAAAGGGTGTTTTTTTATGAAAATGCACAAGGAATGTTTACCTGTATCCACATTTTATGCATGTATCCCATCTTGAAACTTTCATTTAAATTTGGAGGTTACCTCACGTCACTTTTCACAAAACAAACAGTCGTTACAGAATTTTATGCATCGAAAACAAAAATATTTTGTGTTTTTTATAAAACGACTTTTACCACATTTAGTTTAAACTGGAAGATAAACTGGTTTAAGGACTTTAAACTGACCTTATAATAATGACCCTTAAAGAACAATCCTTGACTTTTGAATTATAATTACTGGAACCAAAATTGCTACAAATATTCTCAAAAAATTCTCAATAAAACGAGAATTTTGTCAAAAAAAGTCAGAATTTGTTTATAACAAATTGTTAAATCAATAAACAATGAAATTATTGATAAAAAAAATATTTTTGTTACCCTATTGAGAAATGCCAGTATGATTTTGAAAAAAAAATATAATTTCTTAACTAATTATTTAAACAATGGAAATATTAAAAAAGATTTTAAACAATAAAAAAATTAAATCTTTCTTATTTTTTTAAAATCATTATTTTGTCATGACAACAAATGGTAAAAAACTTTTATATATATAGTAAACTTGTCTATTTGTTTAAAAATAATTTATTAACAAATGACGTGAAAAAAATTTCCCAGAATTACTTGACGCTATTGATAGATGCAAAAATGGCAATAACATAACATTTGTTTTAAAAAAAATACATCATTTTTTGAATACTTCATTAATTTTTTACTTTAAACAATTCTAATAAATAAAATAAAAAAATTAACTTTTATCACTTAATCTTAATATATTTAGAAGCAAAAATTTTAAGTCAATCATTTAAACTTTTATGTCGCCATTTTGTGAAAACGGAGGTCGGAAAAAAACTTGTTAGTTAGCAATTGTATAACTTTTTGAAAAATCAACATAAGAATTTCTTTTCCAAAGGAATTTTTATTCTTTCAAGTGTTGAGATTTCAGCCTAATTTTTCAAATGTTTAAATTGATATTTAATACTATAAAAAAATTATTTCATGTCTTCAGCGGCGGTGCATATGCCATAACTGCTGCGCGGAGCCCAATTTTGGGCGTTAAATTAAAATTATAAAAAACTTAGATAGAGTTCGGGTTTATTGGAAATGTCCTCCTCTTTAAGAATATTTTCTTCAAATTTTAATTATGAATAGTTTTGAATTATTAGCGAAAAAGAAATGCGCCCTTTTTTTTTCCTCTTAATTTGTTAATAACTGTACATTTGTTATATAAACAATAGTCGAATCAATAAAGTACTCTTAACTTGAAGATCATTTATTCAATACTGCCCGATACAGGCCGGTACGCTCGATATCGACCGCTACATAAAAACAAGGTTTTTATGTTGGGCACTCACAAGTGTGTTATACAGAGTGGATATAAATAAATGCTAATATATAACATCTCTTCCCTTATATATATTTTTTTGTTTGTTTGTAATCAACTTATTCTAATTAACATCAATTCCTAATCTATCTGGTTGTTTTATACGGCTCCGACGCCTCAATGTCTTTGGTGAAAAACTTCCATATTTTTTTTTTCACTATTCACCGTTTTACCATGTACAATTTCACTATTTACAGTTTCACTATTTACAGGATTATTATTTACAATGTTTTCCTCCTTAAACTAGATCGTGGAATGATTGAAAGTGGTTCCCTTTTTTCTTCATTGGAATGTTTGACTCTCATTTGATTTTTGTGCCTTTTCATTTCTTTTCCACAATTTGTTCTTACATTATACGTTTTGTACCCAGAACATCTGTGACAACCCCTGAACACCAAGGAGGCGTACCTGATCTGAAAATCTCTCACCCATACCGGATCGTTTTCCTTAAAGTACACTCTCTCTTCTTTTATAATATTTTTTTTGATAATTTTGTTTGTTGTGAACTACTTGTGTAACTGAAGGCATTATTAAATCTAATTTTGAGCGTAAAGCACGACCCATCAATAATTTGCTAGGTTTTTCCCCTGTCGTTGTATGGGGTGTATTTCGATATTGAAAAAGAAAACGATTTATAATCAAATGTATATCTAAATGCGAATCATCATTTTTGCTCTAAGAATAGCATTTTTCATTTTTTTTACTCCACTTTCTCCTAGTCCATTTGTGGCAGGATGGTAGGGAGCTCCAGTTGAATGTTTTATGCCACTAACCGATAAAAATTTTGAAACTCCTCAGAGTGAAAGTTTTGCGTTATCCGTACAAAGCTCATACGGTAACCCGAATCTGGAAAATATTTCCCGAAAATTTTAATAGTTGTCGTAGCTGTTATATTGCTGACTTCACACACTCGATCCATTTTGAAGTCGGTGTTCGATAACTAAAAATTTTATTAAAAAAGCGGTCAAAAATCCGCGTGCAACCTCGTCCATGGTTCCTTAGGCCAATCCCAAACCGATAAGGAAGCTTTTGGTGGATTACTGGAATACACTGAACAAGAGTTACACATCCTTGCTGTATTTTCAATTTCACTATCCATCGATGGCCACCCACACATATGATCGGGCCAACGACTTCATTTGACAATACCCATATGTGTGCTGTGTAATTCCGGTAATATGTATTTCCTGAAATTTTCAGGAATAATTAAACGATATCCCCACATGGCACAGTCCTGTTCTACAGTAATTTCGTTTTTCGTAGAAAGTACGGTTTCAATTTATCAGAAGGACAAAAACAGGCCAACCGCCCCGAACACCAAAAACTATTTTACCTAGAATGGGATCCGTTGAAGTTTCTCTTTTTATCGCTTTAAAAACGATCAGTAACTTTGATTCTTCCACGTATTGAATGTAAAGAAATGTTCGTATTTGAATTTAACGAAGTTGGTTCGTTAGGATCCTTTCCTTCATTTTGAAAGATGATCTAGATAAAAATCAGCCGTATTATTTTCAGACTTAACATATCGTATATCATACGTAAAGCCCTGATAGTATATGGGCCCATCTTTGCAATCGGTTTGCTGCAAAATTGGTAGGCCTTTTTATTTCCAAAAATAGCTAACAAAGGTTTATGATCTGTATATAAATAAAATGTTTTCCGTATAGGTATTGGAAAAATTTTTTACGCCAAATATTATCGCTGCGGCCTCTTTTCGATCTGAGAATAACCTATTTCCGCAGAATTGGAGCAACCGCGAGGCAAAAAACGTTGGTTTTTCTGAATTGTCGTCAAATATATGACTCAAAATCGCACCTAAAGCAAATTGAGAAGCATCCACCGTTAACTTAATTTGTTTTTCGGATCGTAATGTGCCAATACTGATGACGACAACAACATATTTTAGCTTTTTCGAAACTTCGCTTACACTGAGAAGACCAAAAACCCCGTAGAATTTTTCTTCAGTAAACTATAAAGAGGTTTCATTATTTCCGGAGCATTCGGAATGAACTTACAATAAAATTTACCATTCCTAAAAACGATTTTTAACTCGGTTACGGTTTTAGGAACTAGAACCTGCTTGATAGCTGAAACTCTCTCATCCGAAGTATGTAAGCCTTCTTTATCAATTGTGTGACCTAAATATTTGACAGAATTTGAAAATGAGCATTTTTCCTGTTTGACCTTGGAGCCCACATTCCTGGAGGCGCTTCAAAACTTTTTGAGGCGTTCGAAATGTAATTCATCATTTTCGGCGGTTATCAAAATATCGTCCAGAAACATACCCCTCCTGGTATAACAATCATTTGCTCCATGATATTTTGAAATAAAGATGGGGCTGAGGTTTATACATATGGTAGCCTTGTATAAGAAAAAGACCCTTATGGGTACTCACAGTTACCAGTTTTCTAGATTTTTTTCCCTCAGTACCACTTGTTGGTATGCCTCCGAAAGATCAATTTTTGAAAACTTCCTACCCCTGCAATTGAGAAAATAAATATTCAATGCGTGGCAAAGGATAATGGATTGTTTCCAAACTTGGATTCAAGGTTATCTTGAGAAATCGCCACATATTCTAATTCCGCCATTAGGTTTCAATATGGGAACTATCAGGTAGCCCATTCAGAAAACTCAGAAGGTATTAAAATTTTGTTATTTACCAAACGTTCAATTTTTTTTTTCAATTTTTCGGTTTTGAGTGCCAATGGTACAGGTCTAGCTTTATAAAATTTTGGAACAGTACCCTCCTTGACCTTCAAGGTGATTTCAAATTTATTAAATGTTCCTAAACCTCCATCAAAAACATCCTCTATATTTTTTATACAAGGTATCAATATTCATAGAAAAATTTCCGCTCTTAATAATTTTTTGTATGATGAACATTTTCTACACAAATCATCTTCTGCACAAGACACATATTTGATTTTGCCTATACCTAAATTTAACATTTTTAAGCCATTTCTTCCGATTAGTGGTGGTCCTCCTTTTTTTAATAACATAAGTTTTGAGAATGAAATCCTTTTCTTCAATTTTGATATTCAAATTTGAAAACCTACAGGTTCGAAAGTAGGACCTACATAATCTTTTAAATGAAAAATCATTTTAAATATTTTTTGGTTTCAAATAAAGTTTTCAGAAATTGCGGCATGAAAATCCAGAGTCGGCTTCAAAGCTTATCGGAATATTTTCTACCAATAATTTTACAAAAGTTGGTTTTACATTGCCTT
Organism: Gonioctena quinquepunctata; assembly: GCA_018342105.1. Taxonomy (NCBI): domain Eukaryota; kingdom Metazoa; phylum Arthropoda; class Insecta; order Coleoptera; family Chrysomelidae; genus Gonioctena; species Gonioctena quinquepunctata. The sequence goes on along the minus strand of JAFIRS010000133.1, from coordinate 1,037,945 downwards.
TTCAAATCCGTTTCAGGTCAAACAACGAATATTAAAAATGGAATCATCTGCAATTTCATTTTCTTGTGTTACAGAAAAAATGTTGGGGCGTTTTTCTGCACACAGGTGCTAAATGACCCTTCACTCCACATTTGTGGCATATACAATTTTATAACTCACTCCTTATACAGATGGTTTTCCTTCCGCACACGGGAGCACTTAGTATTTTTGTGGTTTGCTTACCATTTGGAGTCCGTCCCTGATTCTTACCAACTGTACGAAGAAGGACTTGGTCTCTCTGTAGGACTCGTACGATGAGCAGGCCGCTGTACCTTCCCTCGTTGGCGATGGGAAAATTTACCGGTTCCGTCTTGATGTTGACAACTCCCAAACTCGCCCTGGTGCTGTGCTCCTTCAACGCTGATTCCTTGGATAATGCTAATTTCACCATTTTTTCAGCTTTACCGTAGAATTCGGAAGCGTCTTCTTCAAATAATCGGTCCATGATTTTCCATCATTGATGCCAATTACGAATACATCTCGCATAACCGTTTCAAGTTCGTTTCAAACTCACAATTCGAAGCAAGCTTTTGATTTTTTTCTTCCCAGTCCGAAACGCTTTCATTTGCTTCGCGTCTTGCGGTGTAAAATTTCAACCGTTCAGCAAAGTAAGACTTTACCGGAGCCAAATGATCTGCTAACAATTTACTCAATTCCTCGAAAACTTTGCTTTCGGGAAGATGGAGAACACACAGGTTTCTTATCAATATGTAACAATTTTCGAGAGCGTATTTAAAAGATTGCTTTTTTTCGTTCCTCCTCCGTTATTTTTATTGCAATAAAAAACTGCTTAAGTCTCTCAGAAATACTGAAAAGTCAGATTCCTCCGGATCAAAGGTATTTAGTAGACCCAATAGTCCGACAAACTGTTGAGTTTCCGGCATTTTAAAGTCTTTCGAAAATTTACTGAATTTCAGTACCAATTGCACTATTTTGCACGCACGTGAGTTAACAAAGATAATCGCTCGTCGCCACTGTACTTTTGTTACTATAAACAATAGTCGAATCAATAAAAGTACTCTTAACTTGAAGATCATTTATTCAATACTGCCCGATACAGGCCGGTACGCTCGATATCGACCGCTACATAAAAACAAGGTTTTTTATGTTGGGCACTCTCACAAGTGTGTGTATACAGAGTGGATATAAATAAATGCTAATATATAACAATAACAATTGCAATTTTTTATGTGCTGTAAAATCATCGAAATACATTTTTCTACACGTCATTTCGAATCCAATGAACCATCGCTCATATTTGTAGGAGCTTTATCAATAATTAAAACCATTTCGAACTTGGTGATCAGACTAGTTGTAGAGAATAAAAAGATTGTTTCCCTTTTCAACATGAATACCCCACAAGAGGTTATCTTGAACGATGGAAGATAGTGACTAAAGTTTATCTTTCAGTCGCAGATGATTCCACATCTGATTTTATGAACAACCTGTTAATATTTTCAAACAAAAAAAAGATCTAATTTCATGAATATATTGTTTGGTTGTTGTACTATTTTGCGAATTGAGTCCGTGAGATTATAATTTTTCGCATCCTAAATAGAGACATTTTGCAAAATGGATTGTTGCTCTTGGATAAGTTTTTACTATTAGAAGATATGAATTTTTAATAATTATGAATCCACTGAAAAATGCCTTTCAAAAGTTTTTCAGTATGAACAATGCAATGAATATTTTTGGCACAAACCAAAATTATATTCCAGTAACTAAATCAATGTATTTATAAATTCGAGCACAACATTTCAGTACTTGTACGTTATTATATTTTTTACAAGCTTTTATTTAACTTGCTTCGTTTGTATGTCGTTCTGTCATTCTTTCCGGTTCAAAATTTGTAATCCATTTTTGGAGCACTTGCCGACATCCGATTGAGCTGAAATTTGGCAGGTGTTCATAATTCCGCTGACAATGCATTATGAAATTTTTGTTAGAGAAAAAAACAAAATGGCGGCTTCAAGAAGGCGGACGAGTTTTATGATTATGGTCCGATTCGATTCAAAATTGGTATGCGGGGGTTGTCGGGGTCGGAGATTATGAATTTTTTGTCAACATTTATAAATTCAAGATATCGGCTCCAAAATGGCGGAGGAGTTTTGTGATTATGGTCCGATTCTATTCAAAATTTGTATGTGGTGCTTTTCGGAGTCGGAGATTATGATTTTTTTGTCAAAATTTATAAAATTGAAATGGCGGCTCCTGGAATTTTTGTTATAGACAAAAAAAAAGGCGCTCCAAGATATATTTTTAAATATATCGATGCAAAACTTTGGCTAAGAAATATATCCGTTTTTTATTGTCAACATTTTCTAATACTATGGCATTGTTTGTTTCCTACAAAAAAAACGCTTTGGTGACTGGGCTACAGATTCGAAGGCCCCTAATTGCAGACACGAATAAATTTACGTTTCGAAATTAGTATCCATTCATCACGTGCATACGAATTAGCATAAGGAACCGGAACAAAAGGCATTGACATTCAAATCGTCATTAATCATCATACTTAATGTTCATGATCGCACAAACGTTATTCAAATCAGGTAATTGTTACCTTTTAAGATGAAAAATTCGGCTGGTTTGCCTTGGAATTCTTTGGCATAACAATTTAAATAAATATTATGAGCAGCTATCCAATGGATCCCTTCATTTAAGACGAGTTTTTTGTGTCGTTTCGTATGTTTACAAACATTTAAAATCCCACTCGTGTTGGAGGCGGTATTTTTGATTCAGAGATTATGTGTTTCTTCGTCATCGATAAAAATATTAGGTTTAGCTTTCTAGAATGAAAATTTTTCGATTCCGGAGATAGATAGATAGATCGAGAGCCAGCAAAAAAAAAATACGTATGATTAGTTCAAAGCTAAAACTTTTTGAGAAGTAAGCCAGTGTTATAAATAACAGGGCAGCGCAAGTATGGCGGCACTGAGCAATTTTTTCAATGTGTCAAAAAAAACTATGCCCTTGGGGAATGAGCTCAAAGCTAAAATTATTGTTTTATATTATACATAAGATAGCCAAAGTATGAAGGAGTTGTATGCCATACCGAGCAGGGTCTCAAACTGTCCGCCATAGTCAATTAAACGTGTAATTTTTGTTATATTCCCTCAAAATACGAGCCCAAAGCTATTTTTTTTTTTAGCCAATGATAGAAAAACATGTCTCATCACCAATTGTGACCATGCCATACTGTTTCAGTGTCCCTAAGTATCCGCCATACTGATTCAAAGATGTAAAATTTTGACTAGTCCATGTATCATACACACCTGGAAAAAACGTGTATCGATTGATTTTAAAGTCTAGAAGACTGGTCTGGAAGTGCCATACCGATTGGATGTCTTGAGAAATTACCCTTTGAAGTTATACATTTTTTACAAGTGAGATTTATAATAGGCAGAAGTGCCATACTCATGTTTTTGAGACATATTGAATGTCTGGAATACGAATAAATATGTGCCATACTGATATGTCTCTGGCGAGAAATAAACCTGTAAAGTTGTAAAAAATTTATAATTTAATTATGTATCGCATGTGTTGAAATGTTTTTGACTGGAAATTGGAAATATCACTTGGAAATATTAATTAGGAAATTGGAAATATCGCTTAGAAAAATGATTAGTCTGATTAACAAAATAAAAAACGGGTTAATTCTTGTTCCCGGTCCTAAAAATATTTGCGATAGCTCATTCGATTCGGAATGACGTCTGGAAAAATGTATCTCGAGCATTTATTAGCACATAAAAAATTGCAATTGTTATTAACAAAATAAGATGAAAAAAAAATATTCAAAATAATTTTTTTATAGTATTAAATATTAATCTAAAAATTTGAAAAAATCATGGTGTCATCAGAATCAGAATACTTGAAAGAATAAATCCCAGTTGGAAAAAAATATTTATGTAGATTTTTCAAAAAGTTATACGATTGTTAATTAACTAATTTTTATCCAATCTATATTGTTACAAAAGTCGACATAAAAGTTTAAATAATTGAACTATAAGTTTTTTGCTTCTTGGAGCCCTTCTTATATACATACTTAACAAGTTCACGTGATAAAAGTTTATTAAAGTTTTATATTTTGTTTGTTATAATTTTTTAAATAAACAAAAAATAAAATATAAAAACGAAATTGTTAAAAAAAATTGTTGACAAATGTTATATGTTATACAGCTGTTTTTGCATCTAACAATGACATTAATTAAAGTAGGAAAAAAAATGTTTACGTCATTTCTTAAGAAATTGTTTATAAACACAAGGAATTTTTTACCATTTTATTGTCAAGACAAAATGATGATTTGAAAAAAAATATCTTAAATAAATTTTTCAATTGTTTATAATCGATTTTTTATATTTCGTTTGTTTAAATAATTAATTAAGAAATTTTTTTCTCTTTAAAAATCATAATTGGCATTTCTCTATAGGTTAATAAAAAAAAAATTGAGACGACTTTGAGTGTTTTTCCCCAAAAAAATCACAACTCCACTTTGAGAATGGACTTCTTCCTTCGTTTTAATAATTTCATTGTTTATTAAGTTAAAAATTTGTTAAAAACAATTTCTGACCCTCGATTTATTATTTCCTGGAAGTAAATAAAATTACAAAAACAGCCATATATAACAAAGTACTGAAAAAAATTGTCTTATTTTTTATAACATTTCGGTATCGCGTAGATACTGAAATCAAAGTGGCCTCTTAATTTTTCAAGTAACAAATAGATATAACTTTTAAATTATGAGAGATATGATAATGGACATTCAGGACATTTTTGTGGAGGATTAATCAATCTTTGAAATGGATAAACTATAAGAGATATGGGTATGATGTAAAGGTTATTTGGCAGATATTTTATCACTAAACAAAATTGTCTGGTTCACAGCTGTATTTTCATTTCAAGTTATAAGCCAAAAACAGTACGAAAATGTAAAAAAAAAGAATTTTTATAAACAAATGCATGTAACAGCTGATTAGCAATAGTTACAAACTTGGATTTTTATCCATTTCAAAGATAGATTAATCCTTTACAAAAATGTCCTGAATGTCAATTATCGTATCTCTTATAATTTAAAAGTTGTATCTATTTGTTTCTTGAAAAATGAAGAGGCCACTTTGATTTCGGTATCGTGTAATATTTAAAAATGTTATAAAAAATTGAAGAATTTTTTTTTTTCAGTACTTTGTTATATATGGCTGTTTTTGTATTTTTTTTTACTTCCAGGAAAAAATAAACCGAGGGTCACAAATTCATTATAACAAATTATTAACTCTATAAACAATGAAATTATTGATCTTTTTTTTTATTGTTAACCTATAGAGAAATGCCAATAATCATTTTTAAAGAGAAAAAATGTCTTAATTAATTATTTAACCAAACTAAATATAAAAAAACTATAACAAACAATTAAAAAAATTATTTAAGGTTTTTTTTTAATCATTATTTTGTCTTGACAATTAAATGGTGAGATTAAATATTATATTAAACACTTTTTTCCTACGTTAATTGATGCCATTGTTAGATGCAAAAACAGCTGTATAATAGCATTTGTCACCAAAAATTGTTTTTAACATTTTTTTAATATTTCATTTTTTGTTAATTTAAAAAAAGTATACAAACAAAATATAAAACTTTAATAAACTTTTATCACGTGATCTTGTTGAGTATGTATATAAGGAGGGCTCCAAGAAGCAAAACATTTAAAGGTCAATTATTTAAACTTTTATGTCGACTTTTGTAACAACAGAGATTGGATAAAAATTAGTTAATTAACAATCGTAGAACTTTTCGAAAAATCGACATAAATATTTTTTTCTAACGGGGCTTTATTCTTTCAAGTGTTCTGATGATACCATAATTTTTTCAAATTTTTAAATTAATATTTAATACTATAAAAAAAATATTTTGTGTGATATACAGTCTCCAGCGGTGTTGCGCTCATGCTGCAACGGCCGCGCGGAGACCTATTTTTGGCGTTGAATAAAAATTATAAATAATGGAGATAGAATTCCGGGAGTCCAAACTTTTTCCTCTTTAAGGAGTTCTTATATATTAATAGTTTTTGAGTTATTAACGAAACACTGAATTTTTTTTTTCATCTTACTTTGTTAATAACACTTGCAATTTTTTATGTGCTAATAAATGATCGAGATAAATTTTTCTAGACGTTATTCCGAATCGAATGAGCTATCGCACATATTTTTAGGACTGGGAACAAGAATTAACCCGTTTTTTAACTTGTTAATCTAATATTTATCTTTGAAATCCAGAAATGTCAAAATACAATGATGTCCTGTGTGTCGGCGGAAGGAAAACTCAAATAGTATCTGATTGACGCGAGCGAATAAAGTTCGAATGAAAGGAGCATACAGGGTGAACAAAAATTATTGATTCTCAGCTATTTTTGATTTATGTGTACAACTTAGAGAAAAAATAAAAAAGAATGAAAGTTGTAGAGCTCATAAAGCTCTATCAAAAGACCTATAGTTTGCCAATATTCGTATGAAAATGAGAGATTGGAATTTTTTTAAATCTCTCTACTACCGCCATTCTAAAACTACTGAACCGATTTGGCTCATCTTCGAACTTGTCCGAGACCTTTTTTCATTATGGCGGCCATTTAGATCAGATGGTAGTGCATTTATTCATCAAAATGGACCATGGGGGTCATAAAAACACACCGCCATACTTGTGCCCATGATGCAAGGACTAGTGAAAAAATTGACATCTTTGAATCAGTATGGCGGGTATTTAGGGACACTGAACCAGTATGGCATGGTCATAATCGGTGATGAGACATTTTGTTCTAGCTTTGAGCACTTATTTCAAGAGAGCATAAAAAAATGACACGTTTAATTGAATATGGCAGGCAGTTTGAGACGCCGCATCGGTATGGCATACAAATCCTTCATATTTTGGCTATCTAATGTAGGTATAATATAAACAAGACTTAGCTTTGAGATCATTCTCCGAGGGCGAGAACAAAGTTTTTTTGACACATTCAAAAAATTTTGCAGTGCAACGCCGTCACCTACGGGCTGCCCTGTTATTTATAACACTGGCTTACTTCTCAAAAAGTTGTTGAGTTTGAATTTTGCACCAAAGATGGTAAAAACGATTCCTACTATACAACAGGTTATATCTAAAAAATTACCTATTGGTAATAGGAAATTAAATTTTAGGTTTATATTCCAGAGGTTGGTGCGTACTGAGGATTTCCCAAATTTCTAATGGGGTTAAAACTACCCCTTTAATGTATAAATATTTTCATCTTAAAAAATGTATTTTTTTTTAATTTTTTTTTTCAATAGCTCATAATATTGGTCCATATTAAGGTAGTTGTCGTGCTACAGTGTCAAAAATTAGGCCCGATTGTAGCGCGACGCGATACATGTGCAAACATTGAATTAGAGGGATCTTTTTTAAGGGAATTGTACACTCAGAAATGCAACTAGCATGCGTGATACAGCAAATAAGCCATGACTGGACTATTGGCAACGTCGCAATCCAACGAGTGCAGGCATTTAGTTGTTCAATATACTATTATGAACAAGCAGTCAAAGCTATGGATCTATTTCGCGCAAAAAATGGTAGGTTTGCTAAAGCAAAAGTTGAAAAAAGAAAAAATTTATTGTCTGCACTGTGTAAGACTCGAAAAACGAACAAATAACAGTCTAATGAAACTGCCACCAGGTTTTGAGTTTGGAGAATGTGCCGAAAGAAAAACATTTAGGACTTGCATCAATTTTAAGTATCTGTTGTGATAAGTGCGAAATCCTCGAAGCGATGTAACATGTACACATTTTGCAAAAATTCGTTCGTTTCATAGGTAAAGAGTCATGCATGAAATAATATGAAGAATATTTTTCAGAGCGAAAGAATATCTTGTAATTTACCTAATTCAATGTTATATCACGGGATTTATTGAAAAAAAAATGCGCAACAATACGATGTTCTGAAACAAATGTATCCCGATGAAGGAGAAGAAGCTGTGATTAATCACCTAACTGAAAAATTGGAGAATGGAACACCTAGAGTTACTAAAAATAGGAAAGCATTAACTAAAATCAATAATGATTTAAAAATAAATGTTTAGTAAATCATGTGATTATTTAGTGTAATAGCTAAAATTTAATAATATTACATTCATTGTTGTTTATATTTTTTGTAGATTTATACGTTACATTTTATTAGCCTGTTAGAAATCTGAATCATTTCTGTTTATGTTTAAAAATATTCGAATTATGTTATACGTACATGTGTTGTACAAACGTATAAATAAAATAAAATTTATGCACTGTTTGCCGTTACTCGCTAAAACTATATTTTATTTTATGTCTATTCCTATTGTAATATGTTTAAAATACATATATATTAACGCAATTATTCACAATTATTATACATAAATATGTGCATTCCAAAACACAGTTCAATTCAAAACAGCAAGACCCTCGCGCTCTCGCTTATTTGAATCACAAGCGCTCGTGAGGCATTGCCACGATTCTCAGCCTTCCCCCTCTTGCACTTCTCATACCCAATAATTTAGAAACTCTTATGGCAATAACTAAATAACTGTATGGCTACTATGTTTAATTTTTTCTATAAAATTTGTTACTTACCTTTTAAAAATATTCTAGTTTTTCCAAAAGATCTGAATGGAGGGTTTTTAGATATGCCTTAAAATGTGATATCCGCGGTAGCTCACTATAGGGATTACGTGTTAAACGTTGCAACTTTGAAGCCTTATATCTCACTTTCGGTGTGGTAAATCTTTCCAAAAATGTAATATGATACAGGTAATAATGTTAACTAAAAGTAGCATAAAAATAAACGCAATCTGATTGAAAGTGGATTTCACGACAACTACTTAAATACGTTTACTGTGACATCAACTTCTTGGATTGGTTGATATACTGAAATAGAATCAGGAGTACGGTAAAGAGACGAAGTTATTATTGAAAGAAAGAATCTATTGTAACGAACCTAGGCCGGACCTGTCGCCTTACGCGTTGCCGTCGACAACGATGAGATCATCCCCGGAGATATTCGAGAACCATCCAGCCGCTATGCCGCGGAAAACAACGGTCAATATTGGAAACAATTGGAACACGCCGGTCGCCAACTGAAAATTCGAAACATCGGAATGCTGTATCGGAGATAAATAGAAAGCCCTCAAGAGGGAGTACCGGTCTGAAAAGAGCCCATACAATCGTGCTATACAGTGGCGTAGTAATATAAATTAAGTTGTAGAATAAGTGTGAAATAAATTATTAGAACCAAGTTAAGTTTATTTACGTTACAATTGGTGTCGAAAGTGAGATTTTGAAAATAAACAAGTGATGCGTGGGTGGATAGTCAGAAAAATAAATTGATAGACCTTTCTGACGCCCAAAATAGACAGTGGCCCGGTTTTCGCAGAGTGGACAATTGTGCGTGGAATATAAGCTGATACGCTGTTCGCTGAAACAGAAAATAGACAGTGGCCCAGTTTTCGCGAAGTGGACAATTGTGCGTGGGAAATAAACTGATACACTCTTATGAAACAGACAATAGACTGGTGGCCCGTGGAAAAGAATTCGCGAAGTGAATTTTTACAAACTGATAACTTTTCGTGTAAAACAGACTGATACCTCATCAAAGACAAAATGTGTTCAAGAAAGTCGCCTTGCGGATTTGAAGGTAGCGGAATTGGGAAACAGGAATTGGAGGAAAGGAAACTGGAAACAACAGGTAAAAAGCAAGTACTCCAGGAAAGACTTGCAGAAGGACTTATACAAGAAGGTGAGGACCCCGAAACATTTTTATTCGAAGTTCCCGGAGGTGATTTAAGTTTGGTAATGAATAAACTCGAAGAAACTACTAAATCCGTGAAAGAAGAACTGCAACAAAATTCGAGGACTTTGGAAGAAAATGCTAGAAATCTGGAAGAGAAGCTTCAAAGAAAATTCTAGAAATCTGGAAGAGAAGCTTCAAGAAAATTCTATAAATCTGGAAGAAGCTTTTAGAAATCTGGAAGAGAAGCTTCAAGAAAATTCTAGAAATCTGGAAGAGAAGCTTCTAGAAAATTCAAGAAGCCTGGAAGAGAAGTTCCTGGAAAACACAGAAGGCCTAAAAAAGAATTGTGTGGTGTGGCTAATTTTCTAGAAGAAAGAATAGGGAACCGTTGAGACAGAGATAGATAAAATTAGGGAGCAAATGAACACGGGGTAGATAAAATCAAAGATGGGGTCGAGGCAGAAATGGACAAAATAAAGGAAAGCGATCAGTAAGCTGGAAAAACAAATTAATAGTGCGTCCTCCACAGAGATGGTTAACGAAAATGCAATGCTGGACTTGAAGTTTGAACGTGGATAAAGTTCAAGAGGGTATAAAAGATGTCAAGGTCATTTCAGAAATAGGGAAGCTTTCCATGAAGCGCCTCAGTTCGAGGAAAAACTCCATGGGCAAATTACCGCCGGCAGTTTGAAGCAGCGGCCAAAGCAAACGGATGGAATGCAGGGGAAAGAGCTGTAGCACTGACACTTGCATTACGTGGAAAGCGACAAATATTCTACAAACTCTCACCGCCCAAGAACAGGAGGACTATGATCAGCTGATTAAACATCAAATTACGATATGGCCACGCCCATTTGGAACACGTATACCACTCCCAACTGAAAAATCGCTGCCAGAAATCGGGCGAATCCTTACAAGAATTCGAAGCTGACATTGCAGCTTGGTTCGCTCGCATATCCAGCCACACGGAGAATGTAATGGAGCGATTAGCGGTTCAGGCATTCTTGGATGGACTCCGTGACCAAGAAACCAGACAGCGTTGACACTAGCTCGTCAACACATCTCGTAGACGCACTGGCACGCGTTGGAATTTGAGGCAGCAAAGCAATCCTGCAAAAACCAAAGTAAAGTTCAGAAGTATTGAAGAAGACTCACAGGAGCATGCTGACTTGGAAGCTGCCATAAGAAAAGTGATGAAGGAAGTTTTGCCGGAGAAAAGACAGATAAGATGCTGGAATTGTGAAAATTGGACATGTGCGTAGCAAATGTCCAACATTCGAAAAACACGACTCCGATGCAGGAAAACTAAAGAAGGTCGACGAGAAGGGCAATCGTCGGCCTGTGTCCAGCAAGCCCCGGTTAACAACGCATATGTCGCTATCCTGAAACGACAGAACAGAGGTGTTTTCGTAGACGGTCTCATCAATAACGAGCCTTGCACCATGCTGCTAGATACAGGTGCGACTAGGACAATTCTCGGACCTTCCTTTGCCAGAACACCGGAACAGATTGAACCGACAACTTGGAAGCTACGCACGCAACAGGGAGCCAGCTACTGTATATGGCGAGCTACCGATGAAATAATTTTGGGCAGCACTAAAGTGAAACATCAGGCACTTGTAGCGGACATCGAAGACGATACAATCATCGGAATGGACATCATGAATTCCAGAGGTTTGCATTGGGTTTCAAAGACGGCGTCCTACGTGTCAACGGAGAAGAGCTGGTACTTCATGGGAAGTGAAGAAATTGATCCGTTGCTGTTGGCTGAAGATGTAAGCGTACCTAGAGGGCTGAAACCATCCTGAGGCTCGCCTGGACGGGAGTGCGAGCAGTGGGGAATGATGATGTTCGAGCCCAAACTTCGCAGAGAAAATTGGACGAGGGTTGCCTAGGAAAACCCTGTTACGTGCTGAAAAATTTGTACGGTAAGGGTCATGAATGTCAATTACTTTCCAGTGACCTTAAAGAAAGGAACAATTTTAGGGCACTGCTCGTCAGTTTCATCTGTGATCCGAGCGTCGCAGTGCGATTAGCCAACCCAACAACTTGCCCACAGAACTAGAAAAATTAGTTGCCATCTCTTCCAAAGACATAAAACCAGCTCAACAGCCCAAACTAAGAGATTTAGTCAAAAAGTACCAAGAAAATCTTCGATACCGGACAAGGAAAAGGAGGTCGAACTAATGTGGTCCAGCACAAGATTGATACAAGGGTGCCCGACCGATCCGGCAATCAGCAAGAAGACTTCCTCTTGCCAAGAAGGAAGAGGCTGACAAAATAGTCAGCGATATGGGAAAAGAAGGAGTTATCGAACCATCTGACAGTCCCTGGTCCTCTCCAGTCGTACTGGTGAAGAAAAAGGATGGATCGACACGCTTTTGTGTAGATTATCGCCAACTTAATAATGTCACGAAGAAGGACAGTTACCTCTCCCGAGAATAGATGACACCCTAGACACGTTGGCTGGTTCCACGATTTTCTCGACCCCGATCTGAAGAGTGGATACTGGCAAGTAGAACTCGCTCAGGAAGATCGAAAAGACTGCTTTTACCTTCGCTCAGGATTGTGGCAGTTCACCGTTATGCCATTCGGCTCTGTAATGCTCCGCCACATTCGAAAGATTGATGGAACAGTGCTGAAAGGACTCTCATGGAACACGTGTCTAGTGTATCTCGACGACATAATTGTGGTCGGCAGATCGTTTGAGGACCACGTGAAAAACTTGGAGGAAGTATTCCTGCGACTGAGGAACTCCGATTGAAACTGAGCCCTAAGAAATGCCATCTGTTCCAAAAAGAGTACGATACCTCGGCCACGTTGTTCTGGAGAAGGAGTAGCAGTGGATGACCAGAAGATCAAAGCTGTTAAGGATTGGCCCATCCCAAAAGACATTCACCAACTTCGAAGTTTCCTTGGTTTATGCACATACTATCGCCGATATGTGCTGGGATTCGCCAACATCGCTAAACCACTGACCAAGCTCACGGAAGGCCAAACAAAGTTCCAGTGGTCCGAAGAATGTCAAGACTCATTCAGGAAGCTGAAAGGAGCTTTGATCAACGCACCTATACTGAGCTATCCCTACCCAAAGGGAAATTCATTTTGGATACGGACGCCAGCAACGTGGGACTTGGAGCTGTCCTATCTCAGATCCAGGAGGGACAGGAGAAGGTCATTGGTTATTTCAGCAAGACGCTTAGCAAACCAGAGCGCAATTACTGTGTCACCAGGCGAGAGCTGTTAGCTGTTGTAAAGGAGTGGAACACTTCTACAAGTACGTGTATGGAAGAAGATTCCTGTTGAGAACTGACCATGCAGCCTCAAATGGCTCTTACAGTTCAAAAATCCTGAGGGTCAAGTAGCACGTTGGATCGAGAGACTCCAAGAATTCGATTTCGAGATCGAACATCGAGCCGGAACTAGCCATAAGAATGCAGATGCCTTGTCGCGAAGACCATGTCCAGATGATTGCTCACATTGCCGACGAGCAGAAGAGAAAGAAGCAACACTTTGTAGAACCGCGGCAATGGATGACAACTGGAATGACAGCAAGATCCAGAAAGACCAAGAGAGAGCCCCGACCTTGGCTTAGTCGTCAGCTGGAAGAAGGGCAATCGAAGACCATCATGGCAGGAAGTCGCAGGTTACTCGCCGGCTGTTAAGTCCTATTGGGCACAATGGAACTCTCTTATTCTGGACAATGGGATCCTGAAACGTGTGCTGGAGGCCGATATTGGTGGGGAAGACAGACGCCAAATAATTGTTCCCAGGAACAGAAGAGAGGAAGTGCTGCGGGAAATCCATGATGGAGTCGCCGGAGGACATCTGGGAGTGACGAAGACCCTGCAGAAAGTGAGGCAACGGTTTTACTGGGCCAATTGTCAAGCTGACGTCCAGGACTGGTGCAGGAAGTGCGCTGTATGCGCTGCTAGCAATGGACCTCGAATACGACCCAAGGCCCCGATGCGTCAGTACAACGTAGGCAGCCCGTTCGAGAGAATCGCCATTGACATCGCCGGCCCGTTTCCCGTATCCGACCACGGGAATAAATACATCCTTGTGGCAATGGACTACTTCAGTAAGTGGGCGGAAGCCTATGCCCTGCCCAATCAGGAAGCCATCACCGTCGCCGACGTCTTGGTGAAAAGAGTGGATATGTCGATTCGGTATTCCAATGGAGCTGCACTCGGATCAAGGCAGAAATTTCCGAATCAACCTTTTCCAAGAAATATGTCTACTGCTGAACATCCGCAAGACAAGAACCACGGCCCTACATCCGCAGTCCGATGGAATGGTGGAACGGATGAACAGGACGATCAACCGCCACTTGTCCAAGGTTGTCTCTGACCATCAAAGAGACTGGGACCAGTATCTTCATTTGTTCCTGATGGCCTATCGATCCGCAGTACACGAGTCAACCGGTCAAACTCCTGCTAGTATTATAATGGGCCGAGAACTGCGACTGCCTTGTGACCTGAAGTTTGGGATACCGCCAGGACAAGACACTGCGGGAGAGGACTACGTCAGCAAACTTCGGCAGAGAATGGACGGCATCCACGAACGAGTCCGGTTGAACATCAGAGTGCCAGCGATAAAATGAAGAAGACCTATGACATCAAGGCCGACGCTGGAGGATTTAAGGTTGATGACCTGGTTTGGCTGTACAACCCCAAACGTCGTCGTGGACTATCACCAAAGTTGCGGAACTCGTGGAAGGCCCGTATAAAATCGTGAAAGGATAAACGACCTTGTGTACCGAATCCATAAGCCACCCCGAGGGAAACCAAGGGTCGTCCATTTCAACAGGTTGGCCTTACGCTGGAAACCATGACCAAGTTCGCACCCTCAAGCCACCGGAGGATGATATGACGTTCGAGAAGTTTATGTCCTTGTATTCAAACGGGCAGAAAGTTCTACATGGGGTTACTAGAGGAGGAGTCACGAGACCTTTTCGAGGTGCCTGCTGACTACGCACTAGCGCACTGTGTGGCAGAAGATCTTCGAATGTCCAGGGGCATCGCCGTAGTGTTCTCCAAGAAATTTGGTCAACTCCAAACACTGCGGGAGCAGAATCCAGAAGTTGGTGGGGTGCTACAGTTGAAGAAAGGCCAGAGAAACATCTACTACCTAGTTACCAAGAGGCATTCCCAAGATAAACCGTCCTATGAAGATGTCTGGAAGAGTCTCGCCAAACTAAGAGATAATATGGTGGACCAGAATCTGGCGGATCTAGCAATTCCAAAACTATCCTGTGGTATTGATGGGTTGGACTGGAGAGTCATAAGAAGTATGCTGGAGGCGATATTCAGATCCAGCGGCGTCAGGATTTTGGTTTGCTGTAACCCTCTTCCACGACCGATCATGAAGACCGTGGAGTGTTACTTCCATCGAACTTCACGGTGCAGATATGGGGAGTCATGCAGATATCGTCACACTCCAAGGATGAAATTTCGGGACGAAATGTCTTTAAGAAGGGGGCAATGTAACGAACCTAGGCCGGACCTGTCGCCTTACGCGTTGCCGTCGACAACGATGAGATCATCCCCGGAGATATTCGAGAACCATCCAGCCGCTATGCCGCGGAAAACAACGGTCAATATTGGAAACAATTGGAACACGCCGGTCGCCAACTGAAAGAATTCGAAACATCGAGAATGCTGTATCGGAGATAAATAGAAAGCCCTCAAGAGGGAGTACACGGTCTGAACGAGCCCATACAATCGTGCTATACAGTGGCGTAGTAATATAAATTAAGTTGTAGAATAAGTGTGAAATAAATTATTAGAACCAAGTTAAGTTTATTTACGTTACACTATGAACCGATTTTAATCGAATTTATTCATTACAGAACATCTGAGGAATTTTTCCTCACATGAACCCACACCTTTGTTCGACAATATTAGGAAATACCGGTGATTACCTTATCGCACTGTTCCTCCAGAAAAACCACCCTCTCGAACTGCACGAAAACCTCATCTTCCTTCTCTCTCAACAGAGACTCGTTCGATTCCAATCTCTTCGTCAATTGGTCTCTCTGTTTGATCAAATCGTCTCGTTCCGTCTGCAAATAAAACACAATTAGCAAGTGATGTAAACTATAAATAAAAACAATGATCTCACCTTGACCTCGTGGTATTTCTCTTCGAGGTAGTAGGCGATGTTCCTGGCCTCTTCGTACTTCTGGGACAGGTGCAAGTACTTGTCGTAGTGTTTTTTGAACAAGACGAACCTGTAATGGAGAACGAAAATCAAGGGGGTATCAAGGAAATTCGATTACTTAATCCAATTTTCCAATAGAGGAAGTTTATCTTCAATGTAAAGCATATAATAGTTATTTTCGTAAAAACGTAATTTGATAATGACTTTTTTTCTACCCCCGAACTATAATAATACCCTTATATGCCCATAATCCGTTTCATAATGAGATCCATTATGATACAGATTTTTCATAACGATACAGATTTTTAATCAATAGAAACCCATAATTTTTCAATCAAGCATGCTGTGCATTTGACGTTTGTCCTAGATTCATATCTAATTGTTTTATTTGTCAAAATCAGTAGGTATTAAATTTTCGTAGAATATAGCTAAACTTCGATGATTATATTATCAAAATGTCTGATATCAGCGATATAGAAGAATTACCATCGACTCCTCCACACATATCGGAGAAAGCAGGAAATGCAGTACAAAATATTTTACCCCAAAAATCTAAGAAAGTGTACGAAAAACTATATCAACGGTTTATGGACTGGAGAAATACAAATAATATTTCGACATTCTCCGAAAATGTTTTGATTGCTTATTTTCAAGAATTGATGAAATCAACTAGTACATGGACACATTATTCAATAATAAAATAGTTGGTAAATATCAACCATAATATAGACATTTCTAAATATAAGAAGCTACAAGCTTTATTATAATAATAATAATAATAATTTCTTTATTTTCACAAATTAATTTGTACATCAACAGTGTGAAAATACAAATAAAAAATTGAAAAACGTCAATAAAATCAAGAAATAGTCGAAAAGAGACAATCTAAAACCTCCGGACGTAAAAGGAACATCACATACACGTCACAAACAATAATAATAAATAATTTAAAATATAAAATATTAAAGCGAATATTGAATATTAAAGCGAAAGTCCGAAGGATATGTTGGAAAAAAATCAAAAATATGAACAAATAAAAACGTTTATCGACGAAGCACCCGATGAAAAGTTTTTATTTATAAAAGTAAGTATCTACCTACTATTGCATTTTTTTAAAATTTTGTCATGATTACATTTTCCATTCGACTCATGCATGATGATATATTTCATTAATGTCGAGAAAACTTGATAAGTTAACTCGTGGCGAAGCGGGCTAAGGTTCGAAGCTAGCCTAGGTCATCCTGCTTTTTATTTCATTTTTTCTTTTTTTTTCTTTTCTTTATTTCTTATTGTTGTATTTCTTCAATTTATCTTTTTGTTTTAGGTAGCAATGATTTTTGGAATAATGGGAGCATGTCGAAGGCATGAACTACATGACCTAAAATGTGAAAATGTCAAAGATATGAATGGAATCTTAAATGTTAATGTGGTAGAAACTAAAACAAAAGTACAACGAACATTTACAATTACCGGCAAATACTACGAAATTAGTAAAAAATATATGAATCTACGGCCGAAAATTTGCCCCACCTCTTCTTTTTTCGTTAATTATTTTAATGGAAAATGCACAATTCAAAACATTGGTATTGATCGATTGGGTAATTTAGGGAAGCAAATAGCAACATATTTAAATCTGCCTGATCCGAATTTATATACAGGGCATTGTTTTCGAAGGACGTCTGCAATAGTTGATGCCGGTTGTGATATTACTGCATTAAAACGTCATGGTGGCTGGAAATCTAATTCAGTGGCGGAAGGCTACATTGAAAATTCGGTTTAGAATAAAATCAGCATTTCCAATACGATATTGAACTCTATTGAGACTAGCAATAATGAAATAAATGTAAATATTCCTTCCACTTCCAGATCAGTGGGACCTAGAATAAACTTTTCAAACTGCACAATAAATAATCTTAATATTTTTAAGAAATCAGATTAGTTACAATTATTATGTTCAATATAAATATAAATATAATGTTTATAGTTTTCCTATATCCATGGTAATACCCATTAATTACTATTTTGTAGAATTTTTTATAGAAATACGAGTAATTACTGTTATTGTGTTCAATACAAATATAAATATAATATTTATAGTTCTTCATTATTTATCGGGTGTAGAAAAAATAGCGTATGCAACTCGTTTCGTATCCAGGTTAATGCTCGTGTATTAATAACCATCATTACATGATCGTTGCATAATATACTATTTAATTGTCTTTTTAACATTATTTTATGCACTTGTTGGTTTTCAGAAAACAAAGAGAGGAGAGGTCGTTGTTCGATAGAGAAAAAAGCAACATGTTCAAGCACTCTAAAAGAGGAAACCGAAAAATGCCGATTTGGAAAAAAAAAGTTAATACGAAAAATACACCCTACGACAATATGGAGACCATCATTGAAATGATCAAAAGAGTTAACCAAAGAGGGACACGAAAAAAAAACTTGAGTGGGAACAACGCAGAGAGAAAAACGACGACAGAGAGAAAAAAAAATAGGAATAGAAAAAACAAGAGAATTGACGTCGACAAAGAGAAAAACACGAGGAGGAGAAATGTCGACAGAAAGAGAAGGGACGGCGAGAGAGAGAGAGAGAGAGAAAGAGAGAGAAAAATAAGAGGAAAATGTTCGGTTGTAGGAAAATTTCCAGAAAATTGTGGAAGAACAAAATAAAGAACGAGAATAACAATAGTAGTTTATGTTCAATGACGCAAAGTGAGGCTTTGGCGGACGAATCGGAAATATGGTATCCGCTAAAGCCATTTGCATATGTGTTGCATACATTTTTTTGTATTAGCTTTCCAAATAAACAAAACACATATTTTCCATTGCCGTGCATACATTTTTAATTGCCATCCATACGGTAGTGTAAGCGATAGTTTATCAATGACACATTTGTCAAATATTAGTAGCCAATTTTCATGAAATAGGTATTCCAAAAGAACATTTCGAAGCAAACGTGTGCTATCCCTGTGAAATATCAATTAATCTATACTGCGTCTCCTGAAACGTTTTTAAGATGTATAAACAAAAATAGTCCGATAAAGTAGGCATTTTGTGGAGCGTGTACAAAATAGTAGTTTATGTAACAAGTACGCAAAATCTGATTCGATATTTCACACGGCCTTCCCGCCAAAATATATTTGCGTATTGATAGCAGAAAAAAATCATAGTTCCTACAAGAAACATTCTTTGGAAAGCTTATACAAAAAAATATTGTATGCCACACGTATGCAAATGGCTTTCGCGGACTCATCTTGCATACGTGTTGCATACAATATTTATTTGTATAAGCTTTCCAAAGAATGTTTCATGTAGGAACTATTAGTTAGAGAGTCGCGGGTGAGGTGAAAGTCCATCCCTTGAAAACCCCAAATTCCAAATATTTTTGAAATCGGACAGGGCCCACTCCAGTACGAAGGGAAAATGTCTATCGACTTTTTCGACGATTTCTATATGTCTTCCGTTATGATAATTTTGTTTAGAAAGTGACTAGTAATCATCTGACAAAGCGGAAGTTGAGGCGCACTACTAGAAACCTATTTTTGAAAATGTTGGGCTTCAAAATCGATCATCGCAAAAACTCGACGTCTCCTATACAGTGCGCGTCAAAATTATGGAACAAATTCGATATTTCGCAAGCCATGTACTTTTGACAAAAATCCTGAAATAGGTCGATTTTTATTTTAAAATGCCGATTTTTTTATGTATATTCTAAAGAGGTTGTCAGTGGTTTTGACATGGTGACGTAATCGGTAATTTTTTTAAATTGGAATAGATGTCTTGTGATACCTCATCTGAAAGGCCTTTCAATACTGCATTCAATGATAATGATTAATTAGATTTTTTTTGTTACCGGGTGAACAAAAATTAATATTTTATTTCAATAAGAGAATAACTTTATACCCAACAAAATAGAACAGTTAAATAAGATGTTCGAAATGCCATCCACCAGTCTCTTGACAATAAGCAAATCTACGGACACATTCCTCTTGCACATTGCGAATAACTTCCGGAGTATTTCTGTTAATTTCGATCTTAATTCGATTTTTCAACTCTTGTAGATTTTGCGGCCTATCTACATAGACCTTCGATTTCAAATAACCCCACAAGAAAAAATCCAGTTGCGTAAGATCTGGAGATCTTGCGGGCCACTCTATTGGTACGCGTCTATCAATCCACCTCATGGAAAACAGTTATTCAAAAACTCGCGAACATCACGTGCATAGTGCGGGGGTGCACCATCTTGTTGCAACCAAATACTTTCATTTGGTGAGTTAGGATTGTTGGCGTTTGGAAAAATATCGGCAAGGCTAGGTATGAGTTCATTTCTCAAAAATTCCAAGTAACGCTCCCCTGTGAGATTTCCTTCGAAAAAAATACGAGCCAATAATCCTGTCGTTTATTATCCCTGCCCAAACATTGACTTTCTGAGGGTATTGAGTATGCCCGTCCATCATCCAGTGAGGATTATCCCTACTCCAATATCTGCAATTCTGACGATTTACTGAACCACTTAGGCAAAACGTAGCCTCATCGGAAAACAGAATTTGTTTTATAAAACGTGGATTGCGGTTACACAAATCCTGCATTATTTCACAAAACTCCACACGGCGATCGGGATCATCATCATTGAGTTGTTGATGTAGCTGTACTTTGCATGGATGGTACTTTTCTGCTTTTAGAATACGTAATACAGAACTTTGGGATATGTCAAGGTCTGCTGCAATTTGTCGTGAAGTATTGTGAGGATTATTCTCTACACCCAATAGAACATCAAGTTTCACGTTTTCTTCTATTTTAGGACGTCCAGCATTCGGAATATGTTTGACATGACCAGTTTCTCTAAATTTTTTCTCAATCTTACTGACTGTTGAACGACTGAT
The DNA here is from genome assembly GCA_018342105.1 of Gonioctena quinquepunctata. Taxonomy (NCBI): domain Eukaryota; kingdom Metazoa; phylum Arthropoda; class Insecta; order Coleoptera; family Chrysomelidae; genus Gonioctena; species Gonioctena quinquepunctata. The sequence goes on along the minus strand of JAFIRS010000133.1, from coordinate 1,017,083 downwards.
AGGTCTATTTGGATACTTCGCATTGAACAAGTCGCATTACCATTTTAGACTAGGAAATAGCTAACTATCAATATTTGGAAAGGATCCATTGGTGTAGTAGAGCACTGACTCACTAGTCTGCCAGGGCAGTCTAAGGGATTAGAGCCTTGGCTCAAAAAAGTAAAATTTTGCATTTTTTTACACGCTTTTATTATCTTTACTTGTAACTAAATAACTCACAATATAATAAAATCTTGGAAGTAAATATTCACCCACTTCCAATCTTCCGAATAATCTGAAATTTGTCACACATATCAAGGACCGATGACAATACAAGAATGTCATAATCATAATGTAATAATAATGAAAATGTATTTTTCCAAACGCCAAAAATCCTAACTCACCAATTGAAAGTATTTGGTTGCAACAAGATGGTGCACCCCCGCACTATGCACGTGATGTTCGCGAGTTTTTGAATAACTGTTTTCCTAGGAGGTGGATTGGTAGACGCGGACCGATAGAGTGGCCCCTAAGATCTCCACATCTTACGCCCCTGGATTTTTTCTTGTGGGGTTATTTGAAATCGAAGGTCTATGTAGATAGGCCGCAAAATCTACAAGAGTTGAAACATCGAATTAGGATCGAAATTTACAGAATTACTCCGGAAGTTATTCGCAATGTGCAAGAGGAATGTGTCCGTAGATTTGCTTATTGTCAAGAGACTGGTGGATGGCATTTCGAATATCTTATTTAACTGTTCTATTTTGTTGGATATAAAGTTTATTCTCGTATTGAAATAAAATATTAATTTTTGTTCACCCTGTAAAAAAATATCTAATTAATTATTATCATTGAATGCAGTATTGAAAGGCCTTTCAGATGAGGTATCACAAGACATCTATTCCAATTTAAAAAAATTACCGATTACGTCACCATGTCAAAACCAGTGACATAACCTCTTTAGAATATACATAAAAAAATCGACATTTTAAAATAAAAATCGACCTATTTTAGGATTTTTGTCATAAGTACATGGCTTGCGAAATATCGAATGTGTTCCATAATTTTGACGCGCACTGTATGCTTAATTGTTGTTCGTTTACTATATTATGGACTTTACATCGGGAAAATCGTCTTTTAGTAGGGCCCGGCCTCAGTGTTGACCAAATAAACAAATTGAAAAATCAAAAACTACACTTGGGTTCAATCTTAAGCTTCCAAATTTTGCATGGAGCTTCTTCAGGGGCCAGAAAACCTAATTTCCAAAGGGAAGACTTTTTTGCCAACTTTTCACCCCTTTGAATTTCCTCTATTTTCTCAGTAATATTTTTAGTTTGAAAATTTTTCTCATCGATAATTCAGTGTAAAAAGTTTAATAAACTTACCTCAACTAGTAGTTAATGATAACAGGAATATATTTCAACACCTATATAAGGGCTGTTCGCCCCCGTCGGCTCAAATAATCTATTTGAGCGAGGAAGAGCATATAATTGAACTTAGGGAGTGAATGAATGCCACCAAATGAATTCTTTGGCGTTGGGATCGTTAACGGTTTATAAATAAATAAAGTTATAAACAATTCTTACCAAAAAATAAATAAATAAAGTTATAAAAAAATTTTACCAACAAATTATCAAAAATGATTTTGGTGTCAAAAATGATTTCGGTATAATTCATTCGCTCACATTTGATCAATCACAACACTTTTTTTGGTTACAAATTGGTTTATTTGTTTTATTGTGTGTACTTTTCTCTGATTTTAATTTTGGTGAATAAAATAGCACGCTGAAGAAGAAATCTTATATTCTAATGACAATGTGGACTGGACAAAATGGCGCTCTTCACGAGTGAGAGAATGAATTAAACCGAAATCATTTTTGACACCAAAATCATTTTTGATAATTTGTTGGTAAAAATTGTTGATAACTTTATTTATAAATTTTTTGGTAAGAATTGTTTATAACTTTATTTATTTATAAACCGTTAACGAGCCTCACGCCAAAGAATTCATTTGGTGGCATTCATTCATCTCCCTAAGTTCATTTATGTGCTCTTCCTCGCTCAAATAGATTCTTTGAGCCGGCGGGGGCGAACAGCTCTTATATAGGGGTTGAAATGTATTCCTGTTATCATTAACCACTAGTTGAGGAAAAAGATTACCAGGAATAAACAGAGAAAATGCAAAGAAGAGGGAAGGGGTGAAAAGTTGGCCAAGAAGTATTTTCTTTGGTAATTAGGTTTTCTGGCCCCTGAAGAAGCTCCATGCAAAATTTGGAAGCTTAAGATTGAACCCAAGTGGAGTTTTCGATTTTTCAACTTAGCCGCTCCCGCGAGTTTTTCAATTTGTTTATTTGGTCAACCCTGAGGCCGGTCCCCACTAAAAAAGCCTTCCACTCGGATTTTCCCGATGTAAAGACCATAACAAAGTAAAGAAACACAAAATTAAGCATATAGGAGACGTCGAATTTTTGCGATGATCGATTTTGGGGACCAAACATTTTCAAAAGTAGGTTTCGAGTAGTGCGCCTCAACCAACTCGTCTTCCGCTTTGTCAGATGATTACTAGTCACTTTCTAAACAAAATTATCATAACGGAAGACATAGAAATCGTCAAAATTTGGGGTTTTCTAAAAGGACTTTCATCTCACCAAACGGAAGGCGTATAGCTTCTCATCGCGGTTTTAGACCAGCGGCTCTCTAACTATATGATTTTATTTCTGCTATCAATATGCAAATATATTTGTAGGCAGCACCGGCAGAAGGCTGTGTGAAATATAGAATCAGATTTTTTATTACCGAATGTCTAATATGTCATCTGTCAATAACATTTGCGTTTGTTGTTATGTTCTCTAATTGTGCTTTCAGTCATTTTTTCCAGGATCCAACTATACTAACGTATTATGGGGATATAGATAGTTGAATATGATAAACTTGTAAGTAAATGTGACAACCATTCAGAAAGATACTCCAAATTAGAAAGAAAATTGTAAATGTATTTAGTATACAGCAAAATCCTGTTTTCCTCTAGTTTGACATTCGAATTGTGAATGCTAAATGTCGCCCACTTGGTAATCCTGGATAGTAAGTGATAAGTGACATTTGGGATAAATGAAATATAAATTCTTATCATCCAATGAATGTATGTAGGTTTAGGTGTGAAAATCGAAACTTGATTATATCTTGTTTGAATTTACTATCATTTTGTTTGCGATTGTTCGAAGAAAGAGAGTGTAAAAGTCATCATGTTTGTACCTACCCCAACAATGACCATTGACAATTTTATTCTGAAAAAAATCAAAATTCCTAGCTTTTCTGCGGCAAAATGTTATCGGTTCATAGTTTTTATAGTATTTATAAACACCCGTTATTGTTGAAAAGGGAAACATTCTCAATTGAATATTGAATAGAAAGATTTTTCTGTGAATTGAAAAATCCACGATAAAAATGAAGTTATTTTTTGTGAATGTCTAACAGAAAACAACTACTTCCCCGGCTAAAGCCACGCTGGACATTGAACTACATCTGATAGATATTCTGAAAGGACCCTAACTCAAAAGAAAAAATTGAGAATTTGCATTTTCATTCAGATAGTTATTTGATTTTCTATTCCAGTCTTAATTAAGAACTCATAAAGATGAATGAGGCAAAGAAGAATGTTTTCCAATAGAGTGTACTCACCAGAAATGTTCAGATATGTTTTATGAATGAATAAAATTCAGTTCGTAAAGTGTTGCAATGACGACACTTTACGGACAAGTCCGTAAAAGTAGCATTATACGTTTTTTTTAATTCCCAAAGTTGCCGTTTTGGGAAGCGTATAGAAAAAAAGTATTTTTCGAGCAGATTGTCCAGGCAAATGTCGATAAAATTTGCGCAGAACAGAATAGGCGGTCATTTTTTACTTCCTCAAGTTGGTAACTTCATCTCCCAAGTTGATGTGTGACACTTGACATTTGAAGTTGTCATTGACACTTGACATTTGAAGTTGTCATTGACACTTGACATTTGAAGTTGTCATTGACACTCGACATTTGAAGTTGTCATTGAACTATCACATTCTCATATGGTCTTAGGTATCTTCAACACGTTTTATTCGTTGAACCTAAACATCTACAAATTATAAACATGTCTTCTTTTATTGTAACATCTCCTGTTACCTGACTATGTAAGTACTCGCCTATCATTTTTCTACATTTTCCAACCTTTGTTATGTTTCGTCTCATATCAATCAGAGTATTTAATTTTCAGGAAGCACTGATGATGACGTGAGTCGAAAGCGCTTTGCTAATTAATTATAAATATACACTTAATACAAAATCTCCTCTTCTACTTTAAAGAAGCAATGACTGCAGTCCGAGAAGAAGCAAAAAAAGGAATCAGAGCAGTGCGAGAAATGAAAGAGAGAACAATGCAGTACTTGGACGAACTTGTTACTTCACTCAAGATCTAAGATCACAGTAACAGGGTTGTTACATCGAACAATTTGTGGAACCATAGGTTTTTGACGAGCAGTCGCCATGGTACCTATGTCGTTAGCAGTTTGAAGCTGAGGCAATAACCAATAATAATAATATTTATTGTTCGTTGAAATTTTACAAAGTTAACAATTGAAATATAATGATAACAATAAACTCGTGAACCCGTAAAACTTTATCAGTTGCGAATGGGTTTTTAGTACGTTTATCAGGGTTGCGACGATTTAAATAAAACGATTTAAATCATGATTTAAATCAACTGATTTTTTCAATTTCAATCGTGATTTAAATCAAATTATAAATTGCTGTAAAAACAAGTCGCCTAAGCAGATAACTCATCAGGAAATTCAAAAAAAGGAAGATAGTTTATTCAAAACTAAGTGTTTACATACATTATATAAGTGTAAAAACATAACTAATCGTCATCAGTCCAACGTAAATATTCGTAAATTAAACTTAAGAAAACACAAACAGTTTATAGTTTATAATATTACCTACATAAATAAATAATAACAAATAAAAAATATTAACGAATACATAAATGGTATTATAATATGCACAGTGAACAAAAACGTTACTCAGGCTAACCTACAAAAAACAAACAAAATATGTGTTTAGGAAGTCAATTGTAATACTTATACAGGAAAACTAATTTAGCGGCTTTTTTGGTTCCCAAGCGATTTCGAAGTTTGGAATGTACCAAACCAAATGCCGAAAACACTCTTTCGACAGATGCTGAAGAAGTTGTAGCAGAAACAATTGTTTTAGGGTGGGCAGTACTTTTTGAACAGCATCGACATTCTGTTGAGATTTTCTAACTGTAAATCTAGACAACAAATATTTTTGGGCGAATAGAGAAAAATAATGAAAATAAGTGATTTTAAAGTTCATTATTTCCATATTTAAGGAAAAAATCAGTATAAATAAAAAAAATCACGATTTAATCACAAAAATCTCGATTTGATCAAAAAAATCAGATTTTTTAGTTTTTTTTTTAAATCGTGATTTTTTGTAACTATGACGTTTATATTTCTTTTTGAACGGAATATTATAGCGGACATTATATGGCTTTTAGAATAAGTGCATGTACATTAATGAATTGTAGGTATACAATTTTATGTAGATATAAAATACCAAAAAATAGTAAATAATAATATAATAAATGTAAAATAAATAACATTTTCATAAATCCAATAAAAAGATCAGCTGAACTATGGACCAAATAAAAAATCAGCAAAAATTATAATTTGAGAGGCATGTTGAGGCCGTGATTCAACCAACTAATTATATAATTTTTAACTGACTCACATGTCATGTGGATTTCAGATATTTGAAGTTATATCGTAATATATGACTTGTGCTTTCTATGTGCTTGCCTCAACGCCAATCCATTGTAACTCCTAAATATTTAATATGGTTTGTTAATTTCATTTTGATATCAGTCCCGTGATTACTAATATGTAATGTTTCAGAAATGGGCAATACATTCCTATAACAGGAGAGGGGAACAAGGAAGGTATTTATTGTGAGGAGTTTTCGATTAAACCATGCGATTATTTTACTAAAATCGTTTTACCTATTTTGTTTTTCAGGTTGTCCCAAGTGATACTGGGATAAAAAAACACAGTATCATCTGCAAAACTAGTTATTTTAGCAGAAGTATTCATAGTAGTCAAGTAGTCCGTTGATATACATGGAAAAAAGAAGAGGTCCCAGGACTGTGCCTTGAGGTACATATTATACATTTTCTCGTTACTCTTGGGAGAATTTATTTTAACAATCAGTTTTTTATTTTTGGGATAGCTAGTCAATTGTTCTGAGGCAGTTCCCCTGTTGTTTATGGTTAAAAAAGTGTCAAAGGCATTGGTGAGGTCAAGAAAAACTTTTCCCGTTATCCATTAATTTGTGTATGTCTCCTGTCAATCGAGTAATTGCAACAGTAGTGCATTTACCATCTCTGAAACCGAATTGAGAGTCGGGCAAGAGTTTGTGTTTTTAACCGACGAAACCAAAAAGGAGGAGGTTCTCTAGTCGACGCGTATATTTTTGTTTTTTTTTTATGTATGACCACGCATAACTTTTTACTGAAACTTCCGATTCCGATAATTCTTTTTTCAGTGGATAGGGTGTACTTCGAAGTTGGTCCCATTTGAATATTAAAGATGAAATCCACCCCTAAGGGTGGCAAAATGAAGGATATTGATCACTCACCCTCTGAATTCTGGTCCGTTAACTTTGTACTGGGTTCTTCGATTTGGATTATTCTTTTTTTATTAGATAGGGTATACCTCATAGGTGATCATATTTGGATTTCGAATGGAATTATCCACCCTTACGGGTAGAAAAATAGGGGATAATTGATTTTTCACTTGTGAACATTGGCACACATATGTAGTAGACAATGACAGATCGCTACTGTCATTATTTTTGTTCTTCTACATCCGTCACAATCATTATATTCTATGAGAGGATAGAATGATATACAAAGTAATGAAATAAACTAACCAGAACAACAAAAATAATTTATATTACAACAAATAGTTAAAGTAGATAATCATATTATTTAACTGGTAATAGTTGAAGTAAGATGGGTAAGTATTTTGGAAATTATCAAAAAACAAGTAGGTAGTAATTAGTAGATTTCGGCCACAAAAAATTGAAAAATAAAAACTTTTTAACAAAAAATTAAACCGACGAAATACGGAACTGAAAAGTAAAAAATAAAATAAACCTTCTTAGTCTCAATAACTAAGCTCCTAAACTAATGTAAGTAACTAATTGTGAGTCGGCGCCAATCGAACAATATTCAATTGAGAATGTTTCCCTTTTCATCATTAAATTACTTCAAAAAAATTATCAGAATGTCACCGCGCAACTTGATGCCATCATTTGCTTGTTTCATTTGCTTGTTTGTTTGGCTCCGACTCAAAATTAGTTACTTACATTAGTTTAGGAGCTTAGTTATTGAGAGTAAGAAGGTTTATTTAATTTTTTACTTTTCAGTTCCGTATTTCGTCGGTTTAATTTTTTGTTAAAAAGTTTTTATTCCAAGCATTTTGTTAATTTTAGTTATGAAACTTTTTTCTAAAATTTGTGTTGAATTTGTTATTAAAGATATCGGTCTATAGTTGAGCCAATCCAGTGAAGTGCGCGGTATATTTTTGCAGTGAATTTGAATTGAATTGTCAGGCTTCATTGTTTAGTAAAGTATAACTAAAATAAAATAATTAATTCAGTATCTTAATAGCCACAAATCATAGATTCGTTAAAAATACTTTCATCCTATCTTGCGGCTAATATTTTTTCGGTATGTCCGTTTTTCAATTGCTGCTGGCGTGCAGTGTATATTCCTCATAGTGGTCCTTCTCAGACACTGGATACATTTTGGGGTTATTTATCGAACCTGCGATTTTCGCAATCCTGCGTCAACAATTACGAAAAAATGGGGGTGCTTCCAGGAAAAGTGAGACACACTGTATATATAACACGATTTGGATATACCGGATGATATGATAATATGACGATATGCGGAAAAATTCCACCATTTCATTATTATTCAAGAAGGAGATTCCAAATTTGGTCTGAAATTATGAGGTCAAAATTTACGTGATCCCATAGATGCATTCTTGAAGTGATCCTACAAGGCGACTCAAGACTGGTTCAACATTTTTATTTTAAGAAACACCCTGTAAAGTTTCATCTATATTGCTTTAATAATATTGGCTTATCTACTAAATAACATTAAAAATATCAATATTTATTCCTTTTTTTATATTGAGGTCCCATTAAAAATGAGTAAGTCAACAGTGGAGAGGAAAACACCCATACCAACAAGCCCAAGGAAAAATAACTATAACTGTTCAGTGGTCGGAGATCAGCGCCTGGCCCTTGACTGAAGCGTCAATCCACGGCGACGTTAGGAAAAGGTAAAATTGATCTTGATGGCTGTTAAGGCATCGCATATTTTTCCTCAGTTCGAGGTATAGTTTTCCCAATATCAATTGCAGAAGCATAAAAAAGTCTTGCGGCGAAATCCTGTGAGCAGCAGTGGCGGAGATAACTAATTTTATTTAGATATTTTAATATCCTAAAACGTATTTCGATCGGCACACACCAAGACCACAGACGCTACTGGTTTTTAATCTTTCAGAGCTATTAAAACACAAATATAACGCATGATTTATGACCTCCCATCGTATAGACACACCTGCCAGTATTGATGTCCGACTTGATTGGCCCAGACGAATCGGTTGTAGAACAGACAGCAGTCACTCAAGTCCACGTTGACCAGCGGGCTCTTTGTGCCGACGGAGACTGTATACAAGTAGTACAGATTATTTTTCGTTCCGTTTCTTCGCATATACGCTCGTGTTAGTTTTTATTTGCTCCCTATAGAAACAGCTTCTGCAATTGATATTGGATGGACTATACATACTGTCATGTTTTCTTGTATCCATGGAGAAGAATAATAAAATAAAACTAATGTCATCGCTCAGATTTTAAATCAGTCATCATCATTTGCCCAAAAGGATACAAACTAGAGATCAAAAAATCCGAATATACATTCCTCAGGAACCAAAAGTTCCATATAAGCAGAAAGAAGTAAAAGTTTCCAACAATGGCCACTGATAGTGAGATCCTTTACCTTCATAATCCAATCAGAATGTGCTTTTCATTCGACGCTGACATAGTCTAATCAACAAGTTCAAAAACGTGTTAAATAGATATAAAGCTCCTAAAAATATGAGCGATAGCTCATTCGATTCGGAATGACGTCTAGAAAAATATTTTTTAAGGGTTTATTAGCACGTAAAAAATTGCGATTGTTATTAATAAAATAAGATTAAAAAAAGGTATTTCGTTTTTCGTTAATAATTTCTAAAATAATGATATTTTAGGAACTATGAAAAAAGATCCTGAAAGAGTAGGAAATTTCCAACTATATCTCTATTATTTATATTTTTTTTTAACGCTGAAAATAGGGCTCCGCGAGGTCGTTACGGCATAGGCGCACCGTCTAAAAAGCCGTTATATCACCTAAAATAATTTTTTTATAGTATTAAATAACAATTTAAAAATTTGAATAAATTATGGTGTAATCTAGACACTTGAACGAAAAAAACCTCGGTAAAAAAAAAATTTCATGTCGTTTTTTCAAAAAGTTACACCATTGTTGATTAACAAATTTTTTTCCAATCTGTTTTTATAAATTACGACATAAAAGTTTAAATAATTGGTCTATAAAATTTTCGCTTCGTGGAGCTCTTTTCATTTAGGTACTTAATAAAGCAATGCAAAAAATTTTTATTAAAGTTTATTATTTTGTTAATTATAATTTTTTTAAATTAACAAAAAATGGAATTTCTAAAAAATGTTATCAAAAAAATTTTTTTTTAGTAATATCTTATTATTGCTGTTTTTGCATCTAATATAGGTATTAATTAACATTGGAAAAAAAAATGTTACGTCATTTCTTAAGAAATTGTTCATAAACAGACTATTTTGGGATTACAAAAAAAAATTACCATCTTAGGAAAATTATGATTAAAAAATTTTTTTTTTTTTAATTTTTTTTTATATTTCAATTTTTAAATAATTATTGAAAAATATTTTATTCTTAAAAATCATCATTGACCTTTTTCAATGAATTAACAGAGAATTTTTTTTTTTTATAAATAATTTCTTTGTTTATTAACTTAACAATTTGTTATAAACAAATAATATTAACCGTTATATTTTTTTTCGAAAACTTCAAAAAATAACAAAAACAACTATGTATAACAAAGTATAGAAAAAAAAAATTTGTATTTTTTACAGCATTGTTACTTATTATATGATAATGAAACTACAGCCGTTCCATAATTTGTCAAGTTATAAATTGTTATAACTTTTGAACTATAAGAGATACGGTAAAGGACATTCAAGTAATTTTTATAAAAGATTTATTTATCTTTAAAATGAATTCAAAATCGATTCTGTAACTATTGTTTATCAGTTGTTATTTTTTTTTTTTTTTGAAATTTCATAGCTTATAACTTGTTAAATAATATAGATACAGCTACGGACTCAAGAACTTTTTTGTTCTATGATAAAATATCTTTCTAATTATGTATAAATTATAGCAATATAGATTTTGGTTTAAATAATATACTAGTTTAAATTTATACTTACCTAATTTACATTCTGCTATTGATCATTTTAATTCATTTATCACTAGAATTATTAATATTCTGCTAAAGTTTAATTATTTATTTACTAAAATAATATTTAGCAAAATAATAATTGAATTTATTTTCTAATTTTTATATTTTTTCCAAGTATATTTTCTAAATTATTTTATTTTTATTATTTTTGTTGTTAGAAACTTAACAACTATAACGTACGGATAAAAGGAAATTATTAATTACACATTATTTTGTTTAAAGAACATTTCAAAATATATTTTCATAAACAATACAGTAGTTTCTAAATTTTACGAGTTCTCCGTTTTTTAACGGGTGGAAGTCCTGAACAGCTCGGTGCATCAATGTTTGGAACTGCACTGTTTTCTTCCTTCTCTCTTGTTTCGGTTCCTCGTTTTTCAGTTCTATCATCATCTTTTGATTTTTTGGATTCGTCATCAGTTTCATTTGAATCAGAATCGTCAGATCTGTAGATTTCTCGCATGATCTGACGATACTGCAAACTTTTTTGGTTTTGAGAATCGCCAATCAGTTTGTATCCAATATTATCATCGTCTTCTTCTTCTTCTTCGTCTTCATTTTCTTCGCTGTTTTGTACGTTTTCGATGAGGTCGGACGCATTACTACAAGTTTCTCCTTTACACCCTTTACAAGATCTTTTTTATTGGAAATTTCCTCCTCTTTCAGGATCTTTTTTCATAATTCCTTAAATATCATTATTTTAGAAATTATTAACGAAAAACGAAATACCTTCTTTTTTTAATCTTATTTTGTTAATAACAATCGCAATTTTTTACGTGCTAATAAACCCTTAAAAAACATTTTTCTAGACGTCATTCCGAATCGAATGAGCTATCGCTCATATTTTTAGGAGCTTTATATCTATTCAACACGTTTTTGAACTTGTTGATTAGACTAACATTCCACCAAGGTTTTCTCGTTGGTTGGCTCAAAGAAATGAAAATCAAACTTTCCACAACACCTTTGTCGGTGCATGCCGCCAGTCTATTTGTTCATTAGTCGCAATCTGATGTAAATAACATATATGTGGGCTCCTGGGACTACCCGTATGATATTACAGCATAGGTATTCGAAAAGCAATGTTATTGCAAAATATATGAAGAGAAGAATCATTTTTGTATTCACCAAACCATTCCAATTGTGAAGGGTTCATTTAAATAATTTGTTTGTAGGAAACGTATTGAACCAAGTATAAATTATCCTAGTCAACAGAAGTAATAACGACTTCAGAATTAAGATGAATGTTGCAATGAATACTTCAGTAGACAATCATTGCATAGTCAGTGATTAAAGTTGACCAATAAAAAACAAATATCAAACTTATCTGCAGAACTGGCTATCCTCATCAAAAAAGTCATTAGATACAATTTCGTAAACTTAAAATTAAATCGTAAAATTTTCGGATTTAATCGATGCAATTTATGACATCGTGATCGTAGATGTTCGAAACAAACTTTTTGAGACAGTATACAGGGTACTTTGACAAACTTCAGGAGGTGATTCCTCACAATATTCTAATATGAATTGTCCAAATAAATATATGTCCGGAAACTCTTCGTTTCCAAGATACAGGGTGTTAAAGATTCATTTTTCTTTTCTTTTTTTTTTTAAATAACTTTTGAAACACTGACCTCAATTAAACGAAACTTGGTATTGAGAGGTTTTTTGAGGTGTCAAATTCGAACCTAATTCGATTATTTTTTAGATTCATAACTTTTTTGAGCGTACTTCTAAAAAAAATCAATTCCTCTATCATATCTACGTAAAGAAGCTACCCTTGTTACAAGTCGCTATAAGCAACCGTTTTCTAGATATTTGGACTTGAAAATTTCAAGTCGATTATTTATAATCGATGCGTGTTGAAGTTATTACCATGATTTTGCATTTTTCACAAGAATGCTTAAGAAATGAATTTGACGTTTAAGTAAGTAGTTTTGGTTTTTTGTAGGGGGCGCCACCTATTCTATTTATTTTTACTCGTTTGAAATAGTTATTTTTGTATCAAGGCTGCAAAATTTCTATTTGTTTTAATAAAATTTGCAAGAAATATCAACATTTTATTTCAGGAAATTTTGAATATGTAGAATAAAATAAAATAAAGGAAACTGAATTGTATTCAAATAAATTGTTCAAAGTGTCCACCTTCAGCGAAGGTACATGCATTCAATCTTCTAGTCATTGAATCTCGTACCCGCTCGAAAATTATTGGTGTGTTTCTTATTGTTTCACAGGCGTCTATTATTAGGTTTCTTAGATCTTCCTCGTTCGCTACTGGAGTTTTATAAACTAGTGACTTCAAATGTCCCCAAAAATAAAAATCTAGAGGGTTTAGATCTGGGGACCTTGGTGCCCACGCCTGGTTAGGTTCTTCGATCCATCGATTTGAATAGACAGTGTTAAGGAATTCCCTGGCTACAACGTTAAAATGGGCCGAAGCCCCATCATGCATAAACCACATGCGGATACGAATTTCTAATGGTACATTCTGAAGTAGTCCCGGCAATTCATTTTCTAAAAAGTCTCTGTAAGTTGTAAGAAAGAAAGGACCTATCAAGTAATTATTAAGTATTGCCGCCCATACATTTACAGAAAATTGATACTCATAATGTCTTTCACTAACTGCGTGCGGATTTTCCAGAGCCCAAACATGGTTGTTATGAAAGATTGTGATAGCATTTCGGGAGAAGTTTGCCTTGTCCGTGAAGAGTACATATCTTAAAAATTGAGGATTTCCAGCCAATTTTCTCAAAAAGAACTGACACATAGTAATGCGTTGGGGAAAGTCTCGTGGCAAAAGAGCTTGTACCCTTTGAATATGGTATGGATAAAATTGTTGATCGTGGATAATTCTCCACACTAACTGCTACCTGTTTCTGCCAAAAGACGGTGGAGACTGGTAAATGATGGAGCTGAAGGCAGTACTCGATTAGATAATTGCTCCTGGTAAATACGTCTTGCATCGCGCGCATTGCCATCCGCAAGGCCATAAACAAAATGCATATCGGCTAAATGAGCATTATTGTTTAAATAATCCATTTTGTGTTTTAAAACTTACAGAAACTTCAACAAAACAACAAAACGTTTAACTGTCACATAATATGTAATTACCAAAACTACTTACTTAAACGTCAAATTCATTTCCTAAGCATTCTTGTGAAAAATGCAAAATAATGGTAATAAATTCAACACGCATCGATTATCAAATAATCGACTTAATTTTCAAGTCCAAATATGTAGAAAATGGTTGCTTATAGCGACTTGTAACAAGGGTTGCTTTTTTACGTAGATATGATGGAGAAATTGATTTTTTTACTGAAAAATGTACGCTCAAAAGAGTTATGAATCTTCAAAAAAGAAAAAGACGTGTAGGTGGCGCTCTCTACGAGTAAGAGCAATAATAACCTCAGGTTCGAATTCGACACCTCAAAAAACCTCTCAATACCAATTTTCGTTTAATTAAGGTCAGTATTTCGAAAGTTATTGAAAAAAAAACGAAAATAAAAATAAAACTTCAACACCCTGTATCTTGGAAACGAAGCGTTTCCGGACATCTATTTATTCAGACAATTCATATTAGAATATTGTGAGGAATCACCTCCTGAAGTTTGTCAAAGTACTTCTGACTCACCCTGTATGTGTGTTCGGCTTTTTCAAATTTCAATGGGACCAACATTTTATCTGAAATATGTTCACATTCATAATTGTTCAGATATTTATAATATTTTTATCGATTTTGTGAGTTGATATCGTTGATGTGTGTCTCATTTTATCTATATCCAACTATGTATTGTATTTTATGAATAACTTTATTTATACATGTACTTTGTTTTGACTTGTCCTATAGCTTTATGAGCTCGCATTTGGATCAATAAACTATCTATCTATCTATCTATCTAACTTCGAAGTATACCCTATCCAATAAAAAAAGAATCATAAAAATCGGACTGCTCTATAAAAATATACGAGTTGACTTGAGAACCCCCTTTTTTTCATCTGTAGAAAAACTAATTTCAAAATGGATGTGTTTGCAGTGATCATTTCTGGAAAATATAACACTACACAACCGACTTCGAGTTGGGAGGCGTCTAAGGGGTGGTTTCACCCTCCTGGAAAAGTCAAACATCGATTTTTCTGTGAAGAAAAAAAAATAGCCGCGTTCATATTTCGCAGAGAGTATTTTGTGTATCAGAAGAATACACAGTATGAACGATTTCGCTTTGGGAGGCGTCCAAGGGGTGGTCCCACCCTCCTGAAAACTTAAAAAAATTGATTTTTCTGTGAAGGAAAAAATAGCCGAGTTCATATTTTCAGAGAGTGTTTGGTGCATTAGAAGAGTAAACTGTATGAAAGACTTCGATTTGGGAAGCGTCCAAGGGGTGGTTCCACCCTCCTGGAAAATCGTTTTTTCTACGAAGTTAAAAATATATTCATATTTTTTATAAGCATTGTTATTAATCTTGTATAATCATGGTGCAACATAATTGGCGAATCGTTGGCCAATAGTTTTCGAGCTGCTACTGGCATACGCTGATTTTCCTCTAGTTTCATTTATTTTTGTGGATATTGTTCAATAAACTCACACAATAAGTGCATCAAGGAATTGGCACTCTCGGAATAAGGAATAAGTTACAAAGTCCAAATCTTTTCATTAGGGTGAAGTGGGGTAAGCAAGTGTAATCGGGCACTTCCTAAATTTTTTATTATCGTTTTTAATATTTTTCTATTCAAAATTTAAAAGTGCAACTAATTTTTTGCCTTTATATTATGTTTTTAATCCTTTTCAAGGTCCTAGTTGAAAATGTTAGTTATTTATAGATCTCCCTGTACTTTCACTTGTTGTGCGAGTATCAATTGTAATTTTTCATTTCATATTGCTTATACAAATAATTCAATAAGGTTGTGGTATTTTGCTTCCTTAGATTATATATATATATATATATATATATATTATATATATATATATATATATATATATATATATATTTAATATATATCTGAGAAGAATCGGATTCTGTTGCCGGATTTCGATTTAGATGCCAACAAAAAGAAAAATAGTAGTGATTACGTTTACCCCACCAAAAAATAAATACGGAGTAAGTGTAATCACGGAGATTGGGGTAAATATAATCAGTGATTACATTTGCTCCAGCATAAAATTTAATTTTTTCCGCTTCACTTCATTCAAAGAACATTTAAAAACTGCACAATCTGCCTCACAAGAAAATTATGATGAGCCAAGCACAAGCAAACAGCAAGAGACTGGCAGAATCACCATCTTTGGAGCAGCAACCACTTCCAGAACCAAAGCCAATTGCAGGACCAAGTAAAAAGAATGTGTCTTTTGAAGATTTGTTGCTAGACACCGCAAGACAATCCCCCCGACCTCATGAGAAAGAGAAAAGAAAAAGAGTAGCTTCTGGAAAACTGAAATTATCACATCACAGGACAATATAGAAAAAAGGCAGAGCAAGATAAAAAATAAAAGCAAAAATTGAATCAAATAAAGCAAAAGATCTAGCAAAAAAGGAAAAGTTTTAAACAAGAAAAAATAATCCCAAAAATATTATTCTATGAAGTTCTTCGTATGAATAGCCCAAATTCTGAGCCACAATGAGTCAGGAGAGGAATATTTTGCAACCTATTCACAAAGGTTAGATGGAGAAGATGAAGCCCGGAAACAAGACGAATTGTTACTCACTGACTCGAAACAACCTGATGTTAGAAATTGGCATCTGGTCTCATTCAAAGGAAAGAAAAATATAATTTTTCATGTTGGTCAAATAATAGTATGATGAAGAATCACAACCTTTGATTATGTTTCTGAAAAAATCCGACCAAAACTCGCAACAATTGACCTGAACATTGATATCAAGTTAGTTTTGCCAGAACCAAATTTAGAATGAAGAGGAGAATTAATGTTTCCAATATTCTTCGCTACATATAATATAAAATAAAAGGAAAAAACTACATTGTACAGTTTGTTATGTTCACATAGTTCAACAAACATGCGAATTGTATTCATTCCACAAAAAAGCTTATAACGTCCTTATGAATTGAGCTATTAGGCTAATTTTTTTTTTTTAAACTGCATTATTCATACTTTATTACATTTGCCCCAAATACTCTAGCATACGATGCATATGGGAATTGAAAACCATGATTACATTTGCCCCGAATGCTGGGGTAACTGTAATCAGCGAACATAACTTATTATTTTTATTTATAAAAAATACACAATGCCTAGTAGAACAAAATAAATTACTTCCATTTTTTAACAATTAGATATGTATTACTGAAAAAAATCAGAAACGTATATCTTTTGGGTACCTTGATATTATAATTTAAAGTGTAACTTACCCCACTTCACCCTACCTATGTGGTTTTTATAAGCCATGTTTGAATGACATTCAGGTTTTGTTAATGATGTTGAGCGACTCCTCCCCACCTCAAAATAGCATAAATATGTGGTTATACCCGAGAAAAATGCTCCTTGTATTTGTTTATTAGTATCTTTAAGTAAACCAACATGCCCTAAATTATGTCTATAAGATGAAAAGCATGAATACCGTGTTTTATCATAGTTAAAGGTGAGTTTTTCAAGTTGAAACAAAGATTCGACGTTTGATGTCACTTCACTTTAAGTTTTGCAGTATCATCAGCAAAACTAAGAACCTTGCCTTTCGTATTCAAATCACTAATGTAAATTATGAACAAAAAGGTCCTAAAACATGTTGAGAAGGGAAACATTCGCAATTGAATATTGAATAGAAAGATTTTTATGTGAATTGAAAAATCCACGATAAAAGTTACTTTTTGTGAATCTCTAACAGAAAACAACTGTCAGATGTAGTTCAATGTCCAACGTGGCTTTAGCCAGGAAAGTAGTTGTTTTCTGATAGACATTCACGAAAAATAACTTCAATTTTATCGTGGATTTTTCAATTCACAGAAAAATATTTCTATTCAATATTCAATTGAGAATGTTTCCCTTTTTAACATGAATACCCCACAAGAGGTTATCTTGACGATGGAAGATAGTGACTAAAGTTTATCTTTCAGTCGCAGATGATTCCACATCTGATTTCATGAAAATCCTGTTCAGAAATATTGGGAAAGAACTAATTTTTTTTGTTAAATTTCAACATCCTGTATCTCAGAAATAAAGCGGTTGCGGACCTATGTTCAAATGAAGAATTTTTCTTGAAATCATCCAAGGATTATCGCCCTTTAGGATCAGCATTCAATTATGAAACCCTGTTACTTATATGTTTTCTAATACTTGGGATTTTTTTTGCTTGTTTCGCGGGATACTTAATTCGAATATAATGAGTTTTTTCCTTAATACCCTGTTTTCTAAAAAAAAGGCACCAACGTCTTTCTGGAAGAAATCACTTCACATTTCTCAACACATTTCATTCAAGACAGGTTTCATGTTTTTCAGTATGTTTCTTCATCGATCGTGAACATGTACAACAAAACAATTGACAAACGCGCATTGAAAATGCAGCTCATTTTCGGCACAAATAATCGAACAACACCAATTCCAGTCACGAACTCTTGTGCGATTGCAACAAGATGAGGGAGTGCCGCTGGCCTACCGGTATTGCATTAATTCTACCTAATTTCGCATTCACAACATCTAATACGTCCATGATTTAATTATAGTTATAACAAATTTCTGCTTCGGTTATTTTCAATTGATGATGTATTCGTTGCTATAAGTATTTTAATTGTATTCATTATTGGAATGTGTGTTTTTACTATTTGAAGGTAGTTCCGCCACGAGACAGTTGAATTAGGAAATTATTTTCGATGGAATCGAAAAATTTCAAAAGACTTTTCGATTTGAAACGCAAAAAAAAAACTTTTTTTGAAGGGGGGCACTTGCCCCCCAATCGACTTTGGAAAAAATTTTCGTTATAAAGTCGGCGCACGAAAAGCGCAGCAAAAAAAATGTTCAGACCCACCCCCCCCCCTCCCCCACTAGAAATCATACGTCATGGGAAAAAATTATCGTCCTTCGATAAAACTTCAATGGACTTTTTTTTAGTACTCTTTTTGAACTTTTTTTGGGGGAGGGGGTATCGTTAAAATCGATAGGGTCAACTAGGAGAAGGAGTTTTTTTTTCGAGTTCAGACCCTCAAATGGTCCCCCGTCCTCCTTTTAAAAGTCCCCTGGCACAATCCGCATTTCTCTACGACCCCCCCTTTAGGCTGTGCGCTTCCCCGTGGACTATTTTGAATAACGAGAGTAGTTTTGATTATATCTGTCAAACTAGATGGGCAATCACTTTGATTTTTTTTCACAATATCTGTGATATCCTGCTCTAGCTCCTCCTCGTTTTTCATAAACTTCATAATTCTAGTACTAACGGTAGAATTAATAATGTGCTGTTTACCTATGCATGGTCGATATGTTACGTGTTAATTGAGTCAACTTCAATTATATATATCTCGGGTTCGGGATGGTGAAACTTGTAAAAATTTTATATAGGTGTTGTTCACATGTTAAACAATACGTATGCCAATTTTAATAATTTCCTAATTCAACTGTGGCGGTACTACCTTAATTCATGTGGTCAACTACTAGAACAAAATATTTGTTGAGGCTCCAGTAATTGACCACTTTGATCAACTACTGGTGCTTCAAAGGAATTAATGGTTGTACGTCTTTGTCTGTTTCATAGCTTTGGGTATGAGTAAAATATTTATTTTTGTTAAAAAAAATCGTTATTTTAAAGCGGATCTAGTAATTGACCTTAGTTTTGTAGTGGTCAACTATTGGTTTTTTGTCATGGTCAACTGGTACATATATTTTACTATATATAAGGTTCTTTCATTTCCAAATACAGGTTTAGTAAAACCACTGTATTTCCCAGAAAAAATAAATGAAACTAACAGGAGATTTTTCGAATATACGAAGGTACGATTGTAACAGGCTGTGAGCGATGTTAGCAATATTAGACAATCGAAGAGGCTGTATGGAGTATAGGGTACCGCATGCTACTTTAATAAATAATTTGAAAAGTAAATAGGAAAAAGTTGTTAATGATTGATATTGATTGAATAAAGCCACTTTTCCACTGTTATTAGAAAAAAGAAGCAAAAATTTATTTTGAAGGCGAGGCAGTAGATTTCAAAAAATGTATGCACGATGCTTTGCGAACTTTGGGTGACCAAGACGGAATAGAACGAATCAAGCCAATTAACGTTTCTATATTTAGATTCATTTATTTCCAAGAAAAGACGGGAATCGTTTAAAAAAGCAGAAATGAGACAGCAGAAGAAGTACAAGATGATACCAAGAAGAACACAATAAAGAAAAACACATTGATATAGAATTGGAAAATGAAACTAATAATGATAATGAAACTGTTCTAAAAGAAAACTTGAGAGTAATTCCGAAACGCAAGAAAATAACAATGAAACTGAAAAACAAAAATTTAATATTGAGACTGAAGTAAAGGAATAAAAAATGATACGGAAATTGAAGGAAATTGTAGTCTAAACCCGTGTGAAGAAGTTTCAATTCGTTAAAAAACTAGTATTTTTGGAAAAGGTTTTAGTTCAAAAATTATCATTCTTTTATAAGATTCTGTTTGAAAATCAAAACTTGTTTTTTATATCAATAAATCTACATTTTGCTTAGAAACTTGTTCCATTTGATTTTATCAAGTGGTCAACCACTGGGTAAAATTGTGGTCAAGTACTAGTTCTTGCTGGTCAATCACTGGTGATTTATGACTATTTTGACTCATATATTCTCTCAACTACATTTTACCGTTATTTTCAAGATTGTACATGATATTAAGAATCCCCAATCTTGGTTCTTCTGGTATATTTTTTTGGTTTTCATGACAATTGATATTTTAGTATCTATAAGTAATTTTTTTGAAAGAAGCTCTTAATTGGTCAACCATTGGTGCACTCACCCTACTTATTTTTTACGTAATTCATTTTGTCTATTCTAAAATAATGTCTTATGCTAGCAGGATTTCAACAGGAATCAATATCTACATTGAAAATTGTAATACTGCAGATATTGAATTGAACTAAAATTTAATTAGCATTCATTGTTGGTGTTTTTGCAAGCTTTTATTTAGTTTCACCTGTCCCGGTGTCTGTCTGTGTGTAATCAAGTCTTGCACTTCTAGTTGCCCGATGAACGTGAAATTTGGCAGGTGTTTATAGTTCCCGTGACAATGCATTGTGGAATTTATGTTAGAGAAAAAAGCAAAATAGCGGCTCTAAGATGGCGGACTCAAAAATTGGTATGTGGGGGTTTTCGGGGTCGAAGATTATGATTTTTTTTGTCGAAATTCATAAAATATAAATGGCGGATCCAAGATGGCCGACGATCTCTGTGTTTATGGGCCGATTCGACTCAAAATTGGTATGTGGGGGTTTTCGGGGTCGAAGATTATGAATTTTTTTGTCAAAATTCTCAAATCGATATGGCGGCTCTAAGGTGGCGGACGATCTCTGTGATTATGGTCCGATTCTATTCAAAATTGGTATGTGGAGGTTTTCGGGGTCGGAGATTATGAATTTATTGTCAAAATTCATAAATTTAAGATGGCGGCTCCAAGATGGTGGACAATTTTGTGATAATGGACCGTTTCTTTTCAAAATTGGTATGTCGGGGTTTTTGGGATCGGAGATTATGAATTTAGTGGAAGAATATTGATGTTTTGTCAGAATTTATAAATAGAAGATGGCGGACGAGTTAATCTTTAGATGATCTGCTCATTGAAGAACTAGATAGCTCAGAAATTGTAATGTCTGAGCTATCTAGAAAAAGGCCTCATAATGACGATGCATTAACAAAAAAGCAAAGATTAAGGCGAACTTACTAAAAAGCACAAAATAAAATAATTATTAAAAAAATATTTTTAAAGGATTTTTTCTACGTTCATGCAAAAAACAAAACTTTATTGAACTATATTTAATGAAAAAAGTGGTTCTTTATTGCACTGTGCATTTTACATCTGTCATTTGTGATCATGACAAACATAAACGTCAATTCGACGTCATTTTTAGTACGCTTTTTATTTTCCTACACTCAGTGCCATCTGAATAAAACATTTTTTTGTTTTTGCATGAACGTAGAAAAAATATTGTATGCAACTCTTGCAAAAAGTGTTTATTGCACTCGACGTGTTATGCAATAAACACTTACTTTTTGCACTTGTTGCATAAATAACTATTATTCAAATGCGCTAAAAAGTAAAAAATAATTGATTTGTTGAAAATATGAACAGGATGTTCATAAAATCAGATGTGGAATCATCTGCGACTGAAAGATAAACTTTAGTCACTATCTTCCATCGTCAATATAACCTCTTGTGGGGTATACATGTTGAAAAGGGAAACATTCTCAATTGAATATTGATAGAAAGATTTTTCTGTGAATTGAAAAATCCACGATTAAAATGAAGTTATTTTTTGCGAATTTCTAACAGAAAACAACATTTTAATCGTGGATTTTTCAATCGAAAAATCTATCAATATTCAATTGAGAATGTTTCCCTTTCAAAAAATAATTACTTTGGAAGTGCGGATTCCGTGAGTTATAGATTCAAAAGCTTGTCGCTTTTGTATTCGAAATGAAAACTTTGCGCGACAAGCTCTTAAATCTTTAACTCACAGAATAATCTACGTCGCACATCCAAAGCAATTATTTTTTACTTTTTAGCGCATTTGTTGAATAAAAGCTTTCTCTAAAAAGGTTTTCTTTATTAATTATTTTGCATGTTATTAGTATTGCTCTGATAAGTTGTTATTTTCAAGTCATCAGAATATTTTCTAAGGGCATACAGAAGAGGCAATGAAACACCGGAGATGTGCAAAAGTTCAACTTTTGAGAAACATCAACCAACGTATAATAGGTAAATCGACAAGGGCAGTACCGCGCCGACTATGTGACGAATGCGGCCAAATAAAAAAAATATATATATATATATATATATATATATATATATATATATATATATATCAGTCACTTATCTGGATGTTCCATAATAAACAAAAATATACGACTCCTAAAACCAAGCAAACCAGATTCGCTGAAAATAAGTCTTTAATATTACCAATTTTTCGAAAAGCACATACACAACGGTATATATTTTTTTACGGCCCAAAACTGTACAATTTTCTGCCACATGACATAAAAACTATAAACTCATTGCCAAAGTATAAAAACACTATGAAAAAATTGATATATGAAAATAAAAACATGTTAAAATTTTTCTGAAAAAAAAAAACAAACTCTCGTCACACACCTCATTCTCTCTTGCCGTCGCATTTCTTTCTATTTGTATTTTCTTTTCTATTTTACTTTTTTGTTTTCATCTCTTTCTCTTCCCCTTGTATTTCTCAACACTATGGTACCTAATTCTGTTACGGCTAATCTTGATGAAACACTTAAACCACTTCAAATACATTACAAGGCCACAACACAAGCAATTAAATTGCTTAGGTGGGTTGTCTGTTTCTGAAGTGGAATATAATAATATTTAGAAATTATGACATGTAAATTCTGTAAATTATGGTATGTGAATAAATGAAAATGAATAAAAAAATGAAAGTTCCGCCACGAGACAGTTGAATTAGGAAATTATTTTCGACGGAATCGAAAAATTTACCCCCCCAATCGACTCTAGAAAATTTCTGCGTTATAAAAAGTCGGCGACTCAAAAAATTGATGTCCCCGACAAGCGCTGCAAAACAAAATTTTCAGACCCGGGCCCCCCCTCCCCCCTCACTAGAAATCATACGTCATGGGAAAAAATTATCGTTTTTCGATAAAACTTCAATGGACTTTTTTGAACTTTTTTTGGGAGGGAAGGGGGGGTATCGTTAAAATCGATGGGGTCAACAAGGAGTTTTTTTTCGGTCCCCCATCCTTCTTTAAAAAGTCTCCTGGCACAATCCGCATTTCTCTACGACCCCCCCTTTAGGCTGTGCGCTTCCCCGTGGACTATTTTGAATAACGAGAGTAGTTTTGATTATATGTGTCAAACTAGATGGTCAATCACTTTGATTTTTTTTCACAATATCTGTGAATCCTGCTCTAGCTCATCCTCGTTTTTCATCAACTTCTTAATTTTAGTACTAACGGTACAATTAATAATGTGCGCTTCCCCGTGGACTATTTTGAATAAAGAGAGTAGTTTTGATTACATCTGTCAAACTAGATGGTCAATCACTTTGATTTTTTTTCACAATATCTGTGATATCCTGCTCTAGCTCCTCGTTTTTCATAAACTTCTTAATTTTAGTACTAACGGTAGAATTAATAATGTGATGTTTGCCTATGCATGGTCCATATGTTACGTGTTTATTGAGTCAACTTCAATTATATATATCTCGGGTTCGGGATGGTGAAACTTGTTAAAATTTTATAGAGGTGTTGTTCATATGTTAAACAATACGTAGGTATGCCAAATTTTAATAATTTCCTAATTCAACTGTCTCGTGGCGGTACTACCTTAAGGAGGTCCTAATACCATAAATTGGGTGTATAGACGTCATGTACCGAACTTCCTGTCTTTTTTTTGCAAATCCAGTACTTTTTTAATTCCCGTCTGAAGGAACATCTCATGCTATGAATTTTTTTCACAACAAAATCCTTATTTGCAGTGGGATATCTTTCCTTTCATTTTTCAATAAGTAATTCATATGCAAACTCACCGTCACGGTCCATTTTGAACACAAGAAACCAACAATCTTCGTAGAAAACACGCGGTACCAATGAAATTATTGAAATTGTATCGATACCGTGCCATACACGTTGAAGCCTGCATCAGTAGCTGTTGCGTCGAGTCGCGGAGTCCCGTTCGGCTTGGGACTCTGACACATGTATCGAAACCGACGGATACTATTTCACAGATACATTGCCATTCAAATGAAACTTGCATCATGAAACCTCTGCATCGATACACGTATCGCAACCTGTATCTAAGTGTATGGCCCCTCTTAAAAGACGGCTTATCGGTAAGCGGTAAAAATAAAAAAAGAGGGAGTTAGTAGAAAAATAATTGTCTTTTGTTGGAAACCGGACATAAATGAAAAATTATATGTATATTCCAGCAAAGAATACAGTAGTTGATTGTTTGTACAAAAAAAACATCCTGCATAAAATCCAAATCCATTACTAAATGCAACTGAACAATTGAATTCAATGCTCACTAAATGATCCTAAAAGCGATTAACTGGATGATTTTTCCATCATAAGTTAAAAAGAACTGGTTTTATTTTCAGAAATGGTGTTATGAGGATTTTACTAATTTTTTGCTTTTACAAATTGTATTGATTTCTATTTTTCAATGCTTATTTGTTTCTCAAGTTAGCCAAATATGTACTCAGCTCATGTGTTTTTTGAAAGCAGTTAATCTCGTGATGAAGCATTCAAATAGCTTTACTTTAAATTTGATTTGTTTGAAAATATGAACAGGATGTTCATAAAATCAGATGGGGAATCATCTGCGACTGAAAGATAAACTTTAGTCACTATCTTCCATCGTTCAAGATTACCTCATGCATGGGTGTTCATGTTGTAAAGGGAAACATTCTCAATTGAATATTAAATAAAATGGTTTTTTAAAGGAACCTAACTCAAAAAAAAAAATGTTCTGTTCACTTTGATTTGCCAACTTATAGACAACACTGAGTAAAATATTTTTCTCCGGGAATCTTGTCCAACTGAAAGTTCATTAATATTAATTGAAATTGAATGATTTGAGTAATTGCTTTCAGTTATGGAAAATGGGATCATTTTTTTGCGCACATGCTTTCTAAATCTACCAATTCTACAGTATATAGCACAAGGTAGGTGTTTTATCACCTACAGATATTTTGAATAATTACTGTCTCAAACAAGATTTGTTAAGCTTTCACTTCCTCTAAGATCTAATGATTGTGACCCGAGAATGATATCATAAGTAATTCAATATACCGGGTTTCCATATATTCTTTAGACAATTCATGGTTTCCAGAGTTCCAAGGGTATGAGATCCAAACTTGTCAGGAGTGTTGGATTCAAGAATTAGAAACATTTTCAATATTTCATATTCTATCAAAGATATGCATATCCCTAGCATGTTGAAGAATATTCCAATATTCCAGAAAGAATATTCCATGCTGGAATATTGAATGCTGTCTGGGGTGCAATACATGTAATAAAAATAATGATAATAATAATAATCTTTATTTGAAAAAACAACCAAGTACACAGTTGTAACTTCTTACACCTGTAAAAGGTGGTAGAAACAAACGGGCGTCAAAAAACACATTTATAGAAACACTATGTAGGTACACAAAAACAAACAGACTACAAAAGCTATTCTAGGTGTGCTTCTAAGTAATCCCTTATGGAGTAAGGCTCCAGGTTCATTAGGAGTTTCCAAATTTCTTTTTTTAAAACCATTTGGAGAAGAGAGTGATTTTATTCTTTCTGGTAGCTTATTGAAAAATTTGATGAAATTATAAAAAAAAAATTTTTCGGTTACGGTCAACCTATGTACAGGATAATTATAATTTATATTTCTGGTCTTATAGCTAATTTGGGATTTATAATCAGAAAAAAGGTGCCTATTCTTAGTGAGAAACAAAAGACACTCTTGGATATACACAGCAACAATTGTTAATATAGTAGCTGAACGAAACTTAGTCCTACATGATTCTCTATAATTTAGTTCAAACATAATTCTAACAACCCTTTTCTGAATAATAAATAGGTGCTGTAATGAAGTATTTCCGCCATAGAACAATATACCATACCTAAAAATAACTTCAAAGTTTGCATGATACACAACTTTAAGTATATAAAAACTCAAATGCTTTGATAGTATTCTTAATGCATAACACGTTTTACATAATTTACCGACTAGCTCATCTATATGTACACTCCAATTTAGATATCGGTCGATATGGATTCCTAAGAATTTGGTACTAGGTGCTATTTCTAAGTTTTTGTTGTTCAACTGAAAGTTACTAGGCACTGCCTGGCTTGCATGTCCAGTTGTAAACATAACTACATTAGTCTTTTCTTCATTTACAACCTGTTTATTTTCGGAGAACCAGTTGTTTATCTTATTAAACATCAAGTTGGAGTTGTCTGACCTTTTCTGTATCATGTACACATTTTAAAAGAAATAAAAGACTATTATTATTATTCACTCGTGGGACCAAATGACCACTGTGCTGAAAAACTGAAAGGGAACGAGGACAACTCTTGGCCCTCTCGGTTAATGATTCTTTCAGAGCACTGGAGAGGATGCAATTCTGAGCGTACTACAGGACCAGAAGAGAACTTTTCAGGGTACTGAACAAACGATAAATGCCATGCAAATGAACCTCCAGCACTGTAAGGTAGCCACGGCAGTACTTGAAGCCGCTATGAGGGACCTTGAAGTGGCCCTCAATCAGGAACCACAGACACGACATGATAAAACAAGCGGAGAGCAATTGTATAGCAGATCAACGGAGATCTCCTGGACCTGTATTCTTATCAGGTAAGATACAATGGGCCAGAGGGCTCAAGTGTCATCGTAGGCTATGGCCAGATGAGCCTATGGGTTGGAGTTTTCAGTAGGTGAATGGTGGCCAAAGACTCAGCAGGCTGAGGCAATCCGAAGGATAAGCCGCCTTAGAAGTCTTGCTGAACCTACCACCACTTCATATATACATACAAGGCGAAGCCAGGTCAGTCTCCAGCAGATTGACCAGAGGGCAAGCGCCCATAAGTAGTGCACAGCAAAGTGTATAACGATCTATGCAGAGAGTTGGAAACTGACCACATAATGGGAATGCCGTCGGACGAGATGCTTCCCAAGTATAGCTTCGAGAAAAACTTTAAAACAGTCATAGCAGACAGAGAGGCATGGAAGGGAGAACCTCCAATTAATGCACAAATTGCTTGCTACACAGTTGGCTCCAAAGGAAGGTGTAGGAGCAGGAATATATTTAGCTACGCCAAAGACAGGAGTCTCACTGAGCTTAGGAAAACATGTGACGATATTCCAGGCAGAAGTTTCAGCATTACATCACTGCGCAGAGGAGTTACTAAGGCAAGAGTTTAAGGAAAAGACCATTGCCATATACTCTGACAGCCAAGCGGCTATTAAAGCAATCAGATCCTTGCAAGTTAACTCCAAACATGTTCTGGGACTGCTTGGAGACCCTACAAAAGGTAGGCAGTCAAAACAGACTATATCTGGCTACAAGGGCAATGAAGAGGCCGATTCATCAGCTCAAGAAGGAGCACGATGTGCCCCAATTGGCCCAGAACTTTTTTGTGACAGCAAAAGCACTGCGAACAACACAAAACAGTACTTGGTTCAAAGAATAGTGGAACAAGTCGACATGAGACAGTCCAAAGAGTTCATTAAGGAACCATCGCCAAAATTCCCAGAGTACCTGCTAAGCCAGAATAGGAGATCAACCAGGATCAAGGTTGCGCTGATCACAGGGCACTGTAGACTCAACAAACACATGAATAATATCGGACTGGCAGATACAACCACATGTAGGTTCGGCCAGGAGGAGGAGGAGGAAACCTCAGCGCACATACTGTGCTACTGTGAAGGCCTTACAAGGCTAAGGTTTTCAACAATAGCGGAGAAAAAACCACAAACCCCCCCCAATATATGGAGGACTCAAGGTCTGGCCGATGGAGACTAGTAACAAGGAAAAGCCTAGACACCAACATGAGGGCATACAAAATAGATCTGCAAAGGTTGCAGTGAAGTGGCTCCTAGCCCATAAGCCCCATACAAATCTAATCTAATCTACCCGATATATTTGAACTATGTAGAAAATATAGACACTGAAGGGTAGTTCTAAAAGAAGCATCTCTTACCTGTAAAAATCATTTTCCGTAACAATATCTCTAATACTATCTTCTGGGTCAACTCTATCATAAACGGGAACTCTTCGTCTGTGAGGTTTTGGCAACAAGGTTTCTTGATGATCCAAGAATTCATCTTTAGTTGGAGGAACGTAGGAAGTTATATCCAGCAGATTTTCTGAATGTCCGTGATGGATATCTTCGTGAACAGGAATATCCATGGAATTTTGAAGAACCAGTTTTTTTTTTTTTTGTCCAGAAATGTCGAGGAAAGGTATCTCCTCGCGGAAATATTAGTTCAGTCATATTTCAACTTTTTCATAGTTTTTTTTTTCACTTATTTCACCATTGTCCGATGTCCACAATAAACAAAAAGTCACACATTAAAAACAACACATTTTCCTGTAGAAACGGAGACACCATCCAATCATCTTGAAATACCTTCAAATCATCTCTAAAAATATAAAATACTTATGAATTTGACATGGTTGTGACAGCAATAATTTGCATTTTTCATATTCTCGTTTACTACGTGCGTACACCTGCGTACTTCACACTTCGAATCAACACAACAAATTGAGGGAATGGAAAAATAAATTAATAAAAATATGAACCACTTCATAAACAAAGATTCTCATTCTTCTTCATTCCGAAATCTTTTACAGAACCGATATCACCACCAGAGGACGCCCTCAAACGTCACCATGTCGTTCTTTCGAAATAGAAATCATAGATGTCTCAACCATAGAGACCTTCCTACTCCACAGAATATAAATACACAGAGGAGAAGGCTAGACAGGACGAACAAAATTAGTGTTAGAAAGCAATGGTAAATCTGGCAACTATGTTATTTATTTTCCGTGGAAGATTCTAGTTATTTTTGTTTGTCTTATGATGGTCGTACTATAAAAGTTAGCGTTAGTTATGGAGAGTGGAAGGCAACGATTATACACTTTGAAAAGGATGGCTCATTTCCTATCTTCGTACATCGGCCAAATGCTGAGCTGCACATGCGCGGATTTGCATCGTTAGTTGACGTCACCAAGGAACCTGGATGGTTCATCCGTCATAAGTGTCCATGTATTTTTCTGCTTTTTCCCAGCGGTTTTTCTTCCTGTTGGAACATTTTCCCACTAATTTTTTTTGTGTTTATGTTTGCTGAATCATTTGACTTTCGTTTCAATGGATTTCTAGTGCCGTAAGCATCTATAAGTTTGACGTGAATAAGTGAAAATTGAATCGACTGTTAAGTACGTGTTGGAGCCCACTTCGTGATAGGACATTTGTTTTTTTTTAACTGTTTTTCTATCTAATGAAAATATTTTAGGTAAATATAGCTCTCCAAAAATGCTGAAGGGTTGACATAACTCCTTAGGCAGTGTTAGTCAAGGTGTTTTTACTTCAGATCATGCCTGGAAGAATATGTGCCGTAGTTTCTCGTAAGAGAGTTATATTTTCCTCGGTTTTTTTATATTCCCATTCATATATCAATTTTACACGTGAAAAATCATCAAATTTTATTTTATTATAATATAAATCTCAGTTTTTTTTTTCTCTAAATTTACAGTTTTTTACGTTCAAATAAACCCCTACCAACCCTTGTGACTTCTCTTACAAACTTTCATCCTCTTAGCTTAGAGGTAGATATATTATCGAACTTCATCCAAAATTATGTATTGACAATATTTTATCCACAGTTGTCCCTATTAGCTATTCTGTAAACCATTCCAGTATTTCCGATCACACTTTTCAACTTGCAACATTTCATTGTGAACAGGCTAATGAAAATCGTGATACACTCAAGAGATGTTTTAGTGAAAACAATATTGAAAAATTCAGTAGTTTGCTTTCCGAAACTGATTGGACTTTACTGTATGAAAAAGTCTGTATGAATTCCAAGTTTGAATATTTTCATAATGTGTTTTCTCACTATTTTAATATTTCATTCCCAAAAAAGAATACTTTAATTAAAAAATCTAAGAGCCCTCAATGGATTTCTAATGAGTTGAGAGATATGATCAGGAGGTTAACTGAGTTATCACAGCTGAATAAAATTTATGGTAATGGTTTGTATCACGAAGAGTATCAACTGCTCAAATCAACTCATCAGGCTAAATTAAAACAAGCAAAAAAACTTGTAATGACGTTAGAATTTCTTCAGCTGACAATAAGGTAAAAGAATCTTGGAAAATAATCAAGGAAGCACAAAATCACCCAACATGTTGTGGTGTATCACTTCTTCAAAATGCTGAACAAGCAGATATCACCGATAAGCAGACCATTAGCAACCTTTTTGGAGAGTACTTTTCAACTGTGAGTAAGAACATATCCAAACCTGACACCCAGAATATAAATTACATTTCACCATCCCTACAGAGTATTTATCTGTATCCAACAACTAAATTCGAGATCGAAGAAGTTATTAGAAAAGTTTGCAAGAAAAAATCTTCAGGGATAGACGAAATTCCGGGACATGTCATAAAAAAGGTAGCCAATTTGATTTCTGAGCCATATCGTGAACACTTCGTTCATTGAAGGGTGTTTTCCAAACATCTTGAAATTTTCAAAAATTTTACCTATTTACAAAAACAAAGGTTCTCGCGAGGATTATTCCTCCTACAGACCAATATCCTTACTCAATCAGTTTTCTAAGATCTTGGAATATTGCTTTTATCAAACGTTATACGACTTTTCTGAGACATTCAGATTATTTTCACACAGCCAGAATGGTTATAGAAAAAATAGATCTACTATTACAGCTATTGATCAGCTAATCAGGCATGTACTTGAAATGTTAGACAAAAAACAGCAAATTTTAGGCTTATTCTTTGACATGAGCAAGGCATTCGATCTTGTTGACCATGCTGTGCTGTTGCATAAACTGCAGATCTACGGAATACGTGGTTCTGCACTGAATTAGCTTACGTCTTACCTAGCAGGTCGGAGTCAGATGGTCAATGTAAATGGGACTAGTTCGAGTGTAAAAAGTGTATCAATTGGAGTTCCATAAGGCTCCATTTTGGGACCACTTTTATTTTTAGTTTTCATTAATGATCTTCCAACATTCTGCACGGAAGCCTCTATCACTGTGGTCTTTGCTGATGACACTAATATTTTGGTATCTGCTGGGAATAGTTCTGAAGTAATTAATAGAGCTCAAATAGTAACAGCTCAAATTTCTGAGTGGTGCTCCCTAAACGGTCTGCTGCTAAACACTGCCAAATCTCAAATGCTTAATTTTGTTGCAAAAAACACTCCAGTAGATATAAGTTATCTGATTAAAATAAATAAGGAGACGATACATCAAATGAATTCCACAAAATTTTTAGGGGTCACCATTGATAGTAAGCTAACCTGGAAGGATCATATCATAAGTGTTAAATTAAAGCTGAGTAAACATATATATTTACTTCGACAGTTAAAGCATACGGTATCATTCGATGTTCTCAAACTTCTATACCACAGTTTGTTCCAGGCTGTTATAGCATACGGACTAGAACAATGGGGATTAGCTGCCAAAGCCCATGAAGTATTTGTTGTACAAAAGAAGGCAATCAGAATTATGGCAGGTGCATCCTCAAGGGATCATTGTAGGCCATTATTCATACAGTTTAATATACTGACAATGCCTAGTTTGTATATTTATCATACTTTAATATATATATCAAGAATAATATTTCAAGCATACCCAAAAATGAACAAATTCATGATCATTTTACCAGAGATTCTTCACAACTCCATCAGCCTTACGGCAGATTGGCGGTATCTCAGAATCATCCCATGTGCTATGGGGTCAAGCTGTATAACCATCTTAGTGATAACATGAAATTGACCTCAAATATCTTTGTGTTTAAAAGGCAACTTAAGGCATTTCTACTTCAGCATGCATATTACTCCGTTGATGAGTATCTCCAAACACCCTAATGTGTTTTTGAGGAATTTCTTTTAATACTTACTTGTCGATTGTTTGTTCAGTGTAATCGCGAATCATATTCAATTTTAATTTGCAACTTACTCTTAAGTGTGTGAATACAATGTGTTTTATTATATATATATATATATATATGTGTGTATATCCCGATATTTGAGCTGTTGATTTAGTCAGTATTTTACAATGATGTTATGAATTTTCTTCTTTTGTTCTGATATTTATTGTAAAAAAACACTTATTCAATAAAAGTTTGATTGATTGATTGATATCGAAACAACTCATTAATTCCTATTTATTAAAATGGGCTCAAAGTTTCCACGAATATTCTCAATAACTCGAAACAACGAAGGGCCCTATCACGAAATGACGTTTAAAACGCGCTTAGCATCAGTTCAATTTATGGGTTATCCACAGAAAATGTGGGCTTCCCGAGTTCTAAAAATTCAATGGCGCAAAAGTAAATTAACAAAAGAAACACCCAAAAAATCAACAGGTTTGAGTTATAATCAATTTGAAGACATCTTGCTCGAAGTAAAATACTGTATTCAAATTATTCTTCACAACACTTGTTATATTTTTGCAATGCACGTTAATAACGGCATATCCTCGTGTCTTCTTTGCGAGCAGCACATGTCTCATCTCTTTCGTGTTCTTTTTGATTAACTAGATCGGATGACGGTTACTTCGTCTTTTGGAGATCAAATCTCCTCAACAACTCGAATAGGGAACACTTTGCATCAGTTCGGATCCTCAAAAATTACATTTTTGGGGCCCCTCATTTCAAACTCGATTTAACCTTCACTTGAATAACTTCCCCCGAACACTAGCGCCAGTTGTAGTTGTTTCGAGAATATTGATACACAATATTATTTTTTACAACCCAAACATAAAGTCAACCTCACTTCTGATGTGATATTCCAGTAACAATTGGAAATTCTATGATAATAAAAATATTAGTACAACATATAAACAAAGGCAGATGAAATTATAGTTGACAGTACGAAGCAACTAGCGGTAAAAGTTTGAACTGTGTGAAGTAACAATGCATACGTCCATCAGAGACGCTAGGAGTACGTTTTTGTATGTGATAAATCATTCAAACCAAATCATTGACGTACACTAAAATATAATGTCTTTCTCCCTCTCGGTTTATGGTGTTTGCTTCCTGTTTGCGCATTAATGGTCTCCATCCTGCTATTTCATAATTTTAATAATAGGTGACGCTTACTTCGCAGCGGTTGCGAATATTTCTGAATGAGTTCAACATTTGAAAACGTAAACAAAGAAAGTGACAACCTGTCACAACCTGACAACTAGTGACAGAAAACTGCTGATCGGTGTGAAATTTTGACGTTTGAAGATAAAACAAATCAGGTTTGATCTGCTAATCAAATAATTTCTTGGATAACAATGAAAAAGCAAGTCCAATTTTTGTTTGAAGACAACTCTTAAACGTTTTACTAATTTCATTTTCCCGATAACAATGAGTAAAAACTTGGAATCTTCTACAAAACTGACAGAATTCGCGCCTCTCCAATCCGAGGATACTAAACCACAAAGTGTTGGTCAGTTCTTTTCTAGCTTTTTCAAGAAAAAGACGGTCGTTCCTGAAGATAATTCAAATGAAAATACTGATAGTACCCCAGAATCCCTACCCAATTGGGCAGTCGACCCGTCAATCGATACAAAAAGTGTAGAAAAAGAATCTCTATATGCAGTTGATGCTAACGAAGGCAGAAGCCTTCCAAATGTCATCAAAAGAATAAGCAATCTCTTGGCTCTCAAGAGCAGTGTAAGTAAATTTCAATGACGATTTCAAATAACTTCAATATCTGTTTAGGGTTGTGACTATTATAGTTTTTGAGTTATTTTTCAAGTATTTAGTCTGGCGGTCAGTCATAAAAAATAGAAAATGTTTTTTTTGAAATCCATTATTTTTATGACGGAAAATATCCAGTAATTAGACCCGAACGATTTAGGATATGCCTTTTGGTCAAAACTGTCGTATTTTTGCCTCCTGAACACGAATCTGAAACGTGCACTCTCAAATACTTTCTGAGATACAGACTTCCAAGAATACTTAAAGCCTCATTTTTTGCGCTATTTTTAACCACTGAAAACACTCACCATTTGTCCTTTTAACAAAAACACCACACACACACTCACGTGTTTTGAATACTTTTGTGTACGAAGAACTGCTGTTTCGTAAAACATCCACTTTTCTTGAGAATGTAAATACGTACCACAGCTCTTACTTTTACCACCAAAAGCATTATGATTTTTATATTTATGATGTTGATACCCTCAACTCAACGATCTGAAGTCAAGTGCTACTATAGCTGCATTTGTTGCCCTTCGATCTGTAGTCTACAAGTCAAGACACTCCTTCGGCGTGGATGGTTCTGAAGATCAGACGGAGGCACGCCTTCGGCGATCTACAGGAAAAAGAACTCAATCAATATCTTACCTCAAATCAAAGTTGAATGCAAGCCAATCAACCTTCCGACGGAAAGTGCAACAACTGGGTTTTTCAATTACTTTCATAGACAACTTGACAGAGGGAGATATATGGGTGCACTTTTCTTCAATCTGTCCAAAGCTTTCAATTGTATAGACGTATCAATTATAATAAGTAAACTGAATTCATTAGGCTTCAGGGGAGACTTCCTCAATGAGAGAACAATTTAAACATCGAAAATTATATATCAGAACTTGAAGAGGTTGAAAGATGAGTTCCCCAAGGATCCATCCTGGGCTCCTTGATATTTCTGCTATATGTCGAGGACCTCCCACTTCAGATTAATGCAGACCACTCCGTGCTAATGACTCCCTAATAGCTAACTCCAACAAAACTGTAGTTATGCAATACTCCTCCAGAAATCAGTTAACCAATCACTTTACTGTTTAAACAGCAGAGCACATCTTGTGCAGATGCAAGGGTCTGGAACGAACAAGATTCTACCGAATGGATTGAGGGCAGCTAGAGCGCGGGACTTGAAGGTTAACTCCAATTGAATTAGGATCGAAAGGATAATTAGACTAATTTTCATCCTAAATTATAAGCAAACATGTAGAGACCATTTTAAAATCAACAAATTCTAACACTCCCGTCAATTTATATATTCAAATATACTTTTAATGCCAAAAACAATTCCTCTAAATTCTCAAAAAAACAGGATTTCCATAATTACTCTACCAGACATGGAGATCAATTCCGTATTCCTAAAAATGTAACAGTCCTTTATGAACATAGCCCACTTTATAATGAATAAGATTCTTCAATCATCTCCCATCACCCATGAAAAATATAAAGGATCTTAAACTCTTCAAAAAACATTTGAAACGTTTTTTGGTGTAGAGGTGTGTGTACAACATTCCACCGATTTTATGTGTTGAAGTGTATATATCAGATATGCTTTTTTAATACCTATACTCTCCTTCGTTACCAAGTTACGGGCCCTCAAAGTTACAAAATGAAAAATGTTTTTCTTTGATAACTTTCAAAGTGAATATTCAAAATCATCTAAATTTTGGTGATTGACTAAAAAAGAATTCCTTCGATGAGCTTTCATGCAGGAGTCAGTTGTTTTGCTACAAAGTCAGGAACGGACTACCCCCGATGGTCCACACCCCAAAACTTTTAAATGACTGAGATTTGTCAATATGTTTTAACAAAACAAGATTACCTGGACAATTTCCTAAATAAAAGTACTCCTGTGGAAAATCGATCGGAGCAACGATTTTTGATAAAAATGCATTTTTGTTCAACGACATCCAACCTGAGATGTCTACCATTATTCGAAAAGATTAATTTGTAATGAAAATAGAAATGATAGGTACAATGTTCATAACGAATTTTTATCAT
Organism: Gonioctena quinquepunctata; assembly: GCA_018342105.1. Lineage (NCBI taxonomy): Eukaryota > Metazoa > Arthropoda > Insecta > Coleoptera > Chrysomelidae > Gonioctena > Gonioctena quinquepunctata. The sequence continues at coordinate 980,782 of JAFIRS010000133.1, read as the reverse complement.
GCAAACACGTTTACCTTACAAAACCCTTGGTGTAAATAATCAATCGCAAGCCTCAAGAGCAAACAGAAATGCAAAATCCGCTACAAAAACTGCTCGATATGACCCCCGTCTCTCTCAATACTTTTTCTCAGTCGGCGCAAACACCCTCTCTGCACTTGAAATAGCATGCCAGGGTCATTTCAAATGGCTTCACAATGTAATGTAATTCTATTCAACAAGGCATCTCTGGTGTGAATAGGTGTAGCGTAAACGAGGCTTTTTAGATGCCCCCACAGAAAGAAATCCAATGGATTTAAATCCGGAGACCGCGGTGATCATGAATATGGCCCACCTCTACCAATCCATCTATTGGGGAAAATCTGGTTCAGATAATCCCGCACAATCAAACTAAAATGAGGAGGAGCGCCATCATGCATAAACCACATATCTCTTCGGGTTTGCAATGGAACATGTTCCAAAAGTCCATTCAAATCGTTCTGAATGAACTCCAAATAACGTTCTCCATTCAATCGGTCATGTAGAACGAATGGTCCTATAAGATGGTTTCCTATGATACCAGCCCAAACATTCACGTTGAATTTCCGTTGGTGTTTGGTTTGCAATATCCCATGGGGATTTTCTTCGGCCCATATGTGGAGATTATGAGAGTTGATTACTCCATCTCTACTGAAACCTGCTTCATCAGTGAATAAAACTCGAGTAATAAAAGTCATATCCTCTCTTTGCTTATCCAGCCAATTGGCATATTCCAGTCGTGCTGGAAAATCTTCAGGTGTCATGGCATGTACCTTCTGGATGTGATATGGGTGGAGCAGTTGTTCCCTAATTATTCTATGAATAGTGGACTTGGATGTATGGAACTGTTCTGATGGGTTTCTGATGCTCATTGAAGGATCATCAGCGACAGCTTCCAAAATATTTTCCTCCAATACAACGGTATGCACAGCTCTAGGAGCGCCCTCACCACCTCGTTTTGGCAAAACTGAACCTACAATAATATCGAAATAAAACAACAGGCTCCAATTAATTATCCATTAGACATACCTGTCTCCCTCAAGCTGTGATCGACACGCTCGAACATTTCTCTTGCCGGTAACGTTCGATTGGGAAAATGCTCGGCATACAGACGACTGGCTTCTGCAGCATTACCAAATGCTCGTCCATACAATGCATGCATATCTGCATATTCGTTGAATGTAAACTGTTCGGCCATATCAAAACACTTCAAACTGTCCTATTAGAATATTGACAATACAATGACAACGCACCACTCAACAAAACAAAATCGCATTCCAGTTGTAATTTTTTATCCACACCAATTTTATTTATTTCTACAAGGTGTTTTTGTCAACATCTGTGGAAGAAATGGAACATAAATTTATTCACTGGATATTTTTCACCTATTCATGTGCAGCCGTTTTTGTAGTTTATTCGTTTGCTTTTTATTAGTTATGTCTTCCGATGTGCGTTTTTTTAGCTAAATTTATCTTCGGGTTAAAGATTTTCTCCCTTGAAATTATACTTATCAGTGAAACTCCTCAACATTTAAGCTGTGAATACGAATTTGCAGCATCCAAATGTTGAGTTTCATGAGATTCAGATAACACAACACGAAACGTGCTTATTCCACGCGTACATACAAAATATGGACTGAATTCGATATTTCATAGTGGAGTAGCTTGTTAGTTCAAAAACACCACAAATCTACATAACTTTATATTTTATTTGAAAAAATATCTACATTGTGCATGAAACTTTCAACTAGGTACTGTACTTTTTGTTTACGACTTTATTTTAGCATATTTTGTATTATCCCTGTTATAAATGTTGTTGAATTGACGTTAGCATTAGTATTTCTACTGTGAACATTTTTCATTTCAAATAATGGTGGACGATCGGGTTTGATGTCGTCGAGTAAAACTGCATTTTTATTAAGAATCGTTGCTCCGATCGACTTTCCACACAAGTACTTTTATTCAGAAAATTGTTTACGTAACCTTATTTTGTTGAAAACTATTGAAAAATTATCTGTCATTTCAAAGGTTTGGGGTGTGGACCATCGGGGGTAGTCCGTTCCTGACATTGTAGCAAAACAACTGACTCCTGCATGAAAGCTCATCGAAGGAATTCATTTGTTTAGTCAATCACCAAAATTTAGATGATTTTGAATATTCACTTTGAAAGTTATCAAAGAAAAACATTTTTCATTTTGTAACTTTGAGGGCCCGTAACTTGGTAACGAAGGCTTTCAGGAACAGAAGTTATATGAAGAGTTTAAGATTAGGTGCTCGATCTTAGTATCACTAGGAATAGAAATTTAATTTTTTGGTTAAGTCAATATATTGAGATTGAAATACGTTCATATTCATGTAAGTCTTAATTTATTTATCCTATTTTTGAATTATAAAAACACAAATACATACCTCTATGGTCTATAATCAGAGACTGTAATTATGTGGCGGTAGATACACTGTAATTGATGATCTTGAAATATTGAATAACACAATAATTGAAAAAAATGTCATGACAACCTCAAAGTAATACATCAAAATATTAGAAGTATTGGAAAAAATTTGGATGAATTCTTATTAAATATTGATCAGATCTCACAAAAATTTGACATCATGGTTCTATCTGAAACTTGGAAAGTGTATGATACTAACATCTTTAATATAGCAGGATATGACCTGCTTTATAGTGAATCAATCAAAACGATGGAGTAATAGTTTATATCAATAATAGTTTCAGATATAATTATGATATAGTCAAAATTGGAGAAAGTACAACTATAGAAATAAAAATAACACATAACAAAAAACAAATACTCGTAACTGCCTTATACCGACTACCGGAAAGCAATAAAGAAAATTTCATTGAGTATTTAAGGGAATACCTAGAGAAAACAAAAAATTATGCTAATGATCATCAACTATTAATAGGTGATATAAATATAAACACAAATCTGGATGAAGATGTTGTCGTGGTAGAGTATCTCAACACCTTAAGTGAATACAACTTCACGATGATAACAAAGAATACCCGGGAACAAGGTGACACGGGATCTTGTATTGATCATATTTGTTTGAATAGTAGATCTGATGATATAATTGAAGGCTCACTATCCATAATTTATAGAACGACCATAACAGATCATTTCAGCCAAATACTGTGCTTACCCATACATATTGAACGCAAAAAAAGTCTATTAAATTAAAAAAAATATACAAATTATACGAAGCTAAAGGATGAACTATCTACCAATGAGTGGTCAGAATTATATGACATAAAAGATGTAAAAAGAGCAACAACCTTTTTCATTGATCTCTTGATCTCAAAAGTAGACAAACATACTAAAATCATAAAACATAAACACAACGAGAAACAACGACAGGAATGGGCTACACCAGGTCTTCTAATAAAATCTATAAACAAAAAAAATGAAATCTACAAAAAATATCGGTCAAACCCAGAATTATACAGAAATGAGTTTAGGATCTATCGCAATCAGCTTAATACATTGATTAAAAACAGAAAACAAAACTTCTATAAAGATAAGATACAAAAAAATTCAAAATCATCAAAACAACTGTGGGATACCTTGAAACAATTGGAAAAACCCAATGCGAAAAGAGATATCGAAGAAATTCGTAACGATACAGGGGAAATTGTAACAGATGAAATACAAATTGCTAATATCTTCAATGAACATTACGTAAAGGTAGGTAAAACATTAGCCGAGAAAATCATCAAACCAACTATGCCTCCGCCTAAAAATAAAATAAACCAATCCTCCATATTTTTCCACCCAGTAACAGGTGAAGAAATTGTAGAAATTTTAAGTCAATTAAAGAATAACAAATCACCAGGAATTGACTCGGTCAGAGCTGAAACACTGAAAAACATAATCCAGGAAATAAAAACGCCACTAACACACCTGATGAACGAAATACTGAAGGAAGGCATCTGTCCATCAGAATTTAAAACAGCTGTAGTCAAACCAATATATAAAAAAGGCAATAAATATGAAGTGCAAAATTATAGACCCATTTCCTTGATATCGGTGTTTGCTAAAGTTTTCGAAAAAATAATTAAAAGTCGAATGGAAAACTTTCTGGAAAAAAAAACAACTACTCTCCGAACGTCAATTTGGCTTCAGGAAAGGCAAATCAACACAAGATGCTATACTGCATCTGACTACAAAAATATATGAAGCAATGGATAAATGTAAACCTTCCCTGTGCGTCTTTCTCGACTTATCGAAAGCTTTCGATACTGTAAGTCATTTACAATTGCTTGAAGCGATCGAAAATATGGGAATTCGTGGTACCCCGCATAAACTTATGGAAAGCTACTCACAAAACAGAAAACAATATGTTGAAATAAAAAGAACTAGAAGTGATGAGAAAGAAGTCGAATATGGTGTCCCACAAGGAACAGTGTTAGGACTAATACTATTCACTATTTATATCAATAATATTCTCACCATGAGTACCACTGGAGATATAATTAGTTATGCAGATGACACTGCCATATTTTATCAGGATGAAAATTGGGATGATTTGAGAATAAAGGCAGAAAGTGACCTATCTCAAATTCTGACATTATTTAATCACAAATTACTAACGATTAATACAGACAAAACAAATTTTATACCATTTACATCATACAAAAGTAATCTGCCATCATACACACTCTTGAATATTAAAAATAGTAACATATCAATAGAATCTAGAAATGATATCAAATACTTGGGTGTAACAATAGATAACCATCTCAGATGGGACATACATATTAATATGTGACAAAAAATTTAACTAAACTTGAAAATCTACAAAAGCGCCTTCTGAAAATCATGCTCAGTAAAGACCTCACTTATTCTAGTGAATCTCTATATGCAGAAGCAGAAGTCCTGAGTATTCGTCAAATATTATTTTACAATCTAATCCTCCACCTTTATTCTCACAAAGCTCTTCTTGAAAACGTGGATCATAGATACTCTACAAGACAAAAAACTGGAAACTTCATGAAAATACCTTTATCAACAAAAAAAATTGGACAGAGAAGCTTTACTTACCTTTCTGTCAAAGCGTTCAACTTTCTACCAGAAAAACATAAAAACGAAGTATTTGAAATAAACTCGCGCAATATGTACAAAAAGAAACTGAAAAAATTCATACTTGGCACCAATTTCAAGATCATTAGCAGTCTACTGTAATAGAATGCCTATCTCGGAAATACAAACTTCTAATATCTCAATTCTATTCAATTTGAGATTGTATACACAAAGAAAATATATAATTGTTTAAAGAACTACACATACTTTTTGGCAAGGAAAAACCTACGCGCGGCTCTAGCTATTGTGGGTTTATTACTTAAGTTAAATTGTATAGTGAGATAATTGAAAAAATAGTTAAACAAATTTTCCCATTTTATTTTATTTTTACAATTTTATACTGCATGTCATCACTCGTTGATTTTAATTTGTATAACCTATATTTATTACCATTATTTTTTATTTTTTTTCACTGTTGCTTTATCTATATCTATATCTATGGTCAATCACAATGATTTTACTCGTGATTTTAATTAGTATGAGTATATTTATCATCATTATTATTACTGTGGTTTTATCTATATCTATAGACGATCTTATAATTTTACACGTTGATTTTAATTAGTAATTAGTATAATGTTATATTTATCACCATTATTGCTTTATCTCATATTGATTTGTGTATTTATGTCACGCACAGGTTTAACCTTTAGTGACTTTTTCCAGTTTATTTACTTGAGCTAGATTATTTATTTACATTCCAACAATAATTCTAGTGTTTATTCTGTAATAATAACATTTGGTGAATAAACTTATATTATTATTATTATTATTATATCCACTTACAAAGCACTTACATTCTAACAAATCCCTCAATTTTTGTAGGCTTGTAAAAATATGTAATTTTTGTAGGCTTGTAATTTTGTGCAGATAAATGAATAACAAAAAAGCAACCTACCCTTTCTTGCATGCCACAGGTTTTACTTTTTCTTATGTGACCACTACATGATATTTCTCGTATATCTGTGAATTAGAAAACACTACATTACGGACGTCGATGAATTGACAACACCTACGCCAACACATTGAAATCACGTGATTGGCCGTTTCTTCTTCCACAGACACATATTATCAATCAACAAGGAACATTTTAAAATTGAATAATGAAAAATACGTTTTTCACAAACCAAAAATGTTGGTGATATTGGAATTCTTCCTAAACTCCATTTTTACCTTTAGTCTATTTTAACTCATTATATTTCCAGTATCTCCAAGACTATGGCGATACTGAATTGAAGCAATATTGGATGCCTGACTCAGTAAGCAAGGAATGCTATGAGTGTTCCGAAAAATTCACAACTTTCCGTAGAAGACACCACTGCAGAGTTTGTGGACAAATTTTCTGTTCTCAGTGTTGCAGCCAACAAATACCCGGAAAGATATTTGGGTGTACTGGTTAGTGATTCTTCCATTCCCAAGACATTTTAGAAATGACTTGATCATGTATTTTCTCAGAATTCAATGATACAAGCTGTCTGTCTCGTCCACACACTCTTGTGTATGTCATTTTTCATCATTCATTGTCAAAGCAATCCAATCAATCATACTGGGTATTAATCGGCAATTATTATTTTATTTACCTATTTTATCAATCACAAAAACCTCAAGATCCTTGCCTCGTATCTCTCGATCCGAAAATAAGCGGTAATAGATTTTGACAGCAGTACAATACTTTTTGCTCACACAGTGATATATACACTCTCTTATTTCTCAATTTAATAAAAAAGTGATCAGAACATTACCAAATTCATACTCATACTGCGCTATGAACATAACATCTGCAATGACATAGACCACTAGAGATATCTAGGAGAAAACCACTAAGAAGTAATTGTCTGCACTGCAGAGTACTGGTAAGATCTTGAGGGCTCAGTTATATATTTTTTTTATCATTGTCAATCTCTCATAATTTTTGTCCTTCCCAACTGCATAATTCATCTCTTGAGTTTGTGATTTTCTCATGAAAATTGCATGCACACAAATCACTGTCTTATAGCATATTCAAATTTTAAGAGGGCAAACTGGATTTCTTTCTATTCTTTGGAGAATTTTCACTCATGCAATAGAAAATTCTTTAAGAAATACCATTGTATTTTACAGGAGATTTGAGGGTATGCACATACTGCTGCAAAGTAGTCCTATCATATCTGCAATCTTCAGACTTCAACACAGACTTATCGACAGATCTGCGGGTACTCCAAGAAAATTTGCAGTCCAAATTTGGCAAGGATGATCCTCTCAACATTTTAGAAGATAACACACTGAAAATATCAAGCTCAAATTCGGCAGATGAGAATACTTCAAAACGAAAAATATCAGTTGGTTATCAGGAAGAGAAGTTTGCTTCAAGAGGGTGAGTTCAGGATATATATGGGATTGTATTTTATAACCCCAAGAAGGACAACTTCAGTATTTTTATGCCAAAAATGTTTGTTTTGTTTTTTAATAATAATAATAATTCACCATTTTTTATACACTAGGCAAATATGGTATGTCAGGTACAGAGTTAAATACATGTGGGTAAATATAAAATATACAAGTATATGAATATATAAAATATAAAAGTGGAACATTAGGAAACAAGGAAAAATTTAACCCAAAATATATAAAATCATGATCAGTACGGTTTAAATGAGTTTTAAATATTGTCAGTTAAGAAATCTTGGTGACTATAGTAGCATTTGTCTATCAGGAAAGTTTTGAGTCTTTCAAGGAAAATTTTTTCACTTCTGACTCGTTTGACTTCATTGGGTAACTTATTATAGCAAATAATAGCATTGTACTGGGGGGAGTTTTTGAAATTTGACGTCCGATGTTGTGGTATTCGCAAAAGATATCCATTTCGATAAAAGTTATGCATTCAAGGATGAAAATGGAATGTGCAGTTAATATTTTATTTTCATTCAGCTTTCTCGAAAATCCATACTATGATACGTTTCTGAGCTATAAAAAATCTCCAGACTTCTCTTACTCTACCCCAAGACTGATGTGTGAATAGACCATAGCATAATATAAACTGAGTAGGCCAGGCACATCCAAGCTGGATTTTATCTGCTTTAGGGCATAATATGCTTTGTTAAAATTATTGCAGTTATGGTTCACTTGTATTTCCCAATTTAAGTTGGCATCTATGTAGGCCTCTAAAATTTCAACTTGTTCAAAAATTTGAATATCATCAATCAGCTGGAGTATTTTTCCTGGAGTGGAATTTCACAGATGTTGATTTAGAGGTGTTAAGAATGAGCTTATTCCTTTGGCACCAAGCACTGAACTGATCAATAACATTTTGGGATTTGCTGATGAATTGTTCAATATTTTGGCCAGATAATGTCATGGTGGTGTCATCAGCAAACAATGTAATATGGCCATCCATAATGTGTTGTGGTGGGTCATTTACATAAAAGAGGAATAGCAATGGTCCTAGAACAGAGCCCTGGGGCACATCTAGTTTTATATTTCTTGGTCCAGAGAAGGCACTATTACAGGATACGACCATATCTCTATTTGTCATGTAGGACTTAATCCAATTTATCAAATTATAGGGAAGACCAAAATTATTTAATTTTTCGACTAGGAATTTAAGGCATACTGTATCGAAAGCTTTTGATAGGTCAAAAAATAATGAAAGGACATATTTGTTGTTATCAGTCTCAGTATATATATATATATATATATATATAGAAGAAAGGGAAAAACTATGAATTTGAAATAAACTTTGTAGAAAGGATATTCCTTGAGGTTGCAGTCAAAATAATGGCCTATGAGAAAAAGTAAAACTCTTTCTTATTTAGTCAAGCTTTCGAAAATGTTTATTTTCATTATCAAGACAAGTAAGGTGAGGTTAAGTTCGCTGTCTTCACTTAACCTCACCTTACTTGTCTTGATAATGAAAATAAACATTTTCGAAAGCTTGACTAAATAAGAAAGAGTTTTACTTTTTCTCATAGGCCATTATTTTGACTGCAACCTCAAGGAATATCCTTTCTACAAAGTTTATTTCAAATTCATAGTTTTTTATATATATATATATATATATATATATTATATATATATATTGTTACAATGCGTTGATTGCGGTCGTTTTTATTTTATTTTATATTTGTTTATTTACTTTCCACAACCAGACATCATAACAAAATATATATATATATATATATATATATATATATATATATATATATATATAATTTTTTGTTTTACTTTGTTTTTTCTAATATTTTTTTATTATTTTCGAAATCTTTGAGCTAGTTACACTTTGAAATTTGGTTTAATATATATTGACAAATGAATACCCATATAAATATTTAATATCTCCGGCCATGCATTTTACCTTTTTATTTTCATTTATTCTTTTACCTCATTTCCTTCACCTCAGCTAACTCAATCGGTACGCCTATGGAATCTCAGAAGTCGGTTCTACTGTGGAGCCCTCTGGTCGTTCTTGAAGTAAATTTCAGAAAATGGCAATTTATTGTTACTCAAACAATGAAAATAATGCAGAAATTCATCAAAATAATAATTTCCTTTATTCAGGAAAAACACTACTACCGATTCTGCGATAAATAACCTAATTAGTGTTTCATAGCAAATAAATACAGGAAATGTGAAGTTATGTGATACTAAAAGTGAAATTTAACCTAGTTTTATAGGTTATGTGGTCAATATATTAATTCATGAGGAGTTTTAGCAAAAAGGGTTCTTTACAAGTTTTAATTTCAATTGCACTGAGTATTGGTATTTTCAAAAAATACCTGTGACTTCTTGTAACGAGAATGTTCAGTGTTTCGGATTTCTCCCGTTCTTGGAAACTGCAGCCCCTTTGTCGACTGTGACTTCGCCTCGTACTGGTAAATCACCAATGAATAAAAAAAAAGGTAAGATTAACTCTGCATCTGGGATCTTTTATCTGCTATTGTTCTTTATAGTATTTCCCATATTGTCTTGTCAAATAATTGTTTGTCTAATACATATTGATTGATTTTTTTATTTTCAATTTTTCTCATTCGGTTCTTTCAAAATTCTTTTTCTGTTCTCCCCTTCGCTTGTTGATTTTCCTCCCTTGATACCAACATCCTTTGTTTCCTTCTCGAAATTTCGATTTTCACGCACCTTTTTGTTGCACTTTTCATTATTTTCACCTTTTTGACAGTTTTTATTTATGAAACTACCTCACATACTATATACAAGACATGTAAAAATCATTCTTTTAACGTTTCTGCTTTTCATATTTTCAAAATTCCTAATTTTGCATCAAGATCTTTCCTGGCATCTCATTGGCTATTGTGTTCAGATCCAAATTCATATACAGAATGTTCGAACTTTTAACATTTTGTTATCTGCTTGTGCTCAAAATTATATTAGTAAAATTTGGTTTCTATAATTTTTAAAATTATGCCAATTGCTTGTAATGTTGAAAACATGTTTATTTCAAACATATATATATATATATATATATATATATATATATGTATATATATATATATATGATTAAGTAGGTGGTAAGAAGCTGTTTGGATCGATTTATTTTTTCTGAATCCATGATGAGTATTGTTTCCAAGTGATCTATAATTCTGACTGCAACAACTTTTTCAAATAGTTTGGATATGGAACAGAGCAAGGAGATTTGTCTATAGTTGTCTATGTCTTTTGGGTTTACTTTTTTATATACAGGGATAACAATTGCTTTTTTAAGAATTTCTGGAAAGTAACCTAGTGTGCGTGATTTGTTCATTAGGTGAGTTAGTAGTTCAATAATCGCAGGGATTATTTTCTTTATTTTATCAATTGAGAGTTTATCAAATCCTGCAGATTTTTTATATTTCATTTCAGATAGGGTTTTAGCTATCTCATTTTCAGTAAGGGGTTGAGATGGGAAGGGTTTAGTTCTGAGATTTTTTGTAACGTACAAGGGAGAGAAGTTTTGTCCAAAATTATTTGTTATAGCAGTTTCTGCTACATTTGAAAAGTAATCCGCAAACAATCCTGACCTTCATCAGGCTCTGTTATGGGACCACAGTCTTGTTCAAGGGAAATCAAGATTGTTTATTTGTTTTTATTTTTTCCCAGTTCATTGTTGATGATCCTCCAAGTCTCTTTAGTTTTGTTTTCTGATTTGTGATATAATAGTTTTTTTGCCAACTCTGTCTTATACTTGTGTTCTCTTAATCTAGCTTTGTAGCTTTCTGTCAAATGAGGTTCAGAATTCTGAGAGTTTGAGAGAAACCAAAACATTTCTCTCAAATTTCTACCTTTGTCAATTATCTCTTGAGTTATCCAACCCTTTGTATTGTTTTTGAGATGAGTACGTTTATAAGGACAGGAGGCATCAAAACACCATAATAGTGTGTGTGTGAAATATTAGAAAGCTTCGTTTATCGTTAAGTGGTAAATTTGGGGACCAATCTTCATATAATAACCTACTTTTCAGTTCAGGGTATAACTGACGTTTCATGGTGGGAGATATCGTTTTTTTTCATTTGTACAAATATTATCCTCTTGATATACCAGAATATGTGCCAGATGATTAGCTATGTTAGGTTGCACAAGATTACATTGAATGTTAGATTGGGGGAGAGTGGTCAATACATGTTGAAAGGGTATGTGCATTTTTATTTGTAAATACTCTAGTCGCACTTGGGGGATTTTTGCCCAACTGGTATGAATTGAAAACATCCAGAAGCAATTTTGTATTCATATTGTTTTTTTACGCACTCTATATTAAAGTCCCCGCATAGAATAATGAAGACAAAATGGTGATGCTAGGTTGAGTTGAGTGCCTGTGATAAACAATCTTTAAAGATAACAATTTTGCCATTCGGGGACAGAGATGTTAAAACCATTTACATTATAGCGAATTGCACATATTTCTATTTAAGTTTCAACTGATAGGTTTCTAATGGGTTCAATTTCAGCAAATGTTTGCCCTTCCTTAACTAAAATGAGGGATTTACCATGTTTACAATGTTTTCTTGCATAGATAGATGCTATTTTATAGTCACCGAAGTTTATTTCTGCCTAGGAACAATCAGGTCACTCTGATGGCCAGCTCACAAAAGACCTTATAGGTCAAAGTGCGGTCAAATAAGGTGTGACCGAGGAGGCATTCACCCCATCGATAGCCTCTGCCTGGGTTAGCAGCAACTTTGTCAAGAATTCTCTATTTTACTCTCATCCTAGTGGAACTATGTATGTTTCAAAAGTTCCAGTTTCACTTAATTTCTGAGGCAAGCGCACATTTTTTAACATGCTATTTGACGAAATAAAAAAATTTGCAATGCAGCTTTCTATAACTAAGTTCAAAAATTACATAGATGATGGCAAATATGTGGTGGCGGTTTTCTTGGATCTTGAAAGAGCCTTTGAGACACGTATTTCTTTATTTGTAACAAAGACTTCAAATACAAATTTTTATGATCCTAACTTAAAATCTGTTGGAACCCTCATATAAACTTTCACCCCCCATTTCACCCCTTTAGGGGTTGAATTTCTAAAAACACTGAAACTTCTTTATTTGTAACAAAGACCACACAATTTTTATAACCCTAACTTGAAAACTAACGAAACCCCCATACAAACTTTCACCCCTCTAGGGATTGAATTTCTAAAAATAGTAAAACACTTTTTTTTCATTTGTAACAAAGATCTTGATTACCAATTTTTAAGACCCTAATGTAAAAACTAACGGAACCCTCAAACAAATTTTCACCATTTATTTCATCGCTTTAGGGGTTACATTTCTAAAAACACTGAATTACTTTATTTGTAACAAATACCTCAAATACCAATTTTTATAACCCTAACTTTTAAACTAATGGACCCCCCCCCAATACAAACTGTCACCCCGTTGATGTAGACATTAATATAATATAAAAATTATAATTGACTTCCAATAAAAAAATCTAGAACTTTTTAGGGGTTGAATTTCTTAAAAACACTGAAACATATATTCCTTCATTTGTAACAAACACCTCAAATACCAATTTTTCTGACCCTCACTTAAAAACTAACGGAACCCCCATACAAACTGTCACCCCTATTTCGCCCCTTTAGGGATTGAATTTCTAAAAACACCGAAACACGTATTTCGTCATTTGTAAAAACCTAATACCAATTTTTATGCCCTAAACCTAAAGGTAAAAACTAACGGAACCCTCAAACAAATTTTCACCCTCCATTTCACCCAAATACCAATTCTCATGACCCCTATGCAATCTTCCAATCCCCATTCAACCCCTTTAGGGTTGAATTTTCAAAAACCCTGAAAGAAGTATTTCTTTAATTGAAAAAAAAAGTGCAAATAACAATTTCCATGACAAAAGTAACCGCACATTCACTCCCCTTCTCACCCCCTTTTTCACTCCTTTAGCGATAGAATATCATAGGAAGACGCTGTCAATGGGCACCGGTGGCTGGTCAGGTTGATGAGAGTCTTATCCATATCTGATCCAAACAACATCGGGCGGGTTTAGTACCTGACAAGGAAAGTGCGCGTTAAAATTCCCTAACAACTGTAGCATAGTAGCATATTCGCAGCTGCAGGCGTCTTATCAATGAGCACGAGATAAGACGATAGATATGCTGTCCTTCGGAAGGAACGTTAAGATGGCGGTCCCGAGTTCATAGATGTTGAGCTCGTTAAAGAACCCTACCTCTGAAATAACAGAGGATTCGGCAAAATTTCCAGTTGGGGGGAGTGTGCTCACCATCGGTGTTCAACCCTGGTCGATGTTAAATAAAGCAATTAAAAAAAGACGCTGTCAAAATTTCGGCTCTTCAGGTCCAGCAGTTTGTTCTGGCCGTTGATCATAAGTCAGTCAGGACATGTAATTATATATATAGATGAAAAAAAACGTCTGTGACAATCCTGTGAGCTATATTATGAATGTTTTTTTTGCATATCAAAAAACTTGTGGGAGCAATATGCCTGTGCTTGAATTAAAGTGACCTTCCTAACATAACATTTGTATTTTTTCTTCTCAAAAATTCCAGGGAAAATGTGACATATCTAACAGCAGAAGAGAAATTGAAAGCCCTTCAGAACTCATCATCTCTCAGGACTCTGTTTGAAGAAATATGCAAGCCTTCAACAGGCGTGCAGTTCGAAACCCACCGCTACCGATTGAAAATGTATACTGAGTGTTTTCTTGGGTCCGAACTAGTGGACTGGCTGATTTTCCAGCAGAAAGCCAAAAATAGGTTGTAATTATTTCAAAATTGGATTTTTTTACGTGACTCGTTAACTTTTAGGATTCAAGCTTCAGCAATATGCCAGGCTCTTCTAGACGGTGGTTTTATCGAAAGTTTCTCAGATACCAACACGTTTATTGAGGGTAACATATTGTATAGCAAAGGAGTTGCTTCCTCTCCAGATTTGCCCAAGTCCAGCTTGAACTTTTATGTTCCGTATCATGAAGAACCTCACTGGGTTCAACAAATTCCACAGGAATCAAGTACAACGGGTAAGTTCGAACAGAAACTATTTCCAAATCCTCAAATTACTTTAGAAAATATTATATGTGATGTGAATATTCGGGACAAGCCCTAGATACAGTACTAGCTGTCCAATGTCTATTTTATTGTTTATGTCAGATATATAAACAACATCGATTTTTGATATAACGTGTATTATTAGTCTGCTCCGTTTTATCTAATTACATTGGTCTCGTTATATATCGAGTATTATCTTATTTTAATCCCCATAACCAACAAGAACTGACTACCTTCTTTGATCACACTGACAAACATTTTGGCAGCTTCCACACAATTCTGATAATTATGCATCCCGTTCTTACAGTAGAAATCAACAACATACATAGAGTATATAAAATAGTAAGTATTGACCTCATGCTCCCCCTAGGTGTCTGAATACAGTTTATTGATTTGACTCGACCCTTTTTTAAATGTACTTGAAGTAGCATATGGATCTTTTTTTTTCAAATGTAGGTAGTGCATGAATCCGTTATTTAATTCATAACTAGTGTGTGGATTCTTTATATCAAATGTAAGAAGTGTAGGTTCATCCGTTATTTCGAATTTGTGTCTTTTCAACATTCTCACCCCTTCATTTCCTTTTCCGAAATCGACATTTATGATGAGGATAATGATATTTGAAATGAAAGGATCCATACACTACCTACATATAAAATAAATAATAGTTTAAAAAAACTAAAAAACACGCTTTCTATAAAAACCGACCTAAAAAATAAATAAATAATATTTTAAAAAAACTAAAAAACACGCTTTTATAGAAAACCAAACTAAAAAAATAGAAAATAAATTTTAATAAATTTGAATTAAGAAAAGTGTAAAAAAAATTAATAAATATAAATTAATAATAATGTAAACAAAAAAATTATTTTATTTTAAAAAAAAGCGTGGGGTGCTTTTTAAGATTCAGATTAAGCACCCCACGCTTTTTTTTAATAAAATAAATTTTTTTCTTATTTACATTATTAATTTATATTTATTAAATTTTTTTCAATTTTAATTCAAATTTATAAAAATTCATTTTCTATTTTTAGTTTGATTTATAAAGCGTGTTTTAGTATTTAAACTATTATTTATTTTCTACTTTTTAGTTTGGTTTATTTATAAAAGCGTGTTTTTTTAATTTTTTTAAACTATTATTTGTTCTAATCTACTATTAATTCCGTTATTACTATTAGTAACTGTAAATATTTTCCAAATCATTAATGTGTACAGCTGTATTAATAGTCAAATCTCGATTTTAGAAGTCATTCAAAGATTTTAACGTTGTCAATATATACAGTGAATTGAATTTTTCAATTTTCACGTAAGAATCATAACATTCGACTCCAAAAACCCACACATACCAATTTTGAATAGAATCGGACCATAATCACAAAACTCAACGTTGTCAATATATACAGTGAATTGAATTTTTCAATTTTCACGAAAGAATCATAACATTCGACTCCAAAAACCCCCGCATACCAATTTTGAATAGAATCGGACCATAATCACAAAACTCGTTCACCATTTTGGAGCCGCCATCTTGAATTTTTCAATTTTCACGAAAGAATCATAACATTCGACTCCAAAAACCCCCGATACCAATTTTGAAGCGAATCTGACCATAATCACAAAACTCGTCCGCCATATTGGAGCCGCCATTTTGTTTTTTTTCACACAAAAATTTCTTAATGCATTGTCATCGGAATTATGTACATCTGCCAAATTTCAAATCATTCGGACGTCTGGAAGTGGGTGAAAATCAAGTCCAAAGGAGTCTGTTACAAACATACAAGTGAAGCTAATATAAAGCGTGTAATAAAGAATCTATAGACTACCTAAATTTAAAATAAATGATCCATATAAATCCTATATCTGAAATAAAGGTATGAATCCTTATTGATTCTTTATTTCGAATGTAACTAGTGTATGGATCATTTATTTCAAATGTAAATAGTGAATGGATCCTTTATTTTATATGTAGGTAGTGTGTGTATCCTTTCATTTCAAATATCATTATCCTCATCATAAATGTCGATGTCTGAATTTGAAACGAGTAGTAATTGCTGAAAAGTATGGAATCGAATTGCCTTTTATAAATATATCCATTTTTTGTATCTACTAATATTGAATTGACATATCTGGTTAAAGACTAGTTTCACCTTGGTACTTCAGGCCAACATGTTTGAAAATGAAATGAAAGAAAAATCCATATGAAGGGGGATAAGATATGAAATGAAATGCATAAAGCACACAAAGTCATCTTCACAAAAGGTTCAATATAAATTGAAACACAATTGATAGACCGACAGGCGAAAAACAACTACTTTCCTAGCAAATACCACGCAGAACGTTGAATGATATTCACCTGACAATCCATGCAAACTCCCATATAAATGGTTATTGTTTGCAAATGTTTCTTTCTGATAAGCTCGATTATGTTTAAATTCATGTCGTGTCCGCCTAACAATCCGCATATCGGTTTCAGGCTTTTTGGCCCTCATCAGTACGGAGTAGTCACGAGCCAGAGATCTGGAGAGCTCTGGCCGAAGCGAGACACAACATAAATAAAATCATCATCGAGCTTAAAGCATCTTTAGGTGCGTCGGAAAAGATAAGAGGTAGGAGAATTGTATGGAGTGTTTCTTTCTGTCACTAGGTGTCGCCGGTTAAAAGTTATCTTTTCCAATGCACCTAAAGATGTTTTAAGCTCGATGATGATTTTATTTATGTTGTGTCTTGCTTTGGCCAGAGCTCTCCGGATCTCTGGCTGGTGACTACTCCGTACTGATGAGGGCCAAAAAGCCTGAAACCGGTATGCGGATTGTTAGGCGGACATGAATTCAAACATAATTGAGCTTATCAGAAAAAAACATTTGCGAACAATATACATTTATATGGAAGTTTGCATGGATTGTCAGATGAATATCATTCAACGTTCTGCGTGGTATTTGCTAGGAAAGTAGTTGTTTTTCGCCTGTCGGTCTACCAATTGTGTTTCAATTTATATTGAACCTTTTGTGAAGACGACTTTGTGTGCTTTATGCATTTCATTTCATGTTTGGAATTGATTGAATAAATTAGGATAGTTAGATGTTGGTTTCTTTTTATTTGTATATTCAGCATCAGATTGACAGTTTTTTTTGACTATGTGACACACACAACATATAAATAGCCTTTTATATGCTGGACAAATTTTCTATGGGAATAGCAGGGATTCAAACACAGTTTTTACAGTTCAAAAAAGATCTCTAAGAACTCTTTGTAGACTGAAAGTTGGCGATTCTTGCAGGGGAAAATTCAGAACTAATAAAATTTTTAACCTTCTATGGAATATTCATACAAGAATGTTTAAAATTCCTTTTCAAAAACAAATCTCAGTTTGAGTATCTAAAGCCACAGTCTAAATACAGTACAAGGAATACTTTCTACAACTATCCTCAACATAAATTAGCATCCACTGAAAAAAGCGCTCTCTACAACTGCATAAAATTTTACAACAAACTACCCGCTAACATAAGAACTATAGAAACAGTGTCTCTATTCAAGAAAAAAATGTTTATATTACTTCTGGAGATTGGAGATCAATGATTATCTTTCTGCCAATTTATCTCAGTAATCTTAAATGTATGTGACGATTGTTTTAGTTAATGTTGCCTTATATTGTCTGTTATATATATTGTGACATTCCTTGAAATAAAATTTATTTATTATTATCATTATTAATATTCCGTAACTTGATGTTCTGTTCATTGAAGATTCCGATAATGAACTGATGTCTCCTATGAACGTTACCCAAGGAAATTTGACGTCATCTTCCTCATACATGTTGGACCTCAACCTGGAAGCGAACACGGTTTATTTGTCAAGACCCACAGATGTGGAATATAAATCGCCAGATCTGAATGAGTCAGAACAACAAGAAAATGAAGAAATTGTTAGGCCTTCAGAACAGCTCGAGGTTGCCCCAGAATCAGGTATTTGAAGCATATCAGCTTGCTCAATTTTCTAGAAAAAACATCTGAAAACATTTTTTGTTAAAAAGTTCATTGTTTCTTCAAAGATTTTCCCGTATTCGTGATTATTATTAATTGTCAACAAAAAAATAATGAAAATAGCGACATAATATTAAATAATACACATATTGGTGTTTTGAAATATAAATAAAGTATTACCATACCAATCAATAAATTTTGGTATTTTTGGGGAATTCCAAGTACTATTTAAGTAATTGAAGTACTGGTCAGTATTTAAATTTTAACATACTTTCAGAATTATTCAAATACTTTTGTGTATTTCAAGTAGTCTCAACAATTTTGGATTGGATCTAGTATATCTCACCGTCAGTTATTATCAAGTGATTGGAATAAACTTTGAAACAAAATCAGTAAAATTCTGAATGAATGAAAAATATTTTCCTAATATCTTTATAATTTGCTTTTGGTCAATGTGTTTGTTATCATTAAAGCAATGACGATTTTGGCATAAAAGAGTCAACTGGTGCTAGGAAGGGTTGACAAATTTAGAAACAAAACCTTCGTGAAAATACTGCAGGATATTTATTTCAAATGCTGTCAATATTACATTTTTTTCAAGTATCAGGACAAAAAAGTGTTTTTTTTACCTCTCCTTTGACCAAGTTATATAACATTCCAGCACTTAGATGTTTGTGCATTTAGGTTGGTTCAATGCTTCCAACTTGAGAGAAGAAAATGGTGAAAAACTCGCCTATACTTTACTGGGCGAAACATTCGAGCAACATGAGCAGAGTTTCCTGAGGCAGTTGTTGTCTTCGAAGGGATTGGCAAATTCATGGACAGAAATAATATTACCACTCGTCCATAATATTATTGCAGTTATCAGACCAGGTATTTTTTTTATCCAGCTTTTTCTGTATGTAAAAGACTAGAGTACCTACTGGTGTTCCCCTAGGATCTCACTTGGGACCTTCAATGTTTCCAACTTTTATTGATGACATTTAGCTCTTGAAGACATACATAAATAGAAAGGAGGTTCTCATCCATGTTCCCCCATCTTGTAATTTCATAGAAAACAGGCTGAAATGACTTACATGATTTTTTTCCAGATATGATATTTGTTTGAAGAATAAAGTCATTCAATCATGTCTCCAGTGATAAGTTATTATTTCTTCATTGCTAATATTATGTAATTACAGTTTTTCTAGTATTTGTCATATTTCACAGCCTTGTATACTCACAAATCGTCTTTGGGAAAACTGTTGGCTTTTTCCGTCTCTATTTCATAAAAAAACTCCGCCTCAAATCTCAATAACCTTGGTGCAAAGTTTTATATTTTGTATATTCTCAATAACATCCTATTTCAGACAAAAACCACGATGCTGTTGACTTAGACATAAGGCATTATGTTCAGTTCAAAATTTTGTCTGGCGGTCTAAGAAGCGATACAGTTCTCATAGGAGGAATTGTTTGCAGTAAAAACATAGCACACAAAGCGATGTTGACAGACATAGACAATCCCAGAATATTATTGCTCCAATGTTCCATTGTTTACCAGAGGACAGAAGGAAGACTAATGTCTTTGGAACCTGTGCTGATGCAAGTAGGTAATGTTTAGGGTAATTTATTTTTTGGTCAAAACTCTTAAGTTTAAAAAAAGTGACTTTGAACGGTATTGTCATAATTATATTACTGGTCATAGCAAGGGTAATACCGGTCACATACAAAAATCACAAATATATTCGGTTGGAGAGTCCTTTGCAGAACACAGGGAGTGTGCCCATTGTCAACATATGACACACCTGAACCACATCTCATTATTTGCCCCATATTCACTACAAATCACACATAAAGTGAAATCTGTCTCATTATTGATGATAAATCGGTTCTTTTTCTGATTTTCTTTTCAGTTTTGATTTTCTTTTCAGTTTTGAATCTCTTTTCGGTAGTGACACGTTTCATCTTTGGTTTTTTGGCGCTGCTGGTTCTCTCAGAAGAATTTAGTATTTTTCTCTTGGCTTCGTCAAGACCTTCTATTATATTTGTTCCACCCTCTTGGTCTTCTCCAGTTTTACTTGTTCCACCATTGGTCTTCTCCAGTTTTACTTTCTTCCTTTCTTTCTTTTCTTCCAATGAGTCTTTCAGTGGTGTAGAAGTTAGGATACTCGAGTGCTGTTTAGGTCTCCTGTTCGGCTTTGTCACTTTGGTATTTTTCTTTGGTTTTAGAAGGCGATCTTCTACACTGCAATTGAGAGAAGGTGCTGATTTTGAAGTCAAAGGAATTGCCTCGGGAATTGCAGCAGCTTTATTTTCCGAAGAGCAACATTGCTGGGAACTTGCTACAAGTTCTTGGTTAGATTTCGGAATTCCTGCTGACGAAATATCTTCGTTTACCTTAGTCTCAACTCCATCATCGAAGACTGCTATTTCTTCTGGGTCATTTAAAGCATCGGCCGCCAAAAAATCTTCATCTCTGAAGACAGAAGGGTCAATCGGGTATATTCCTTTTGTTCTGAGGCCTGACTCTCCTTTACCCACTGATGCAGCAAGGGCAAAATATTTTCGAAACAGTGAGGCAATTTCATAAGGAGATATTTTTCTCCTGCATGGGATTTCATGTAAAGATTGCACTCATTCCTATAATATGATTTGAGTGGTCCATAGAATGCAACGTCTAAGGGCTGAGTCATATATTCATCGACCCAATTGCGCTTAGCTAACTGTGCCCTGGGTCATCGAAAAAATGACAAGATTAAACGGCTTTGAAGATAATTGAGATTAAATCCTCGGGTTAATGTGAACGTAGATTACGTAAACTTAGATTATATTGCCCTTGGTGAAACCCGGTCTTAGTAGGCATTTACATTACAAAAATATTGACTATATTGGTATATACATGTCATATAAGAATCTTCATTGTTTCGGGAACAGGTTTATTGTGATATGTTCGCTAGTTTTAAATAGTTTTAATTGAGCTTGTCCTTGAATATCTGAATTGTTTTTTATTCACATTTTCTTTGTACATGTGTGTATGGATATATATATATGTGGATATATACATGTATACATCTGCTGAAATTGTCATTCTTTATAGTCTAAAATATGTGGTATAGGTTAAGATTTTTTTTTGTATTGTAGACTTTATATATTAATCATTAATTGAATAAAAAAAGCATTATCTAAAAAAAAAAAAAAGATTCAAGCTACCATACACTGAAAAAAAAAAATTGAGTCCAAAGTACAGGTTGTGATTTAAAAAACATTTCTTCAACCCTTTATTGTCGCTCTGATGCATGTGCAGATGTGTGCATCTCGCAGATGAAATATAACTCGGTCTGAAAGACATCATCTCCAGATTAGGCTACAGCATTTTCCCAAAAGAAAACTCCCCATCTGTCTCCTATAAGCAAACCGCCAATTTACATAGTCTAAGCTTTTTCAGCAATGGGACTCAACCTGTTATATTTCCTCCATATTTTCTTTTTTGGGTATGCATATTTGAGGGCTGTACAATCAAGCGTATGTAGACGACTTGGTCTTGCTGGCTCAAGACCAACCGGTAAACCTGCTGGGGGTAATCATCATGAAAGCTCTTAGCAGAGTGGAACAGTGGTGTTCTACCGGATGGTTAAGAGTCAATCCAGAAAAAGCGGACTTGGTACTCTTTACCAAGAAACGCAAAATAGGAACTCTTCCAGATATACGTTCTCAGGAAGACAGCTTCCGTACAAAGGGTCGACGAAACACCTTGGAGTCATCATAGACTCCAAGCTGACCTGGAACGAGCAGATTGAAAATCGCACCAAGAAGGCTATCTGCTCCTACTGGGCTTGCAGGAGAGCCTTCGGTAAGACGTGGGGCTTGACACCAAAAATCCTACATTGGATATATACGGCGATAATTCGCCCGACGCTAATGTACGGGTCAATCATTTGGTGGACCGGCACCACAAGAAACACGTCCAGAAATGAACTAGATAAAGTACAGAGACTGGCTTGCCAAGGAATGACAGGTGCTATGAGGACGACGCCTACCAGAGCTCTAGAAGTTCTGCTAGGACTGCACCTAGTCATTGAACATGAAGCCATGCGTACTGCCTACAGACTCCAAGGTACAGGCCAATGGATTGGCACAGAGGCAGTCTATGGACACTCCAATATTTGGAACAACAAATAGAAAGAGATAGCATCCCGCCGGTTCTAAATTTAAAAAAGGGACCAAAAATAATTATCCCCACGAGGGATGAATGGAAAGACGCTGCTCCCGGCAGACCCCCTGTCTACGGATCAACCTGGTATACAGATGGATCAAGACTTGGAGGAATGTCTGGCGCAGGAGTGTACGAGGAAGGTACAAGAGATAAATCTCAGTTCCTCTAGGCAAATACGCCTCAGTGTTCCAAGCCGAAGTATATGCTATATTCACCTGCGTTCAGGAAAGCCTCGACAACAGAAGTCGAGGACCTATTCTCATCTACTCGGACACAAGGCAGCCATCATGGCGATAGGATCAAACAAGATCACATCCAAATTGGTGTCCGAGTGTAGAAACGCCATAGAAAGTTTGCAAAAAACAAGGAAAGTCAGCCTCATATGGGTACCAGGACACACAGGTGTTCCTGGGAACGAAGAGGCAGACAGAGTAGCCAAGATTGGATCGGGAAAGACTCCGGTCGGACCGGAACCAATCTTGGGAATACCCAATAGCATGGCCATCTCAAACATGGAGGGACTGCTGCAGAAGCAGTTCATCAAATCATGGCAGGAGGCGCCATGCATGAGGCAATCGAAGCTCCAAATAAAGGAGCCTTCGAAGAAACTATCAAGAGAGATCCTGTCACTCAACAGACGGGATATCAGGACTGTGACTGGGCTCCTAACGGGACATAATCACCTGAACAGGCACATGGAACTCATCGGGATCACAGATAATCCCTTATGCAGATGGAGCCTGGAAGATGACGAGACATCGTAGCACATCCTTACTGAGTGCCCCGCTCTGGTGCACCAGAGGGAGATCAACCTGGGTAGCATAATTCTGAACCCAGAAGATGTCAAAGAGATTCAGCTGATTCTCAGATCATATGGGCGCACGTGCACGGGATCTCTGGAACCAGCCCACCATGTGCACAGAAGAAGATACTTATTTGAACCTTGTCCAAAGTGAATGTCCTTCACCTGCAAGTGACGGCTCCTGCCCATCGGATGCTGATTCAATGCCACATGTTTTGCTACTGGAACTCTTATCTCTGGCTACAACCCTTTGGATCGACATTGGAGGGTTATGCGCCCAGATCTTTCCAAAGACTCTTTGACTTTGCCAAGACCCCCATTCGTCTTTTGTGACTTTTTATTAAACGTTACTTTTCCAGATATTTGACCTCACTAGAGAAGCATAAATTGGTGTTGCCTGTCTGCAGAGGTCCAATTTCTTTATGTTTTTATGTAAGAGAATCATAGCAGTTTTGCTTGTCATACTTGATGGTCCTACTTCAAAACACTAGTTATTGATTGATGTCTTTGATAGCTGAGTTCAGTGTTTCTATCAAGAATTTAACAATAGTTGGAGATAATACTGGTCAATGTGAGCAGCTTCTAGTGGTTCCCAGTTGCTTTTCCGAGTATCCAGCTATGGTACTCAGATGGGACTGTCCAGCATGGTCTTGATTTCCCTATCACTTTAATAAGCAAATTTATCGTCCGAAACTTTTGAATTAATCCAAAAGCAATGCATCCTGGATGTATGATCTTTTCTTGTCCCTTCTTTAGAATGGTTGGGAACATTCAAACTCTACTTGGTAATTAAATATTGCTCCATCAATCGGAACAATGCTAATTTTTTCATGATACACGAGAAAAAAGTCACAAGCAAGTAGATGAGTCTCAGAAATACTGTTCCAAGTAAAATGTTGAAACATTTTCATTTCAGGAACACGAATATCTGAGGCACGTAGCTGCCAGGATAGTTGCGCTCCAACCCAACGTAGTGCTAGTCCAGAAAAATGTCTCCAGGCTGGCTCAAGATATGTTGAGGCAGCACAACATCACCCTCGTTCATAACGTCAAACAGAGTGTTCTGGAAAGGTTGTCAAGATGTACGCAGGCAGATTTAGTGTCTGCAGTCGATGCTCACATAGGTCGTCCGAAGCTGGGAACTTGTAAGAGATTCTATTTGAAGAGTTTCTGTTCTGAGAAAGGTAAGCCATTGAAACAAATTATGTCATATAATAACTGTCGAACAGCATGCAGAATAAAGAAACCCTATTGCTACAAATAATAATAATAATTAAAAAAATTAATATCTGCAAACTTGGACTGAAATACAAGAAACTAAAACTTCCAAATATTTGGGTGTTATTATAGACCAAAATTTAAAAGGGGACTCTCACATAACCTAACGAATATATCACATTTCCAAAGCTAAATAGTCAGTTTTTTAAGAATTGTTGAACTACTTAGGGCCAAAATGTTACACTACTTTACCGATTGTCAAAATGCTGTATAAACTTCACAAATTTGTAACAGTATCTCAATTCCTGTTTATCAAATACTCGAAATTTTTATATTTGTATATATTTGTATATTTGCATATATATATATATATATATATATATATATATTAGGTATAGTGGGTTCTTGAATCTTGGTGATTGTATTTTTGGAGTTTTCTTGGGTTTCAGATTCGATTGTATGAAAACAAGAAAAAAAATTACATTTTTTTAGAGGTTTCGCCCTCGTTTGGGGGCATCTTTAGTAAAATTTATTAAAAGCATTAGAACATTGGTTTGGATAACACCATATGTAGAAAGTTAGGTTGTGTATGAAAATAAAATTTAATTACCTTTTGGGTTACGTACCTTGGTTTTACCATATTTGTGTTTTGTTACCAACAATAGTTGGATTTTGGGTCGGTGTTATGTCTAAAAAAATGTAATTTTCTTCTTGTTTTCATACAATCGAATCTGAAACCCAAGAAAACTCAAAAATTAAAAAATATATAGATATATACAAAACTAGGGATATTGGAGTAAACAGCAATGAAAAAGTAAACTCTTTAAGATTTATCCAAGCTTTTGGAAATGTTTATTTCCATCATCAGGAAAACTACAATAGATGAAAAAAACCAATAGTATTACATATTAAAGTGCAAACATGCTACTTTGTTGAGTTTGGTTTCAATTATGTTCATATTCATCTAACATAGTGATACAAAAGAAAGAATGTAGATCAAGGAATAAAACGAAGTTCAAAGTTAATAAAAACACATTAACATTGTTTAAAATTATTTAAATTTATTTTCTTAATAACTTTCAAATGATATTTCTCGCCAATAAAAACGGAAACCTTTTAGTCTTTTCAAATTTATTGACACTGACAAATCAAGATTATTTCAACACACTTTTTTCTCAATAGGTACAATTCCAAGGTAATGCATTTGTTTATTATAATCTAACATCAACTATATCTAACATTCTCCCCCCGCTAGAAGAGTTAAATCAATCTTCTAGTTTACATATCTTCGTTATCGGGCGGCGATATTCTGAGTTTGCCGTTTTTACGTCAACCACCCTGATACGTCCGTCTGGCCCTGGATGTAAGGCAATTATTCTTCCCAGTTTCCATTTATACCTGGGTGCTTGATCTTCTACCAATACCACCACATCATCCACTTTGACAGGTTGATTGTCCTTCGTCCACTTACATCTTTTTGTCAGTGTGGGTAGATATTCTTTTACCCATATATCCCAGAAGGAATTTACCAGCATACGAGATTTTTTCCATTCCCTCCGTAATCCATTTGCATCTGGATTTATTGGTAGTAATGCCGAATCGTCGAAGTAATTTGAATATCCTATTAAAAAATGGATGGAGAAGTACCCTAACCTTGTGTGCCTATCAATTCAATTCAATTATTTTTTCTGTAACTTCATAGTAATTGAAACTGAATTATTGGTGATGGAATCTTAACAGCAGCAATGGTTATTTAAGTAAAAGATAAACTTTTTATAATGAGATAAATAAAATACTGTGACAAGTTTTTTTATCTGTCTTAATCATATATTATATACATAACAACAGAAAACAATAATCTACAATCTAGATATGAAAATATAAATTCTGCTTTCCAACACTCCCACTAGAATTCATATTTTCCGGTCTTCAAATCTTAGTCCCATTTTTTCGGCACAATAAATATGTTTTCCTTGAAAAACTGGTTTTGTAAGCACATCTGCAACCATTTCATCTGTACTGATTGATTTGAGGGATATATTATTCATCTCAACATTTTCCCGTATGAAATGATGGCGTAGGTCAATATGCTTGGTTCTTCCATGGTACGCAATATTTTTAGACATTGCAATTGCACTCCGATTATCACAGAAAATAACAGGAATATCAGTATCTAGTTCGAATTCAACCATGAAATTTTGTAACCAAAGAACCTCTTGACAACTTGCTGCTAGAGCCATATATTCTGCTTCAGCAGTTGATAAGGCCACCGTTGGCTGTTTTTTGCAATTCCATGTAATAGCACCACCCTGTAGAATGAAAACGAATCCTGACACTGATTTTCTTTCATCTATGTCACTTGCCCAGTCGGAATCGCAAAAACCAACTAAGTTTGCATTTTCATTATTTGAAAACTCAAGTTTTGTTCCTGTAGTTCCTCGTAAATACCTGAAGATTCTTTTTACAGCATTCCAGTGACATTTTTGTTAAATCTGCTGAGATAATTCACGGCAAAAGCTAAATCAGGTCTTGTGGCATTGGCTGCATAAAGAATGCTACCTATTGCTTCCTGATATGGCACGTTTTTCATTTCTTGTTTTTCACAGTTATTTTGGGGACCCATTTCTTTCGACAACTTCTGGTTTGGATCGATGGGTGTTTTGATAGGATTACAATTTTGCATATTGAATCGATTCAAAATTTCTTCAATATATCTCTCCTGGGCAATCCATAATTTTCCTTTTTTCTTGTCACGGGTTATCCTTATTCCCAAACAGAAATGAGCCTCATGTAAATCCTTCATTTTGAATTTCATCATCAGCTGCATTTTGACATGTTCCTTATGCTGCTTATTATTGGAAAAAATAAGTAGATCATCTACATACACGGCAATAAATAGCAAATGTGGATCAGCTATCTTGAAATAAATGCATGGGTCGACTTTAGATCTGATCAGACCAATTTCTTGAAGAACTGTGTCTAATTTCTGATTCCATGCTCTGCTGGCTTGCTTTAGTCCATATATTGCCTTCTTCAATCGGCACACCTTTATTTCTTCTCCAGGAATAATGAATCCTTCTGGCTGAGTCACATAAATTTCCTCCTTCAAATCGCCTTGCAAAAATGCACTGACAGCATCCATTTGATCAATGTCCATGTCAAATCTGACAGCAAGTGCAAATAGATACCGGAGCGATTCGTAACGTACAACTGGTGAGAAAGTTTCTTCGAAATCTACACCTGGTTTTTGTGCAAATCCTTTCACAACAAGTCTCGCTTTGTATCTCTCTATGTTACCGTTTGCATTTCGTTTTGTTTTGAAGACCCATTTGGTTCCTATGACCTTCCTGTTCTGAGGTAAA
This sequence comes from Gonioctena quinquepunctata, assembly GCA_018342105.1. NCBI lineage: Eukaryota > Metazoa > Arthropoda > Insecta > Coleoptera > Chrysomelidae > Gonioctena > Gonioctena quinquepunctata. The sequence continues at coordinate 952,629 of JAFIRS010000133.1, read as the reverse complement.
TCTGATAATACCCACGTATCATTTTCTTCTAGTGCCCCCATTTCTATTTTCATTGCCTCTATCCAGAAATCTTTGTCATCCATGTCCATAATTTCATCAATTGATGAAGGATCATCCTTTTCATGATGTTCCGCTTGATAGCACACAAAATCATCAAATTTTCTGGGTTGTGCTGTAGATCGACTTGAACGACGAAGTTCCGAAGGTTTTTCTTCATTATTCACTTGAATGTCACTTTGTGTAGAATTGCAATTCATCGGTTCGGATTCCTCGAAATGTGTTTCTCGAATTATATCTCCCTCTGTTTCGTTATTTTCATTCGTGAAAATTTGTGAAAATTCAGACGAAATTAACATAGGAACTGACTTTTTCTCTGACGTTTGGTTATCAAATTTATTTTCAAAAAAAATCACATCTCTCGATATCATTATTTGTTTTGTCTTCAAGTTGTATAAACGGTAACCTTTTATATTATCGGCATACCCCACAAAAATACATTCTTCACTTTTCAAATCCCATTTCCGTCTTTTTTGTTTTGGGATATGAGCCATAGCTTTACATCCAAAGATGCGAAGATGGTTCAGATTTGGTTTCTTTCTGGACCAAATTTCTTCAGAAGTGACGTTTCGGAGTATTTTTGTAGGAGATATCAAATATACAGAGGTTGAAACTGCCTCGGCCCAAAATTCTTTTTCCAGTCCTGAATCGGCTAGCATACACCTTGATTTTTCAACTATAGTTCTGTTGAATCTTTCGGCTATTCCATTTTCTTCTGGCGTATAAGTGACAGTTGTTTGGTGTTTTATACCAGACTTTCGGAGGAAATTTGCAAAAGATCGATTTTTGTACTGAGTCCCATTTTCAGTGCGAATCATCTTGATTTTCTTTCCAGTTTCATTTTCTGCATAGCGTTTAAAATGTTCGAAAGATTCCAGCACTTGGTCTTTTGTTGCAAGAAAATAGACAAACACCTTACGGGAGAAGTCATCGATGAATGTTAAGAAATATCTTGATCCGCCAATTGATTTAACTTCCATGGAACCACATAAGTCAGAATGTACAAGCTCTAAAATTTCTGATGCTCTGTTCCCAGAATATTCAAAAGGAAGCCGGTGTTGCTTACCTTTTAAACAAGAAATGCATGTTTCATTGCTTGTATTTTCGAAATTTACACCATGTACGATAGCGTTTTTAAGTAAAATCATACTGTCACTATTTAAATGTCCTAATCGTCTATGCCACGTAGTTCTGTCTGTCACATTTCGCGAAGATGTAACAAGTGCAGTGTCTATCGGTGCACAATCAAGTTCATACATATTATTGCTCATAGTTCCGGTTGCAACCAAAAATCCGTTTAGGACAAAAATTTCACAACCTTTCGCATCAAAATACACTTTATGTCCGTTTTTAGTGATTTGACTAACACTCAATAAGTTTGTAGCAATGTCTGGTACGAACAAAACATCTTTCACAACCACTGTGTCTCTAGAACCATTTGCATTCACTTCTAATGTTATTATTCCTGTCTTTAGTACAGGTATCCGTGCTTCATTGGCAATAACAATTTCGGATTTATTAAAAATTGATTTTTCTAACCAATTTTCTCTTCTGGTCATGTGCGCTGTGGCCCCTGAATCAATGTACCATTTTTCATTATCAACATTGTTTCCCAAATGTCAAGAATGGAATGATTTCGGTACACCTAATTGACATCTCACTTTTGAACCATCACATTTATAGGACTTATGACCATATTTATTACATTTATAGCATCTCGGCCCCGTCGATTTATATTTACGGTTAAACTGCTTTTTTCTATATTTCTCACTATTACTGAGGAATGCACCAGCATGATGGGATGCTTTTCCAACAACGTTCGACCTGATATCTTGTAAAAGTTTCGTCTTGATCTAATCACCTGTTATGCTTGTGCCTGAACTTTCAATCCCCATAATCATTGGTCTGTATTCATCTGTGACGCCAGCAAGCAGAAGAGTTCCAACCCATTCCTCACTAACTCGAAATCCAATAGCATTCAGTTTGTGAGCTGTTGAAATGATTGTATTGACATATTGTTCAACAGTGTCCGCATTTTCAAGTTGGGTTGTGATCAATGTTCGGAGAAGACCTGGTTAAACCTGAATCTTCAAAAGCTTTGTTTAACTTCTCCCACGCCTCTTTTGCAGTTGTGGTTTCTTGAATATGAACGAAAATGATTGGATCTACGGACAGGATTATTTTCGATCGTGCTTTCGTCACTTTCTTGGTATCGTTTTCTGTACCAAGAACACATTCCCACATATCCTCGTGTTCGAGATAAAACTGCATGGCAAATTTCCATGTTGAGAAGTTCTCACGACCTTTCAACTTCTCGATTTGAAAATTTGAACTCGAACTTGTCATTTTCTCGGGAAAGTTTCTTCTCGGCAAAATAATTTCAGCACTCTACTGGGCCCATAACCTGATGGAATCTTAACAGCAGCAATGGTTATTTAAGTAGAAGATAAACTTTTTATAATGAAATAAATAAAATATAGTGACAAGTTTTTTTATCTGTCTTAATCATATATTATATACATAACAACAGAAAACAATAATCTACAATCTAGATATGAAAATATAAATTCTGCTTTCCAACAATTGGATCTGAATTTGGATTTACCAGAATTGAAATTGTATGAATAAATGAATGTTCAGTTTGAATAATTGTAGCTTTAAATATTTATTTGTGATTATTAATCTATGTCTATTTGGTATTTTATATTTAATGAGTTATTGAATTTTTTATAGGTGGAATGAAAACCCTCATGTTTTTCGAAGGTCTGCCAGTGCCTCACTTGGGTGGTACAGTACTACTGAGAGGAGCTTCTAAACCTGAACTAACCCAGTTGAAAAAAGTGTCATCTCTACTATTATTTACAGCCTATAATTGGAGATTGGAAAAATCTTTCCTGATGGATGAATACGCAATGCCCCCCAATACAAAGTTTGAATTTTTCGAGGAAAGTAGGGAAAATTCCCCAAAATTTTCTCATCCCACAACAACATTTGGTGGGTTAGCTGAGGCCGATCCGATTAAAAAGTCAGATAAAGTGACCCCGAAAAGGATATCGAGAGATGACCAGAGCAATGAAGGCAAAAAAATAACAGTGAAAGCTATTGAAGATTTCACTGACCCCCTACACTCGTATGACACAATATTGCGTTCAGAAACAACAAACGCCAATACTGAAACATTCACCGTTGCTGAACTACCCTTTTCCAACAACTTCAGGAAGCACTTGGATGATAATATCCTATGCATTTCGCCGTACATAGTTTTTCCCGTACCGTATTTGGAAACCGAGCTGGGTAAGAAGTGTAAACTGCGTACGTTTTTTTCAAGAGATATATATTCAAGTGAGCAATTTGGGAATGGTAGGAAAAACAAATGGAGAGAATCGGAGAATTCCGCGGTGAATCAAATCCCTGTAGTTGACAATAAGGTATGTTGAAGCTTTAAATTTTTGTCCTATTAATGTTTTGACATCTCTAGAATTTTGTATATATATATATATATATATATATATATATATTGAATTTTAATATGTTCCACTCCAACAAACAGGGCTGGCTCATCCATAAAGGCAAACTAGGTAGCCGCCCAGGGCGGCAAAACTTAGGAACGGGCAACGGCTTTTTTTATCTAATTTTTTGCATAATTAAACACTATTAAAGTGAAAACTCATTACCTCAAGCGACATAAAAGCAAGCCACTGTATGACGGTTTCCTTGTACAATGGCCAAAACATAAATGTGCGCCCTATGTCTGTGGTATAGTCACATGGTAGATCATCCGCCTTCTGATTGCGCATTGAATGTAACCTGGTCAAAGTCAACAGCCCCCTCTCCTCTCGCACAGCACAATTGGAGGATTAAATACATAAAAATCAAGCATACTAACTGTTGATTATGCGGATCCAGCTTGTTGGGAAACTGTAAAAATTACCCAACCAAACTTAAGAACTCTGTTGATGGAACATGGAGCAGAACAAGTTAAAGGCAACTTTTTAATAATAATAATAATCGTTTTTATTGATAGTAAGTGAGACATAATTCATACATGAAATGTGATTCTAGTTCTATCAAAGGGCAGAGTTAGCGTTTACCCATGTGTTAGATGGGTAAGTACTTTCTTACACTCAACCTTTATTCTAATATGCTAATGGAGAATAGAAATGAAAGAAAAAAAAAGCTGAATTACAATATCTAGCAATATATCTATATAATAATAATGTGTGAGGCACAAAAAGAAACAACAAAGTAATGATATGTTAGTATGTCAGAACACGCAGAATGGGAATAGATTAAACATTGATAATTATTTTATTTAAAAGTGTAGATATACAGCGGGAATACTCATAAATGTATATCATCCATCAACAGAAGTTTTTTCATTTTTTTCTTGAAGAGTCCAATGGAAGTATTTTTTAGAGCATCTGGTACCTTATTGTATAGCCGTGATATCATGTAGGAAAATGAAGACTGATAGAGAGAGGTTTTATGCAAAGGTGGTGTCAATTTGGACTTGAATCTGATATTAATATTGTGGACGTCTGTTCGGAACGATACTTTTTCAAATAAGTATGGTGGCTTCTTCTCGAGGATGATTTTATGATACAGCACAGATGAATGCAGAAAGATGCGTTTTTGAACACTTAGCCAACCCAGCTCCCTCAAAGGGGTTGATATATTATTTCGTTTCCTTAAACCACAGATAAGACGGACACATGAATTTTGTACCAATTGTAGTCTGTTTATATCCGATTTGAGTAAGGCTGGGCCGAAGACAACATCTGCGTGATTTAAGTGAGACAAGACTAGGGCTTCGCATAAGATTATTTTACTTTTTTTGTCTAGAAAGGATCTGTTAGAGTAGATAAGTTTTAGATTGCAAAATGCTCTTCTGATGACAGTATTCACATGTTTCGTGTACCTCAGAGTATAGTCCATAAATAAGCCTAGATTTTTAACGGTATCTATGAATGGAATGAGTTCGTCATTGACTCGGAGGTTGATATGTGCTAAACACCTAATTCGGACGTCTTTGTTTCTGCTAAACAGTATGGCATTTGATTTTGAAGGATTGATAGAAAGACATAGTTTGCTCGACATGTCGACTATAGCAGTCAGATCATCATTCATATGCTGAACCGAGAGGGCTAAGTTACTTTCGGTTGAGGGAAGATATAGTTGGACATCATCTGCATAAAAATGACTACTGGAATAATGTAAAGTTCTGTGTAAATCAATAGTGTACAAAATGAAGAGCAATGGGCCTAAAATTGATCCTTGTGGTACCCCATTTTTGATGTGAACAAAATCAGACTGTTGGTTATCGAGTTTGACTGTTTGAAAACGATAGTATAGATAATTTTTTAAAAACATAACAGAAGAATCACTGAATCCAATATAGTGTAGTATGGCTAGTAATAGGTCATGTTTAATTCTATCGAATGCTTTAGTATAGTCTAGAAATACAGGTAACACCAACTTTTTATCGTCTAAATATTTGAGAATATCTTCTGTCACCTTCAAAAGTGCTGTGTTACAACTGTGATGAGTCCTGAATCCTGATTGGTGCGGAGGTAGGAGATTATAATCTTCTAAGTAGATTTTCATTTGTGCATGTATGATCTTCTCAATGACTTTGGACAAAACACATAGAATACTAATAGGTCTAAGAAATTTGAGTTCAGTGGGATTACTGATTTTTGGTAAAGGGAGGACAACAGCATGTTTCCAAATAAATGGGTAGGTATTTTTTTCTATACAGTAGTTAAAAATGTGACAGAGATGCTCTAAGACAGATGGACAAGCATGAAGTAGCATATTCACACTTATAGAGTCCGCACCAATAGCTCGCGATTTGATAGAAAGAAGGTGCTTATAGATGTCAGTTTCACTGATAGGTGTGAATCTAAATAGTCCTGCACCGGGCAGATTGTTGTTGGAGTAGTGGTTGATAGTATCAGCTTCTAGTTGTAAGTCGCTCTGTGAAGAGCTGGTAAAATAATCATTTATAACTTGAGCATTTTTCAAATTTGCTGGGATTGTTAGGTTTCTGTTTTTAGAGTGGATATTCATTTTGTCGAGTTCTCTCCATAGTGACTTACTGTCATTTCCACAATTTCTAGTTCTGAATTGGATATACGCCCTTTTTTCGCGAACTATTGCATGTTTAGTTAGGTTCCTGAGATCTCTATAGTAGTTCCAATCACGCTCTAGCTTGGTACGCTTATATTAAATCAATGCTTTATCTCGAAATGACATCATCAATTTGATTGTATCAGTGATCCAAGGTGCTGGTGGCCTGGTTACTTTGACAGTTCTAAAAGGTGCATGATAGTCAAATAAGGCTATGAGTGTATTATTGAAGCATTCTACTTCAGAGTCAATATTTTCAAGGTGGTAGATTGGGGAGAAATCAGTGTGAATCAAATCAGTTGTAAAAGAGTCATGATAAAATTTTTTGAAATCGCGAAATGTACGTTGATTGGTTTTAGAGGACACGTCGCCAGTACCGATCGAACAGAATACAAGGCAGTGATCAGAAATGTCAGAGGCGTCACTGACCAGTACGTTGTTGACAAGGATAGATTCAGTGCATAAAATTAAATCGATGGCTTTGGCGCTGGTTTGGCAGAGTCTAGTTGGTTCAAGTATTAAATTCTTGAGATCATAACTTGATATGGTATTGCTCAAAAGTATAGTAGCATTACTTCCTACATCCAACATGTCTATATTGAAGTCCCCGGCACATAATAGGTGATCGTTTTGGGAGCAATCATACTCAAAGAGCTTTCAAAATCATTCATAAATTCGTTTATATTTTGTTGGGTGGAAAAACCAAAATCCAACTTTCTATTCTAGGATCTAATCGCACAGGAGTTACTTTTAAATTTGATTTTAAGTATATTGCCACAACGCCACCTCTCCCTATCAGACAATCTCTTCTGTACAATAAATACCCATTAAGTGCAATCAGGTCGTCTGGTATTTCTACCGAGAGCCATGATTCAGTGACCAGTATTATATCAAACTTCAGATAGACACAATCTTCAAATTGCTAAAAAGGTGCTACTAGCGATCGCGAGTTGATATGGCAAATCTTGATTATCATACTAGTAAGCATTTAATGTAAGTATAATAACATTGAGATCACGATAAAAAAAAATTAGAACAGGAAAAAGCAAAAAAAAAAGTTAATACATGAGTAAGAGGTACCTGCAAGTACAAGTTAAGTTGGACGTATGGATTGAGAACGGAGTCTTGTTCTTGGATTTTCAAGGAAGCTGCTGACAGGCGAGTTTTCCAACTTCCCCTTTCGCTCTTCTGTTTTTTCAGTATGCTTGTCTTCTTTGAGTAATTGTTCATAGGAGTAAGATGTACCATCGATCAATAATTTATTATTGACAATTTTGGCATTAGGGTCAGTGACTTTAGTAGCCAGTTTAAGTTGTTCGTACATACATTTACGCTTCATATAATCTTCTTTGGCATAGTCTTGAGAAAACAGCACACCTAGTTGTTTCAGGTTGGCGTTCTTGTTTCGAGAAGAGGTGAGTATTTGGGTTTTCAAAGTGAAGTTAGTTACTTCTGCAATGATTGATCTTGGTTTGTCACCCTTATTTTTTCCTATCCTGGTAATGAAGCGAGAGTCGTGATTATGACAGACAATACTCAATTCCTTATTGATGCATTTCACCAGATCAGATGAAGTGTTGTTTTCTTCACCAGCTAATCCATGGATTATAATATTAAATTTTTTTGATCTTCTTTCAGTTTCAAGGAGGCGCTGTTTCAAAGTTTCATTCTCGCCCTCCAAGCATTCAATTCTGGTCCTGAGTGTCACGAAATCAGCACTGATGGTGGTTTTCAGCTCTGATATCTCTTTCTCAATTTTTTGGTTGCTTTTCACTATTAATTCGAAAAGGTCATCAATGGTTTTTGACATGTCCTCTGTGTGTTAGGCAAGTCGAAATAATTGAAGGCAACTGCAGTGTCAGTACGAATCTTGTGCAATACAATATGTAATTTTCGAAAAATCAGTTTTGTTGTGTCAGTATACACTCCCAGAGTTTATTATTATTCTGGCTATCAGTTCCCTTTTTGTATGAGTTCTTTAGTAGCCACTTTTTATGTGTTTCGTTTTGCTGTCTCTGGTTGTATGAGTATGACATCAAAGTTAGCACTATTCGTAACTCACCCTGATGATTACAATGACATGAACACACAACTTTTGATCACTATTCCCTGAGGTTCACTTTGATATAAATTTCAAATTTGTTAAGCAGTGATTTCCCGATAAATTTCGAAAGAACACAGAGCGGAGGTGTTAATCAGCCGACCGAAAATTTTCACTGATTTAAAAAATAAAAAATGTTCTGATTTTCACTACAAAAGAAGGCTTTCTAATGAAGAAGTATAAGGTTTCAGAACAACAGCAGTAACAACAGAAGAAGTTGAAGAAGAAACCGACATGCGGACCAGATAATATTCCCGTTACACTAGTTAAATCCCACGCGAAGGTCTTTTGCCGACCACTCCTATCGATTTACAATCTTATTCTGAGAACTGAAACATTCCCTCATATCTGGAAAATATCCCGAATTTGTCCTGTATTTAAATCTGGGAAAATTGGATACATTGGTAACTACAGACCTATAGCGCTAATATCAGTATTCTCCAAACTCTTCAAAATTGTTCTTTTTGAATTATTTGTAAACATTTGGGTGTACCTATGAACGTTTTTATATTATAAAGTTATCTTTTCCGGCGTACCTAAAGATGTTATAGGTTTGATGGTGATTTTGTTTATGTTGTGTTCGCTCGCCAGAGCTCTCGGATCTCTGGCTGGTGACTATTCCGTACTGATGAGGGCCAAAAGTCTGAAACAGGTATGCGGATTGTTAGGCGGACCCGACATAAATTAAACATAATCGAGCTTATCAGAAAGAAACATTTGCAATCAATTTCCATTTATATGGAAGTTTGCATGGATTTTCAGGTGAATATCATTCAACGTTCTGCGTGGTATTTGCTAGGAAAGTAGTTGTTTTTCGCCTGTGGTCTACCAATTTTGTTTCAATTTATATTGAATCTTTTGTGAAGATGACTTTGTGCACTTTATTTCTTATTTTATTCCACTTCACTTGGCTTTTTTATTTAACATATATGCTAGTCGGGCAACTCAGCCACTCCTACTGAGAAGGAATCTTTATTTAGAATCCCTATCGAGGTAGGAGAAATGTATGCAGTGTTTCTTTCTGTCACTAGGTACCGCCGGTTAAAAGTTATATTTTCCGGCGTACCTAAAGATGTTATAGGCTTGATGGTGATTTTGTTTATGTTGTGTCTCGCTTTGGCCAGAGCTCTCCGGATCTCTAGCTGGTGACCACTCGGTACTGATGAGGGCCAAAAAGCCTGAATCCGGTATGCGGACTGTTAGGCGGATCTGACATAAATTAAACATAATCGAGCTTATCAGAAAGAAACATTTGCAATCAATTGCCATTTATATGGAAGTTTGCATGGATTATCAGGTGAATATCATTCAACGTTCTGCGTGGTATTTGCTAGGAAAGTAGTTGTTTTTCGCCTGTGGTCTACCAATTTATATTGAATCTTTTGTGAAGATGATTTTGTGCACTTTATTTTTTGTTTTTATATTATTTATTTTTTTAACGATAATTCAAATTACCACCTTTTCGAACTAAATTATAATCCGAATTTGCATCTATCATAATTTCATTTGATATTTTGATACTATTTCTTATAACTTCCTCCATTTTCTTATTGCCGCCTTCTGATCACTTTGATTCGATTTTTCTGCTCCCTGAAAATTGATGGAGCAGATAAAGCATGCTTTATCTGATCTGTAGCAATTTGCTCCTGTCAAACGAAAACTCTGTGATCAATTGCTCGGAACAAACGAACAACCAAATATTGCTCAAATAAGATTAGAGCAATGTTCGCAAGACAAACGAACAGGCATCAAGTGGATGGTGTATATACTGATTTCAGCAAAGCCTTTGACAAAGTTTCACATAATCAACTTTTACAAAAATTAGGAAATTTTGGTATACCAACTAACATCCAATTATTATTGAAATCCTACCTCAATGACAGAAATCTATTTGTCGACTATGAAGGTATGCAGTCATTCAACTTTATAGCTTATTCAGGAGTACCTCAAGGATCTATTCTGGGGCCTCTTTTGTTTCTTCTTTTTATCAATGATATTTGCACTTCAGTTAAGTCAAGCAAACTTCTTTTTGCAGATGATATGAAAATCTTACAGAAATCCTAAATATTGAAGATTGTTTTCGTTTACAAATGGTGTACTGAAAATAAGTTACCTTTGAATGTTGAGAAATGCAACATCATGAGCTATTCTAGAAAAGTATCTACTCTTTTAATTAATTATGAGATTGATAATGGTAATCTACGTCGGGTGAGCGATTGCAAGGATTTGAGAGTCACATTTGACAGCAAATTAATGTTTAATATGCACATTGAAAAAATCATAACCAATGCCAACAGAGCTTTGGGATTTCTTATACGTAATTGTGAAAAGTTCAAAATTATCAAAGCAATCCAATCTGTTTATCATTGCATAGTACGTTGCAAGTTGGAATACTGCAGTGCAGTTTGGAATCCAAGTCAACTCAAACACATATCAGCTCTAAAAACAGTTAAAAAAAACACAAACACAAAATATTTTTCAAGAAATACAATATCTATCCTGAACGGCACCACGGATATGATTCCCTACTAGAAGAGTTTGCATTTGTCAGCTTGCGAAAACGAAGAGAAATTTCAGACATAATACTTGCATACTAATTGATCAATAATCACATGGATTTAGCGAACCTTCTGTCTACACTAAATTTCAATCTACCTCGTCTCTCGTCTAGGTCAAACCTGATTTATCGAATCGATGTGCCAAATTCACATTACTAATAGTCCGACATTATTCCTACGAAATAGAAGACTTGGAAAAACCTGATTACCTAGGAAATAAACCAAATAGTGCACCTCCTACGCCGTCTATCATGAGAATTCCTCCGGAACCGCAAGCGTACCCCAGTACTCCAAAGATACCTGTCACGAAGAAACCAGTGCATCCAACTCAACCCCACAAAATAGCAGAGAAACCAAGAACACGCTCGATCAATAAAAATTAGTCCTGCAGAGAATAACCAACATAGCTATGTAAGATATATTTTTTTTATTCTCTTGTAATATGTCACGTACTCGTTCTATTTTATTTATATCGATAACTTATTTTGAATCTATTTCAATTTTAGTCTTTTAGCTCAACTCAATTTTAAATCAACTTTAAATTCTAAACCAACCAATTTTAACTCTCCCTGACTTTTGTATAACCACCCAAAAATATTTAGATATAAAAAATGAAACAGAAGTACTGTCAAATTATCTTAATAATATGAGTGAGCATAATTTCATATCAATGATCAATAAAGGTGAATCAAGAACATGCATTGATCATATATTCCTAAAAGCTCGGAAATATATACATGATACATGCATTTCTGCAGTTTATGAAACTGGTATAACAGATCACAAATGCACCATACTGGGAATCCCATCTGAACAAGAAATACGATCAAATGAAAATAGTAAAACAAAAAGTTATGTAAGTTACGAAACCCTCAGACGAAGCATCAGAGAATATAACTGGTCATTATACCAAGGAATTACTTGACCGAAACAATCAGTGGGATGATAAAACATAATACAAAGACGGTGAAATTACGAAAAAATGACCACAAAAGGAAGAAATGGATCACGATAGGACTTGTTATATCCATAAACCATAAAAATTTATTATATCACGAATACAAAGAAGATCCTCAAAATATGTTGAAAAAGAAAAACTATCTTGATTACAGAGCATATACAAATAGACTGACAAAAATTGCTAAACAGAAATATTACCAAAATGAAATTAAAAATAGTAAAAATAGCTCGAAACAATTATGGAAAATCTGAACGGAATTAATGCTCCTGATAAAGATATCTCAATAAAAGAAATAATATGCGAGGACGGAACAAAAACAAACGATGATGAAATGAAGGCAAATCTATTCAATACATTCTTTGCGAATATAGGGAAAAATTATGCCAAGAAAATAATCAAACCTCCTACGGAAGTTCCCAAGCAAACTACTAAATGACTCATTTTTTCTCAGCCCAGCAAAAAAAAATTTTGAAATAATTATTCCCTTAAACATGGAAAATCCCCTGGATTTGACGGCATCAGAAATCTAAGGAAATATCCTAACATGACTACATTTTTTCTCATTCGAAGAACAAGAAATTTTCGAAATAATTCATTCCCTTAAACATGGAAAATCCCCTGGATTCTGAAGAAAGGAGATCCTGGAATGGTTAATAATTACAGACCGATCTCGCTGCTAACAAGCTTCAATTAAATATTCGAGAAAATACTCAAATCTAGACTGATGAAATTTATTGACAAGTACAACTTGATATCTACCAAGCAATATGGATTCAGGCAAGGTTTATCAACAAACGATGCAATAGCTGCTCTCACAAGCGATATATATAAACATATAGATAATAGACGGCCGGCAATATGTGTATTCCTAGACCTAGCCAAGGCATTTGATACTGTAGACCATATCCAGTTATTAGAGGCCCTAAGTTGCTCAGGTATACGAGGTAATTCCCAAAAACTATTAAAAAGCTACTTGAATGGCAGAAAGCAGGCTGTAAAAATCAATAATGTTCTTAGCTCAGAAACAGAAATCAGTTATGGTATACCACATGGCACAGTTATTGGCCCTCTATTATTTTCCATATATATAAACAGTCTACTCACCCTGACCTGCGATGGTTCAATCATTAGCTTTGCTGATGACACGGCCATACTCTTCACAGCCGAAGACTGGGAAAGCCTAAAAACAAAAGTGGAGGATCAAATTAACATCCTTAAAGACTGGTTTGATCACAAATCGCTAACAATCAACTTCGAGAAAACGCACTTCTTGCCATTCGCAAGCTATGAAAACCGGTTGCCAAATTTTGATGAATTGCTAATTAACAATCACGGAAAAATTATGAAAATTACTAGAGCAAGTCATATCAAGTATCTGGGTGTCACTATAGATCCCCATCTTAGATGGGATATACATGTTAGCCATGTTTCGAAAACACTCAGATATGTGTTATATAAATTCAAATATTTAAGGTCTATTCTAGACACAACTCACCTCAAAACGATATATCATGCTTTAGTTCAGTCTCGACTGCAATATGCCATCCCCAGTTGGGGTGGCTTACTTGATACCCACCTAAAAAAAATGGAAGTATTGCAGAAAAAAATACTCAGAATAATGTACTACAAAAAAAATTAATATCCATCGAACTGTATTTTCAGAGATTTACTAGTACTGGATATACGACAACTATACATGTACAACATTATATTATTCATCTACAAAAATAAAAATCTTGAACATGGTTATAACACTAGGAATAAATCTAAGGGAAACGTACAAGTCAGCATAACAAAAAAAAACATTGGACAACATACATATAATTATCTCAGCAGTAAAGTATTCAACAACTTACCTGAAATGTACAAGACATATATACGCACAATAAACAATAAAAATCTTATGAAAAAATTTTTCAAAAGGTATATGCTTGACCTGAATAGGGATATTGTACATAATATAATTACAAATAATTACTCATAGCCGAAGCATAATACTATATTGTTTTTATTTTTTATCATCTTTATTTTATTTCTATTGTTCACTGAAATTTTTTACAGCGAGTTCTTACTTCATACTTATTTTTATACTTTACTTTACTTTATAGATTTAGGATTAGATTAGATTAGTTAAGTTTTATATCCTCGTCACTCACAACTATTCTATAACCTATCAACATGCTCACGTACAGTTGAACAAGGGCCAGATAATATACACATGTTGCACTTTAGAATTTGTCTAAACACGTTGCATTTGCACCAACAAAAGAGTACCCACGCACAACTTCGGTTTTAATGGGATTCTCCATGTTTGTTTGTAATGTCTTATTTAACTATTATATCGCCTTGTACAATGATATTTTACAGAATAAACATATATTGTCTATGTGTAGAAGTCTAAATAATGTTCCGTCAGTGGATGTATTTTTTTCAAATTTAAAACATACATACCAAATGTATTTTTACATTTTTTATTTTATTTTATTATTCATTTTTTTCTCGCCTTTCTTTTTCTACTGATCTGATCACTCCCACCCTACTCAAATTGTTATCATTATATACTCCTGTAATTGGGCTCTGGCCTGTTGGATGTATTATGTCTAAATAAATAAATAAACAGTTATTTTTGTTGAATAGATGCTTTCGAAATGAGAGGAAAAGTATGGTTATGAGGGCTTTATGTGGTTGAAACAAATATCTGTACTACTAAAAAATATATAAATGTGTCACTTGTCAAAATAGCCAAAACTTATTTTTGACAACAGACATACAATATTCGGTCCGACCAATGGATATACAATAGACATCCAATAAGCGTTTATATAATATCTCACGAAGTATAGAGAGGGAATATATGTTTATTGTACATAAGAAAAACTCTTGTTGACAAACACATAAATAAAAATTCACAGTATGCGAATAAACATAAGTTACTGTCAAAAATTGATAACCACGTCACAGGATGAAAACAAATATAAAAACATAAATGGTGAGACTTAATCAAATACTTTCACAAAAACATTAAAAAGTTTGAACAAAATTAACAATATGAACAAATGTAGACATTAACTAAAGTGTATCATCATAAAATTCAATCAAGCTGTAGTAGGCCTTATCACTAAGTAAAGTTTTTAGTTTGTATCTAAAAACCTGGAGATTTATCTCTTTGATATCACTTGGTATTTTATCATACATTTTCACTCCATTGTAAATCAGAGAATCTTTAGGTTAGAAGTGGGAATGGGGAGCTTTAGGCTATTTTCGTTCTGGCGAGTATTATAGGGGATGTTGTTGATTTCATATTCCAATATATTCTTATGAATTACAGAAACTGTCTCCAATATGAAAATTGGGACAAGAGTTAGGATTTTTTTATCTTTTAAAAGAGGGTTTACAAGAATCTCTCCATTTGGCTTTGCAAAGGTATCTAATTGCCCGTTTTTGAAGCATAAACACTGACTGGAAGAGTTGATTGTTACATACCCCCCAGTGCCATAGTGTAAATGGGAGTCTATATGTGCATAATAAACAAATTTGGCAGCAGTAGATCCTAATTCGTTTGATACTGTCCTCATAACATAACCAGAAGCCAGTTTTTTATTTAAATGAGTTATATGCTCTTCAAATTTCATATTACTGTCCAAAAGTAATCCCAAAAATTTTGCTGAGTTCTTGTTTATAGTTATTCTAATCCCAATTAGAACGGCAATAAAAATAAGAGCACTACGAGGAGTGTTCATATGCACTGCCTGGCAAATGGGAAATTTATATACTACCAGTGTTTTTACTTTCAAAGCGTTCCTGGTACAATCATAAAAAGTTCAGTCGTGTGGAAGAGAATGCCTTCTCGAAATTTTGTATGTCGGTCCAATTGGGATTAGAAATACTATACCACCAGTTGGCTTCCTATGTGCACATTTGATATACAACATTTGAATGTAATAACACTTGTTTTTTTTTGAATTCAGAGAGAGTAAATTAGAGTCGAACCAATTCTGGATTGTAACCATGTCGGAAGATATCATTTCGTTCAATTCACTTTTATCTTTATGGTGCCATAGTATGGTGGTGTCGTCAGCAAATAACGTGAACCTTCCGGAAATTGGTAACATGGTCAGATCATTTATATATAAAAGGAACAAAACAGGACCCAGCACCGAGCCTTGTGGTACTCCACTTTTAATTTCTGTCGTATTTGAAGATGTTGTTAGTCTCACATACTGCTTTCTATCAGAAAGATACGAGTCGAACCATTTAAAAGTGTTTCCTCTGAATCCATACAATTGAAGTTTGCACAGCAGTACCTCGTGGTTGACACAATCGAATGCTTTCGATAGGTCACAGAGCACTGCTGCGACAGCTTCTTTATCGTTAAAATATCTCTGTAAATCATTGACATAACTGAATGTATTGAGTCAGTTGTATTCTTCGATTTCTGAAAACCGTACTGCTGTGCACTCAGTATTCTGTTATGTATCAAAAATTCCATAGCTCTTTTTTTTTCACCAGTTTTTCGATAATCTTCGCTAAGGTGGGTATTAATGAAATATGCCTAAAATTGGCTGGATCTTCTCTATGGAGAGGGATAACAACCGAGGTTTTCAGGAATGAAGGAAAATAACCTTGTGCAAAGGAGTTGGGCAAGAATACTGAGTACACTATCAGGGAGGTTAACAAAAATGTTTATAGAGATATCATCTAAACCAGCAGCATTTTTATTTTTTATAGTGGAAATAACTTCTTTCAGTTCATATAAGTTGGTGTCATAGAGTATGAGAGTGTTACCAACTTGGATGTCGCTGATATAGTTTATTGGTTTTGCGTGGGAGATATTTTACTAGTTAGCTTTTCTGCTACTGTACAGTAATAATTATTGATTATGTTAGGTTCTAGTGACGTTTCTGTGTGTTTTGAGGTTCTGCCTTTCCCCCTGAGCTCATTTACTATGGTCCAGCATTCTTTCACTTTGTTATTTGCATTCTACTATTGTAGAACATATCTTTTGCTGCCCTGATAACTTGTCTATATATTTTCCTGTAAGAGTTGTAGTGATTGTCAAAGTTGGAATTAGTTACGAATTTTCTTACATAGTGAAGAGACCTTATGTTTTTGGAGGAGATTTTTATGCCATTTGTTATCCAGGGTTTTAGTTTTTTTAGATTGATTTTTTGTTTTGTAAATGCCCTTTCGAAGTTAATGACTAGGCCATTGTAAAATGATTCAAAGGGTTCTTCTGAGTCCAACAATATCACCCAGTCAGTGTTGACACAAAATCGATGGAACCTACTATAATTTTTGGAACTGTAGAGATGGCCATAGCGGTGTTGTTTGTTGGTTATATCTTGACTGAAAGTAGCTTTGCTGTATATGGCATCATGATCTGATAGATGAGATGGTATAACTGAGCAGATGATACAATCCTGATTGAGATTTGTACGGAAATAATCAATTGCGGTTGACGAAAATTGTGATACTCTTGTAGTAGTGTCAACATGCATGACTAGATTGAAGGAATCTAAGAGATTAGTGAGCCTCTGAGTGTTGATAGAGAGTCTATCTTCAAAGTTTATATTGAGGTCAGCAGTCAATACAATATTATAGTTTCCTGGGATCAGTGTCAAAATTTGTTCAAGCTTGTCTAAAAATATGATTGTATCGGAAGTGGGCGCTCTATAAAGATATAATACGAATAGCTTGAGGTTTTTTGAGAAAATTGCAGAGACAAGAAAATCGAATTGTTTTTCATTCAGAAAATTTATCAGTACCAATAAGATCAAGATGTGACAAGGAATCGTGAATGAATATAGCCGTTCCACCCTGTGAGAGTGTGTTCCTACAGTATTTCGATACAATATTATAACCCGATATATTAATAGATTCATTCGGATTTAGCCAATGTTCAGAGACTGAAATAATTTTTGGAAACCCAAATATATATTTATTGCAAACACGATAGATATCCATTTCAAATGCAGGGGTATTCCGATCAGAAATGTACGTGGAACAGATATCCATAGTATGTTCAGTTATTTGAGTATTTTATAATATCCCTAGAAACCACTTAATTGTACTAGCAACTATATTTGAAGTAAATTCCACATTTGAAATAATTTCAAGCAACAATAATTACTAAATGATGTTTTTGAACAATTTCAGGTTAAGCCTCATCCCTTTTTGATTGCCAAAATTACAACAAGTGTGGATGATCCAAACATACAAAACATGCTTGCAAACTTTAGAGCATGTGGCGGCAGATATGAGAAGAAAGAGAATATTTGCATCAAAACTGAACCTAAAAATATCGAAAAGGCAGAGTCTGATACTGTTGTAAAGGATGTCTTGGATCCTCACAATCACCAAAGATTAGCAGTTTTATTTTGTAGCTATAGTTCCGAGTCCAATAATGCTCCTGCTTTCTGTGTTAACCCCTGGTAAGTACTGGTTTCATAAAATATAGAACCCTCTTTAGTACTCTGTTTCTGTCAAAGCAGTTTTCCGCATAGACTATTAAATAGATCAGAAAGTATACAACAGCAATCGAAATGATTGTTTTTCTAGGGTGGTGTACATGGATTTTTACGGTCGAAACGACATCCCCCTCGGTTGTTTCTTGGAGCGCTACTGCTTTCGTTCCACCTACAATTGCCCATCGAAATCTTGTAACACGCCAATGGTCAAGCACACGAGGAGATTCGTGCACAACACAGGCTGCGTGAGTATTTGCCTCAACTACTTCGAGGACGAATTTTCCGAAGAGCAGGTAGTCATGTGGTCTTGGTGTACAAAGTGTCAGAGGGTGTCGCCTGTGGTTCCTTTGTCGGCTGATAGTTGGTCCTACTCTTTCGCGAAGTATCTAGAATTGAAGTTTCATGGAGATGTGTTTGGTAGAAGAGGCCAGTCTGCCTGCGATCACAGCCTGCACCACGAGCATTATCAATACTTTGGGTACAAGAACTACGTGGCCACGTTCAAGTGAGTTCATTTTGATAGTTTTATTTTTTCATTTAAAGACTGGTTCACCACAAATACACTAATATTCAATAACAATAAAACAAACTATATTTGTTTTAAAAGCGAAATGAGAAACACTGTTCCTGAGACTCTTGAAAACACCAAATTTCTTGGAGTATAATAATAATATCCTTTATTGCCATAAAATCTACAAGCGGACATAGCAACGTCAAAATAGTTTTGGGTTACAGATATGGTATAAATAAAATGTACAATATTAGAACACATAACACATATATGAATGCACAAACACACACATATCTGCATATATATTGAGATTCATCTCTTACCAGCTGTTGAAGTTGTAATAGACATCTTCCTGGACCAGATGTTAATTTCCAAGGCAGTGACAAAGTAAGATCGATTATTTCTTTAACATCTACTGTATAGGAACTAACATCAACAGTTTTACTGAATCTATAGTCAGGTATCTGATTGACTAATTATTTACTGTAAACAGTTGAAAAATATGTAGCGAAAAAATTTACCATATCTGAACTATGATCAGCAATAGAATCCTCATATAACACTTGTATTGGTAAAGCATATGATTTCTTCTTATCATTTATAAATTTCCAAAAGTTTCTTGGTTCATTTGCAATGTTATTTTCTACTGTTTGGGTGTAAGCCTGGAAACACTCATTTCTTAATGTCTTACATTTGGCTCTAATACTACAAAATTCTTTGATGGTTACCTTTTTTAACCGATGAAACCAAAAAGGAGGAGGTTCTCTAGTCAACGCGTATATTTTTTTTTATTTATGACCACGCATAATTTTTTACTGAGACGTCCGATTCCGATAATAATTTTTTTAGTGGATAGGGTGTACTTCGAAGTTGGTACCATTTAAATTTAAAAGATTAAATCCACCCCAAAGGGTAGCAAAATGAAGGATATTGATCACTCACCCTCTGAATGAATTCTAGTCCGTTAACCGATTCTATCAGGCATAACTTTGTACTGGACTCTCCGATTTGGATGATTCTTTTTTTATTAGATAGGGTATACCTCATAGTTGATCAAATTTGGATTTCGAATGGAATTATCCACCCTTACGGGTAGAAAAATAGGGGATAACTGATTTTTCACTTGTGAACATTGGCACACATATGTAGTTGACAATGACAGATCGCTATTGTCATTATTTTTGTTCTCCTACATCCGCCACAATCATTATATTCTATGAGAGGATGGAATGATATACAAAGTAATGAAATAAACTAACCAAAACAAAAAAATTTATATTACAACAAATAGTAAAAGTAGATAATCATATTATTTAACTGGTAATAGTTGAAGTAAGGTGGGTAAGTATTTTGAAAGTAATCAAAAAAAAGTCGGTAGTAATTAGTAAAATTCAGCCACAAAAAATTGAAAAATAAAAACTTTTTATCAAAAAATTAAACCGACGAAATACGGAACTGAAAAGTAAATAATAAAATAAACCTTCTTAGTCTCAATAACTAAGCTCCTAAACTAATGTAAGTAACTAATTTTGAGTCGGCGCCAAACAAAGATCATTAAATTACTTCAAAAAAATTATCAAAATGTCACCGCCCAACTCGATGCCATCATTTTACGCCTTACATAATTCATTTGCTTGTTTGTTTGGCGCCGACTCAAAATCGGTTACTTACATTATGATATGCCCGGACTATACGGGGTGTTATGAATTAACAGAACACACCTGTAAAACCAGACTTTCTGTTAGATTGCGAAAACAAGCATCGAGAGCATCGACTATCTGAGGATGGTCGAACCGAAATTATGTTTCTGGAGCGGTCTACAGGAAATTACCTCTTTCTCTCTGTGCTTGGGCGTGAGTTATTTATCCAGGAAATACCTTCCGTGTTTCAGAAAGATTCAAAAAGTAAGAATAAAAAAAAATTAATGCACTCATAAAAATGTTAAGAATAGACATATATATTTATAAAAGTTGACAATAATAGTTCATCTGTTTATAAACGGATAATATGAGACAATATTCAGAAAAACAACTAGAGTGTAGTTTACTTTACGTTAATTTTACCTCAGCCTACAAATCAGATTGACTAAAAACAATAGTGGCATCAATAGTTACAAAAGACTGTTGATAATTATCTTTTGAAAAACTTTGGTAACATGAAATTATGGAGATACCTTACAGACGCATGCACATTATAAATGATTCGATTTGCCAACCCATAAATACAGAAACATATATAACTTACGATACATCAGCAGAGTCAACACTTATTCACTGAAGATGGCTTTTAAACGACAATTAGATTTAATTTTATCATTAGTTTGATTAATCCCGCGGAAATTGTTATTTTAATTTTACTCGCACTGTATATTAGTATAGCGTGTATGGATATGGTTTTCTACGAGATCATGAACTATCGATTTGAGGTTTTTCGTTGACTTATTCACGTTCTGGAAGCGTTGATCAATAATAGGTAATTTTTGGAAAAAATACTGGTTTACTGGTGAATTCACTTGGATGCTCGTATTAAATTGAATATAATTTCTATTAATGGCTACTTGAGTTCACTGCTTGACAACTATATTCGTACTCTTCTCATCTTGATTTCACTATGTCGTGATTGAATGAAATTCTAACCTCATTTTGAACGTACTTGTTTGACTGCTGAACACCGAGTGAGTGGTGATTCGAATAAAACGCGCATTTTTATAACCCGTTACCAGATCACGTGAGAGTTGGGCATAGTCGTGGGAAAAAATGTCTGATATTATAATTATCTTCAACTTGTCAGTGGCTCAATAATCATTGGCTTTGTTTCCGTCATCAAAAATATATAAAACAAAAATGTATGCCTTTCGAATTTCGAGTTACATTAATGGGCTGTCATAATCTATAAATTCATAGCATTTTTATATCGTTACAAATACATGAAAACAGTTTTTTGATATTTCATGGCTCAATGTAATTATGGGAGCTGTCAACAATCTTAGAATTTATAATTTTGTTTACATCGTTAATTTTACTAGATATGGCAATCAGTGGACGTGATGCGTTATCTTAAGTGCATTTAATTGTCTTCAGATAACAACATATTTTTAACTGGCATGTGCTTATCAGCTTTGGTCGCTTTTTTAATTTAGAACCTATGTTCATACCCATGGAATTTATTTTCTGGCTATAAAGTTCGTATTAAGTAATATCATGTTTTTTTTTTTTTATTAGAACAAAGTCGCATCCACCAACTGGTTATTAGCGACGGGACGTTTCATATGAAATTACATGTAACAATAAGAGGAGTAACAAAAAATTATAATTTTCAGATCATAGAGTAAGCCTATGTCTTTCAGATAGTCCATCAGGTTGTTTGTTTTACAGGATGGTCCTAAAATTAATGACATGTCATTTGGGATTTTGTGTGTTAGACGATTCACGCAAAATCTTGGACAGTCCACTAGAAAATGTTTCACACTCAGTTGCACATTGCAGTCTTCGCATATTGGCATGGCACTATGTTTTAACAAGTATTCATGTGTAAGTCTTGTGTGTCCTAGACGAAGGCGGTTTATTATCACTTGCGTGGATCTTTTGATTGAAATAGGTACTATCGGATTAATGTTTGGTTTGATCGTATGTAGTTTATTTTGGGATGTATGTCACTCACTTTGCCACTTATCCAGTAAACACTTTTTGAAGTATGCATTGACATCCGACGAGATACACTGTGTGTTTTTTTCGGCATTATCGCTAGTCACTGCTTGACGCGCACTTTTGTCTGCTTCTTCATTTCCCGGGATACCAACATGAAAGGGAATCCAGATGAAGTCTATAGTTTTTCCGCTTCTCATTGCTAGATCCAGTTGTGTTTTGATGGTTTGACCCAGAGGATGTTTCGTGAACACGCTCTGAATAGTTTGGATGGAGCTCAGGGAATCCGTCAGGATAACAAATTTTTGGTTGTCTGTGCTATCACTATTTACATATTTGAGTGCTTGTAGTATTGCATATAACTCTGCCGTATGTATACTGCTAAGAGGGGAGAGTTTGTATTGTTTTATATGTGTCGATACTACTGCGCATCCCACTCCTTCGATTGATTTGGAAGCATCTGTGAAAATCTTCTCTGAAGCTATGTGAGTGGTGGTCAGGATGTTGTTGAGCGAGTTTTTAATAACGTTAGGATTTGTGTTGGATTTATCGTAAATTGTGAGACTTCTGTTGCAGGACGGAATCTTCACTGACCATGGAGAAAAGCCTCTAGAAAAGCCGATCTCACTGTGCCTAACATAACTTTGTCAGGAGTAACCATACCACTGAAGTCATCCATATCGATGCTTGGTATTACTATCAGCAATAACCTTTCCTGGGAAAATCACGTGAGGTCCATTGCCAAAAGTGCATCCCAAAAACTTGGTTTTTTGTTTCGTGCCAAGAGCTATTTCACCTCCAGTCAGCTGCTTATGATCTATAAGGCACAGATCCGACCTGTCCTGGAATACTGTTCCCATATTTGGAGTGCGGCACCTAAACATATCCTGAAGCTATTGGATTCTGTCCAAAAGGGCAATTCGTCTCGTCGGTGATGCCTCGCTTACAAACTCGCTCACTTGTCTGGAACACCGTAGAAAAGTTGGCGATTTGTCTCTATTTTATAGATATTTTCATGGGCGATGCTCTTCTGAAATATCAACAATCGTTCCTCCTTTGGCAGTCTCTTCGAGATTAACCCGTCAAGTTCAGTCTTCACACCCCTTCGTGGTCACTTTGGAGACCTGCAGAACATCACTTTCCAAAGACTCATTCATCCAACGAACTGCGAGGCTTTGGAACTCATTGCCTAGGGAGGTGTTCCCCGAGGCATACAACCTCCAGAAATTTAAGAAGAACACCAACTCCTACCTTCTTTCGCTTGGTTCCCACGATGTTCTCTGAACATTACAGGATATCCCTTTTCGTGGGAACCAGAACAAATAAAAAAAAAAAAAAAAAAAAAAGGTGGGTGGTCGACGATATCGGGGTAAATGTCCGGGAAACTAATGTTTAAGTTTTCTATCATCATACGAATTCTTTCATAGAATGGTCTATTGAAGAGAGGTTTGGTCCTGTAATGTGTCAGGTATCTGGTCGTAAATGTGTTTTCGTATGACGATTTCCTTTCATTGGCGGCAACTGTAGCGGCATGCGATAAGCTTAATATCTGTCTCCTGATTTGGAGGGAGGGTTCTCCGGCTTCACTGTATAGGCTTTGTACAGGTGTTGTTCTAAACGCGCCTAGTGCTAATCTGATTGCATTGTTGTGGATTATGTCTAGTGATTTCAGAATTGACTTACAAGCTGAAGAGTATGCAATCGAGCCAAAATCGAGTTTTGATCTTACCAGACTTCTATATAGGAGTAGAAGTGTTGACTGATCAGATCCCCAGTTCTTATTCGCTAATGTTTTCAGTAAGTTGAGTCGCTTATTACAGGAAAGTACCAGATTTGATAAGTGTTCCTTCCAGTTCAGTTTGTGATCGAAAATCATACCCAGAAATTTAATCGATGCTTTCAGTTCGATGATCTGCTGATATAGTTGAAGCCTTGGAATATGGTTTGTATCCGTTTTACTGAATATAACTGCGTGTGTTTTAGGCACAGAAAATTGAAATCCTGTGTTTCTAGACCACAAATCCAAAGATCCTAAGAATTCTTGTAACATCTGTTCCATTGAGTATAGGTTTTTTCCTTTGACGAAAACTACTAAGTCATCAGCATAGAGTCTCGCTTTTATAGGTTTCTTCAGACCGTGTAAGATATCGTTGATAGCTATCATGAATAGGGTTGGACTGATCACTGATCCTTGTGGTGTTCCATTTTCTTGAAGGTATTTTTTTGATAAGGTACCGTTTACTCTAACCTGGAATTATCTGTTGTTTAGGAAGTTTTTTATAAATGCTAGGCAGTTTCCTTTTATATTCAGTGACTCTAGTTTTTTTAGGATATTGTGTTTCCATGCAGTATTGAAAGCTCTCTTGATATCGAAAAATAGTGCATAGCATTTTTGTTTAGTTGCTAGTGCTTCATGTATGTCGCTTTCTAGATCTATGATGTTGTCGATTGCAGAGCGGTGAGGCCGAAATCCATTCTGTTCAGATATTATGAGATTTTCCTTTTCCAGTATCCACATGAGACGTTTATTAATAATTTTTTCTAACATTTTTCCCACAGCACAAGTTAGTGAGATAGGCCTATACGATTCTGGATCACATCGAGTTTTGCCTGGTTTCAATATTGGCATGATAATAGCTTCAGTCCATTTTGTAGGAAATACTTGATTCATCCAGATGGTGTTGTATATTTGAATCAGATGAATTATTGCAGCTTCAGGTAGGTGTTTCAGGAATATAGGAGGGATGTCGTCTGGTCCTGCTGAAGTATCCTTCAGTTCATCTAGTACGTTATCGAGCTCTTGCCTGGTGATTGGCAGGTTCAGAGAATCATCGAACTCTCCGACTGTATCCACAGCTTCTTGTTCTATGGCTTCTTTATGGTGCAAAAAAGTTGGGTGAAAATTGGAATTACTAGAATGATTTTCATAGGTCTGTGCGAATGCTTCGGCTATTTCTTTCTTAGATGTGATCGTTTACCTCTAATTTTTAGCCCAGTTATATTTTGGTGTGGGTTAATGCCTGAAATTTTTTTGACTTTTTTCCATACATTGGACAAGGGGTAGAACTATTAATACTAGATACGTATTTCTCCAAGAATGTTTCTTTGACTTGTTGATGATTAAAGTTGCCTTAGCCTTGAGTTTTTTGAATTCCATACGAGTTTATCATTTTTGTGTCTCTTGTATTGATTCAATGCGATTTTGCTTCACGAATGGCAACATACATTCATGATTCCACCATGGGACCGGATTATGGCTTTGATATGTTTAGTTTTGCCGATGGCTAATTCTGCACAATTGATTATTATTTTCATAAAGTTCTCAAGGGTGTCATCGATATTATCGAGATGTATAAATGTTTTCATGTTTTGGTCAATTTCTTCTCTGAAGAGTTCCCAATTCGCTGATTTTATTTTCCATTTTGAATTGCTTTTTTGGCTGTGGTCTTGTGATAACAAGTTGGTTATTTGCAGGGGGTAATGATCGCTGCCATATGTGTATGAGAGTGCTTCCCATGTCAAGGATGGGGTTAGTCCTGCATCGCATAATGATAAATCAATAGCAGATGATTCTCCCGTGGCTACATTGAATCTGGTGCCACTGCCGTCATTGAGTACACAGAGCTGAAGATTATGAATCAAGTTCTCAAGCAGTCTACCTCTGGGACTGATGTGATTAGACCCCCAGATTGGATTATGACAGTTAAAGTCTCCTAAAAGAAGCCGTGGTCTTGGAATTTGCTCTAACAAGTCATCAGGTCACTTTCGTCGGTATGCTGATTTGGGGGAAGATATATGTTACATATATTAATTTTATTTGCTCCTGATATTTTTACAGCTATAGCTTCGAGGTTTGTGATTAAGGGTATAGCCACAGCCTCGATGTGCTTTTTAACTAGAATTGCTACCCCGCCGCTTGCTTGGTTCTGGTTGTCTCTATCTTTACGAAATGAGTTGAATTCTTTCAAGTTGCATGTGTGCTGTGGGGTGAGATGTGTTTCTTGTAGACATAATATTTCTGGTCTGCTTTCTGATAGCAGAGTCTGGAGCATGGCTAAGTGTCGGAAGTATCCGTTGAGATTCTACTGGATTATTTTTTTGAAGCCTATGTTGTTGAAAAGAACTAAAAAATAGAATGAAAGGATGGTGTTAAAAACAGTCCTGTGAAGAATCGCTTTCTTCTTCATGGGTCTCAGTACAGAGTTCAGTTAGTAGTTTCTTTTTCAATTTGGTGCATCTCGTTTTGATGGCTCTTTCAATCAGGTGTGGATATATAGATTTTAACATATGAACAAGTGCTGGAAGGTCGTTGGTAAATTCTCTCACAATACTCACTGGATCGTGAGACCCTTGAATGTTGTCGAATAAGCTAACGAGTTGGACAAAATTCAGAACTGGGCTAGGTTTGAGTTCTTCTATCGCTTGTTTAGCCGGCTGTAGTAAATCTTGGTTGGACTTGATTGATTTGAATTTTTTTTGCTTTTCAATAGGGTGTGGTGTGAAGGGCCGGTTGGGGAGAGTAGTTTGCTGGAGTTGCCGCCGGTGATGAATTCGTTATAAGGTTGTTGGTCGATTTTTGGAGCTTCGCTTAGTATGGTACTGTTGTATTCCCTCCAGTGTCTTGTTCACCGTTTGAATTTTTTGGTGGGATATTTACTTGGGGAGTTTCTTCGGGGGAAAGTTTGCATTGGGATGCTTTGTGTCCGGTTTTTTTTCATGTAAAACACGATAAGTTATCCTGAGACAGGAATATTCGATATGACGTATTTTCGAAAGTGAGCACGTTAGATTCAGGAATTTTGACGTTGTGCGAGTTTATATAGACCTGTCGTCTGAAACTCAATATATGGCTATATTCAGGTACGGCAGAGTTTATTCTCAGGAAGTTTATTGGTGATACCAATTTTAGGCCTATTCTTTGGAGTTCCGCTTCGAGGACAGCATGGGGTATCGTTGGGCTCACATTGGATAGGATAAGTCTTTCCGTTGGTGTTATTAGGCGTCTGGCTCTAATTGTTTGACCACTGATTTCAATAGAGCCATTGTTTTCTATAAACTTATCCACTATTGCTTTGCTTGCCAGGTACATACATATTATTTGGTCGAAAGACGGGATGAGAAAAGGATGTTCTTCGGCTGTATGATCGTTCCGAGTGGAATTAGATATTCTTGAAGAGGTGTATTTTCTATTGCATTGAAAACGATTGCCTGTTCTTTGGAAGGAAATACTTGCTGGGAGACAACTGAGGAATAGCTTTTGGGCGTGTTTGATTTTTCGTTGTTGGAGCTTGATGGTAGAGAACTACTGTAGTCAGTAGACTCCATGATGCCGCGGCTGGGTGAGAGCGGGCGTAGAATATTCAGAGACGTCCCTGTTGTTCCACTAGGAACGGGACGAGCGAGCGAGATAACCTCAATGCGGTGATAAGTTTACATGTGGATACCCTCGCATATGCCAGTAAATACTCTCGAGAATTGTACTTACACTTACAGGACAGCAGTGGTTTAGTAATACACAACTACCGATTCTTTCAGAATTATTGAAACGTATTTCCTAGATGATTCGCACAATTTCAACACTTGCTAAAATAAGCACTACTTCGATACTTCACAGTACCGGACTCAATAATATCATGTTGTTTCTTATGAATGAAAGTTTTTCTGTAATTATGGAGCATTATTGAGACTAAGAAGGTTTATTTTATTTTTTACTTTTCAGTTCCGTATTTCGTCAGTTTAATTTTTTGTTATTATTTATATTCTTTATGAGCTATTTTTCTGAATAATAATTTCTTATTTGGAACATATAAGCCCAGAGCTGTGTAAATGTTATAATAAAAATGTGAAAGTTGCATATTTTAACGTTATTTTCAAAAGTATCCCAATTGGTGTTGGCAAAAAAGTTGTTGGTACTTATGTAGTCACCATTCTTGAACTTATAATAGTATTCAGTATAAGACGAAACTGGCTCTAATTTATTTCGTAGATCAAACCTGACAGCAGTGTGGCGTTAGGAATTATGATGTATTATATCCAAAAATACATTTCTAGAGTTGGGAATACTGTTTAGCTCATACAAGTTATTATCCCACTTTGCTTCAGGAATGTTGAAATCTCCACAAATAATCAATTTGTGATCAGGGAACTCTTCTAAAATACTATCAACGACATTGATATGTTCTAAGTAAATATCCAATCTAGATGAATATATAAAATAAAACATGAAAACTTGATTTGTTTGAAAATATGAACAGGATGTTCATAAAATCAGATGTGAAATCATCTGCGACTGAAAGATAAACTTTAGTCACTATCTTCCATCGTTCAAGATAACCTCTTGTGGGGTATTCATGTTGAAAAGGGAAACATTCTCAATTGAATATTGAATAGAAATATTTTTCTGTGAATTGAAAAATCCACATAAAAATGAAGTTATTTTTTGTGAATGTCAACAGAAAAAAAATTCCAAACCTTGGTTAACCCAAAAAATCCTCATAAAAATGAAGTAATTTTTATTCCAGTCTTAATTAAGAACTCACATGGACGAATGAGGCAAAGAAGAATGTTTTCCAAAAGAGATTACTCACCAGAATAAATCATTTGTAACAATGACGCAATAGAGGCATCGCATTCACTATTTATCAGATGTAGTTCAATGTCCAGCGTGGCTTTAGCCGGGGAAGTAGTTGTTTTCTGTTAGACATTCACAAAAAAATAACTTCATTTTTATCGTGGAATTTTCAATTTACAGAAAAATATTTCTATTCAATACTTAATTTAGAATGTTTCCCTTTTCAACATGATTGATTTCTCAGTTTCAGGCTTCAAGCTTTATTATAATTTACAGATACACTCCAATCAATATATGGGAAATTTCCCTACCTCCACCTTTGATTGAAGTTAAATATGATATTAGCAAGCTTCAATCCCAAATGATAGATGAAGTGAGGATAATGGCTCAAAAAGGTCACGAGATATTCTCACTGATACTAGACAAATTGATGGTGTTACCCGGGGATGAATCGGATGCCATTGCTAATTTGAAACTAGCACTGACCAAGGAACATGTTCAGTTTAGACAAAGAGTGGAAGAGGTGCAACTGAAACTTACCTCACCAACAATTGAAAATAAAGAGTTTGAGGAAAAAGGTAAATCGTTTTCTTTAGAAGAATTCTATTTTATTGCATATTGTTTGGAAAAGTTTTCTGAAGAAATAATGTTCTAGGGAAAGGAAATGTTTTCATCAATGCCACTTCTATACAAAGTGATTCAAGTATTCATTATAATTGGATTAGTTATGAAAAAATAACATGTGGCAAGTTCATAAAATCTCAAAAATGTTTTGGCAACAAATGGATTATTTGAGATGTATTGTCCTACTCCATTGTGTGGTAATAATCGGTATTCAAATTAAAAACCTTTTTTATATATGGAACCCCAAAGAATCCTCGCAAGATTTTTTTTTTTTTGCACTTTTGTATCAGCTTTATATTGATTTCAGAAACAATATAAAACTGACAATCCAAATGTTATTCATACAACTTGTTGCTTGTTATGAACCATTTAAAAATTTAAAATATACATAAATAATATTTTGGTCCACAACGCTGTTGTTTTTCCAATCTTCTTATTTTATATTCTACGGATTTCAATTCACAGAAAAATCTTTCTATCAATATTCAATTGAGAATGTTTCCCTTTTCAACGGATTTCATCTTCTCTCTTATCACCTTCCTATATCTTATATACAGGGTGTTTTCAAAGGTGGGGTATGTAGAATTCATCAAAATGGATCATTTTATAAAAAATCACTTATATATGAAAGTTTAGAAATAGTTTACACACAAAACTCAAGCAAATTGCTCGGACCGTACTTTTCTAAAATTTTCAAATAACTATCTCAGTTATTATTAACATGTTAACCGCCGCATGAAGCACAAGTATCTCATGTACTCTTTGTTAGTAGAGCCACATGAGACATGTTCAATTCAGTTTTGTACTTCCCTGTCCATGAGTCGACGGCGATTTACGTGAGCCATTTAAGCGTATGGCTATTAAAATAGCATGTCCTGACATTCGGTGAAACATTACAAGTAGTAGAGCAGGTGAAATATCTAGGACTGATTCTTGACAAGAAACTAACCTGGAACCCGCATCTTCAACATGTAACCAATAAAAGCAAGATAGCCTTCAGGATGTGCAGGAGAGCTTTTGGAAAAACCTGGGGTCACTCTTATTGTGGCCAAAAACAAATCAAAGACAGGCAAAAACCAACCTTGGGAAAATCCAGAGGCTTGCCTGTCTCTGTATCACGGGTGCAATGAATAGCACTCCAACAGATGCAATGGAAATCATCCTAAACCTCGAACCCCTTGACTTACATGTCATTGGAGAGGCCAGGATGAGTGCATACAGACTGAAACAAACAAAAAACTGGAGAATCTGAACAACTGGACATACCAGAATCACTCATGTAATCAATATCGAAGAACTCGAAATGATTTCAGACTACATGCAACCCCTATACTCAGTCGAAAAACAATTCGAAACACGAATTGACGGATCTGGATGGGCCCCGAGTATAGAATCACAATCAACTGCGGACATAGTCTGGTATACAGACGGTTCAAAGACAGTTGAAGGAACGGGAGCAGGAATACATGGGGTAAGGCCAAGAAGGGACTACATAATACCACTTGGCAAATGCTCCACGATTTTCCAAGCTGAAACACATGCTATTATGGTATGCATTCAGAAGAATCTAGAAAGTGGTTATAGGAAAAAACACATCTACATTCTATCTGACAGTCAAAGTGCTATCAAAGCACTCAACTCTATACAGATAAAGTCTAAACTGGTCTGGGACTGCCTCCAGAACCTCATCGAGCTGGCAAAACACAACAAGGTCACCTTGATGTGGGTGCCAGGTCATAGATGCATTGAAGGCAACGTAAAAGCAGAACAGCTAGCTAGACAAGCATCTGAAACGCTATTCACAGGGCCAGAACCTGTGCATATGATTAGCAAAAACCGATGCAGGACCCTGATCGACGAGTGGATAAAAAGAAGACACCAACAATATTGGGATCAAACTGTCGGGCAAATACACAGCAAAGTCATGGTAGGGCACCCAAACCGGACCCTGACGGCTGACTTTCTGAACCTGAACACGTATAATAGTAGGTCTGTTGACTGGACACTGCGGCCTAGGAAAACACCTAAACACCATGGGAGTACGCAGGGAAACCATGGAGTGTAAGCTATGTGATGAAGAGGAGGAAACAGCCTCTCATATTATCTTCGACTGTGATGCCCTAAGTAGAAGGCGACACAGAACCTTTGGAGAGATTAGCCCGGAAACAGGCATGAATCCGAAAAACCTTATTGACAGGCTACTAAACCTAATTAAAGGCACAAACCTGTTTGAATGAGGAACCACTGACGACAGAGTGATACAATAGACCCTAGCTGGTCGCAGTGTCAAGGGAAGCTAAGTGCCAACCCTGTCTCTGACTTGTCAGCTTTCAACCAACCAACCATGTCCTGACAAGCAAAAATACTTACTTAGCCTGGTAAGAAAATGTACATAGTATGAAAAAGACTAGGTCTGCTTTTTGCTGACTATTATTATTGTCTTTATATAAACAGCATGTAATAAAAGTTCTTGAAAGATTTATATGACTGAGATATTGTCTTTTTATCATAAATGCATTTTAAACATAAGACAATACAGAAAAGGAAAAAAAACTCGATATATAGAGTTTTCACAGATTCTAAAACAAAATGTACTTATACATTTATTCAAACAAGTCATAAAAATCAAGTTGACCTTTATGATGACCTTTCTCCCAACTAACTCAATGATTGATTACTATTGTAATATTGCAAGCAAAATAACATCAAATATGATTTCCTTCACAGACCCCATGAGTTATTTGAATGATGAAACCCCCAAAGATTACTTTTATTTTACAAGCTTTTATTTAGTTTAACCTGTCCCGATGTTTGTCATCAAATCTTGCAAATTAAATTTTATCCACTTCCAGTTGCCCGATTACCGTGAAATTTGGCAGGTGTTCATAGTTCCCGTGACAATGCATTATGGAATTTTTGAGATAAAAAAAATGGCGGCTCTAAGATGGCGGACGAGATTTGTGTTTATGGTCCGATTCGACTCAAAATTAGTATGTGGGGGTTTTCGGGTCGGAGATTATGAATTTTCTTTCAAAATTCACAAATTTGAGATGGCGGACGAGATTTGTGTTTATGGTCCGATTCGACTCAAAATTAGTATGTGGGGGTTTTCAGGGTCGGAGATTAGGAATTCTCTTTCAAAATTCACAAATTCAAGATGGCGGCTCTAAGATGGCGAACGAGTTTTGTAATTATGGTCCGATTCTATTAAAAATTGGTATGTGGAGGTTTTCAGGGTCAAAGACTATGAATTTATTCTCAAAATTCATAAATTCAAAATGGCGGCTCCACATGGTTGTGATAATGGAACGTTTCTATTCAAAATTGGTATGTCAGGGTTTTCGGGGTCAGAGATTATGAATTTAGTCGAAGAATATTGTTTTTTTGTCAGAATTCATAAATTGAAGATGGCGTGGGAGTTAATCTCCAGATGGTTTCCTCATTGAAGAACTAGAAAGCTCAGAACTTACAGGAAAAAGGCCTCATAATGACTATGCATTAACAAAATGCATAGATTAAGGTGTACTTACTAAAAAGCACAAAATAAAATAATTAATAAGAAAACCTTTTTAAAGACAAGCTTTTATTCAAATGCGCTAAAAAGTAAAAAATAATAGCTTTGGATGTGCGACGTAGGTTATTCCGTGAGTTATAGATTCAAAAGCTTGTCGCTTCTGTATTCGAACTGAAAACTTTTGAATCTATAACTCACAGAATAACCTACGTCGCACATCCAAAGCTATTATTTTTTACTTTTTAGCGCATTTGAATGAAAGGTTTCTTTATTAATTATTTTATTTTATTCCTACCCATACCAAGGAACTGAAAGAAGTCCTTCTGAGCATCAGAAACAAAAATTCTGCTGGGGAGGATGGTATATCGGTGCATATTTTCTTGAATTCGTCCGATTCTGCATTAAATGCACTAGCTTCTGCTATCAACAACTCATGGCAGTCTGGGCATTTTTCTCCGTGTCCTTTATAAAGGACGAAAAATCAACCAACCCTCTAATTATCGCCCTATATCATTGCTATCCAAAATAATCGAAAAACTTGTAAAGACTCGCATCATGGCCTACATAGAACATCACAGCCTACTAAACCACAACCAGTTCGGTTTTCGAAGCAATAAGAGTACACATTTAATATATAGTATTCCCTGTGAATGTGGGAAATGTTATATAGGGCAAACTAAACAATACCTAAAAATCAGAATATATTAACACAAATATGACTGCTATGAAAATAATAGAAATAAAAAAGAAAAAACAGCACTTGCTGCACATCATTTTGAATCATCGTGCAATTTTGATTTCGATTTGGTAAAAACTTTGGAAAAATAGATGACTTATTCAAAGAGATTGTTGGGAGATACATATGATTCAAATCAATCTTAATGATAATTCCATAAACCAAAAAAGTGATACACAAAACCTGACAAAAATAATATAAAAGTATATTATGGAATGAGGGTCAAAAGAAAAACAGATTTATGAATAATAATAGACAAAAGATTTGTTTTGTTTTTTTTTCGTTTCTTTATGTAGCACTGGAAGTTGCTTATTGACCATACACTGTTGTGTGTCGTTTCATTTTACGTGTCTGTATTTGTTTATATACATTTTTAATGTATAATTTGTGCAAATGTATTTTTATCAATCAGAGTTTGTATGGACAGTTTTCAATTTGAATTCATAAGCAGGAAAAACTTAGTTTTAAAGGTGGGTCATAGATATGTTCTTTGTTTCAATCTATACGTAAATATTGTCACGTCAGCTTTGAAAATGGAATAAATTAAATGTGCGATAAAAAATTTGTTTTACTCCCCAGTCCTAATTCCCGTTAAATCCAACTATATTCAATTCTTGGGATGATGAATCATTTATCAGTACAAATGATGAATGTTTAAACTTTTGGAAAATATTTATGGTCAAATTAACGGTGGAAAAATAGTTGCAACAGCGTTATGTGACTTAAAAAAAGCCTTTGACTGTGTAAGTCACAGAATGCTGCTACAAAAACTTGAATTTTATGGATTTAGAGGATGTGCGCTTGACTGGTTCCAGTCTTATTTGACAAACCGGACACAAAAAGTATTCATCGGACAGAAATTTTCTGTGTGTGGTGTAAAGGGGTCTCTCCCCCTATTATCAAACTTTGGCGCCTTTCACTATTCTCGGTTTTCCCTCGGGCGCCACCTTTTGGTTTATAGTGGAAAAGGCAACTTTTGCTCTGGGCAGTCTCAGTGAAGAAAAACAATGCAGGGGTCAGTATAGTCGTGAGAATGTAACGGGGCCAGCAAGGCAGGCTTTAATTGCCTTTAACTGGGTTTCGAACCTGGGTGCCGACTGCGCACTAGGTGCTTAAATTCTACTCAAGATAGTAAATGAAAAAATACTCTAAAAACAGGATAAACAGGTATATTAATAAAATAAATTCAGGCAGGGTGGCTGACGGCAGCCTCAAGTTATCACAACAAATGAACAACTATGGCAAGTACTATATACAGAGAAAAGCGGGGAGGGTGTTTTCAAGCAGGCGGGGTAAATTTAGCAACCAAAAAGCTCAGGCGGGGGGGCATCGTACGGATTAGTATGCAAGCTCAACATTGAAATGCATATGTGCCTCTTACGGCTATGGTTCGATCATGCGCGCATCGTACCTGTGGTACTTACAAATATTTCCTGACCTCTTTTACCTGAGAGATAATATTTACCCAAGTCCGCTATCACTCCTTCGGCAAGCTGGTCGGCAAGGCTCGTGACGGTAGTGGACTGCTTCGGTATTTGGCTCACACTCTGGATAGTAGTTGTCGGACGCGTGACTGCTCTTGCTAGACTCGGTAAGCTAATGATCCTTTGAAATCTTTCTAAACGGAACTATCGGTTTCCCCCTCTTTTGCGAATGCCTCTCGACCGAATTTTAGGCGCGCGCCGTTTTGTGTACTCCGATTGAGATACGAATTATATTTTCATAGTATAATTACCCAGCTTCAAAAATTCTTCGTGATGTGACGTCAGCTCGCAGCGTGCGCTTTTGTCTCGACTGAACTGATGTCTCTGGCTTCTATCGGGTGACTGACTCGTTTGTTCATAGCACAGCTGACTCGATGAAAAATGTTTTCTCGAGTCGCTGGCTGGCGCAAGTAACACTCGCGCATTCTTTATATACACGCGTCGCGGTATTGGCGTGATTTATGGAGGGTGTTTAGCCTATTTATTAACCGACGAAACCAAAAAGGAGGAGGTTCTCTAGTCGACCCGTATATATTTTTTTTTCCATATTTTTTTTTTATGTATGGTCACGCATAACTTTTTACTGAGGCGTCCAATTCCGATAATTCTTTTTTCCAGTGGATAGGGTGTACTTCGAAGGTGGTTCCCTAAGGGTAGCAAAATGAAGGATATTGATCTCACTCTCTGAATTCTGGTCCGTTAACCGATTCTATCAGGCATAACTTTGTACTGGGTTCTTCGATTTGGATGATTCTTTTTTTAATAGATAGGGTGTAACTTATATTTAGATTTCGAATGGAATTATATACCCTTACGGGTAGAAAAATAGGGGATAATTGATTTGACAATGACAGATCGCTACTGACATTATGTCTGTTCCACATCCGTCAAAACCATTATATTCTATGAGAGGATGGAATGATATACAAAGTAATGAAATAAACTAACCAGAACAACAAAAATAATTTATATTACAACAAATAGTAAAAGTAGATAATCATATTATTTAACTGGTAATAGTTGAAGTAAGGTGGGTAAGTAAGTATTTTGGAAGTAATCAAAAAACAAGTAGGTAGTAATTAGTATATTTTAGCCATAAAAAATTGAAAAATAAAAACTCTTCAACAAAAAATTAAACCGACGAAATACGGAACTGAAAAGTAAAAAATAAAATAAACATTCTTAGTCTCAGTAACTAAGCTCCTAAACTAATTTTGAGTCGGCGCCAAACAAACAATCAACGAACATCATTAAAGTACTTAAAAAAAATTATCAGAATGTGACCGCGCAACTCGATGCCATCATTTTACGCCTTACCTAATTCATTTGCTTGTTTGTTTGACGCCGACTCAAAATTAGTTACTTACATTAGTTTAGGAGCTTAGTTACTGAGACTAAGAAGGTTTATTTTATTTTTTACTTTTCAGTTTTGTATTTTGTCGGTTTAATTTTTTGTTAAAAAGTTTTTATATGGTAGTTTTAGACCTATTATTACAGTCAAGATGAATTTAAATCCTTACAGGGAGCTTTTGGTTGTTAAACATAGCGGAAAAATAGTAACTTCGTTACAGTGGGAACATTGACTACGGCGTTGGGACCAGTACTCTTTTTGTTATACCTAAATGATCTAGCACTTCTTAATGTTCAAGGCAAGTTCTTTCTCTTTGTTGATGATACCACTATCTTGTGGCACGGAAAATATTCTTCGCCATTGAAGGAAACTATCTAGAACGATTTCGAAAAGGTTAAGGAATGGTGCCACTGTAATTCGCTGGCATTGAATATCAACAAGACCAAATTACTTTCCTTCAAGTGTGACATTGAAGGTATAACTATACACTAGAACGTGAATACAACACCAAATTTCTTGCCTCAATTATTGACAACGAGCAGAAATTCCAAGAACACATTTTGTCTCTTAGTAAAAAAACTGGCCTCAGGATGTTATGCCGTGAAAATGGCCACAAGCGAGATTGATTCTGCCTCACCTTAGAGAACTATTACCACTTTAGTTGTACCACTATACAGCTTGAATGTTTTTTATTATTTGTTTTTTATAGACACTCAAATTCATAAGCACGCAAAACTAAATTTTATGTATTTAAATTGCCTTTTTTCAGAGCTCTATCCAGCATATTGGAGGATAGCAGATAATCTCATAAGAATAAAAAGATCAATTGTTGACAGTGTCGAATCGTGGAACAGTCAATTGTATGAGGTCACACGTAAGAAAGATGGCGATAAAAAGAAAGAAAAACCAGTTCTTGTAGAATCAGACAGTATTTCCACAGAAGAATACAACCTAGATTCTCAGGAAAGTCTGTTGGCAAATTCTCTCGAAGAAAAGGAAACCTTCAACACGATGAATAAGAGAATCAAAAGCCTTGATAACAGTGACAGTTAGTATGAAAAGTTTCTGAAATCACAATAGTTCAAATAATTTTTTTCAGATGAATCCGCAGCTCCCCCTTCTCCTCGAAGTCACAACAGGTCACAGTCCGAAGGTACGGCAGTTTCTCAAAACGAGGACTCTTCAGATGGTAAAAAGGATTCTGATAAGAAAATGGTTAAAAATATTTTGTCACATTTACTGCCATCAACAGTGAACACCTCTCTGATCAGTGTAAGTGACAAAAGTTTATTGCTGGTATGTTCAGGATAAAAAATATATATATTCATATTTTTATTATTGGTTTCAGTCTCCTTTTAGCACTCAAGAACATTACAACTTACCTGATTCGACATTTCCTGTGGTAGTATACGAAAACGAACCGAGTTCTGTAGTTGCCTATACCCTCTGTTCCAACGAGTACAAAAAATCCTTGGAAGAGTTGATCAGTAAAAAATCCCAAAGCGATCAGTCTCCGAGTCCGATAATCAAAAGGAGGAGCAATAGTACTGATAAAGAGAAAAACGATGACGACAAGTCTTTGAGTCTGCTGGGTTTTTTGAGGAACAAGGAGTCGAAGACTGATTTGTTTAGTCAGTCGCCAACAACTTCGAATGCAGATGCCAGGTACTTCTATTATAACATTATTTTCTTTATTTTTTATGTTATAAATAATTCTTCTTAAAAATGTGCCATTAGCTTAATGTGTAGGCGAGGGTTGTGGTTGAAAAAAACCTAAGGAATATTCTCCGAGATTTGTTTTTTCATGCAGAATGAAGTTGATTTACTTGAAGTTATAATTTCCAAATACACAATAAAACAAAAACAAACAAAAAATAAGGTATTCAATACCTATTTACATGGATTAAATAAGAACTAAACTTGCTTTCAAATATGGAATATATATATATATATATATATAGAAAAAAAAATTATAAAAAAAAGTGTTAACCGTAGACACGTGTTTTGGGCTCTCGGCTCTCATCAATACGGTCAAGAAGTGCAAGGATGAACAACACTTGGTAGTCAACAACAATTCAACGGAGTCAACAAACAGAAGCCAGCCGCACATTTGTGGTTTCGGTTAGTAGACCCTGCATTCCAGGGCAACAACCAACGTCACAACGGAGGCAGCTATAGCTACCTGTGTGACATCCGAGTCCAGGAATATAAACATGAAAAGAAAGAATATCAAGGGGACTGTTAAAAACAAAATAAAAAAATTTAATGGACATAGCTCTCAAAAAAAAGTGTTAACCGTAGACACGTGTTTTGGGCTCTCGGCCCCCATCAGTACGGTGAAGAAGTGTGAGGATGAACAACACTTGGTAGTCATCCTTGTTCATCGTTGCACTTCTTCACCGTACTGATGAGGGCCGAGAGCCCAAAACACGTGTCTACGGTTAACACTTCATTTTATTTTTATTTTTTTGAGGGCTGTCCATTAAATTTTTCCATTTTTAACCGACGAAATCAAAAAGGAGGAGGTTCTTAATTTTTTTTTATGTATGATCACGCATAATTTTTCACTGAGGCGTCCGATTCCAATAATTCTTTTTTCAGTCGATAGGGTGTACTTCGAAATTGGTCCCATTTGAATTTAAAAGATGAAATCCACCCCTAAGGGTAGCAAAATGAATTATATTGATCACTCACCCTCTGAATTCTGGTCCGTTAACCGATTCTATCAGGCATAACTTTGTACTGGGATCTTCGATTTGGATGATTCTTTTTTTAATAGATAGGGTATACCTCATAGTTGATCAAATTTGGATTTCGAATGGAATTATCCACCCTTACGGATAGAAAAATAGGGGATAATTGATTTTTCACTTGTGAACATTGGCACACATATGTAGTTGTCAAAATCAAATCAAATCAAATCCTTTATTTTCCTTAAAATGACAAAAAATTTCGTTTTGTATAGGAATAGTCAGTACTTATATCTAACTTACAACTAGTACTAAAAACAAGCAAACAGATTTACGGGTCTAAACAATATTACACAAACACAGTAGAGTGGATCACATAGGACTAGATAAAAACTCATCGAGTGTATAAAAACAATTGATCAACAAAAACGACTTCAGACGTTTTTTAAAAATCGTTGCAGTTTCAGCTCTCTTGATCATTACTGGAAGGTGATTGAAAATTTTAGGTCCAATGCATTTAGGAGCATTTTGAGTAATCTTGTATTTGGCACTTTTGACATGTATCATTCGTTTCTGACGATGTTCTTATCATGAATATCACTGTTCAGAATGAAGTCGGTTTTATTGGTGAATACATAAACTGAAAGTTCATATATGAATAGACTTGTCAGAGTTAGAATATTCTGATTTATAAAAAGGGTTCTACAGGAGCTTCGTTTAGGGGTGTTAAATATACAACGTAAAATAGCCTTTTGTTCAATGAAGACGTTTCTACTCATTGTTGAGTTGCCCCACAAGCAAACACCATAACGCAGCCTAGACTCAACGTGAGCATAATATACACTGATGAGTTGCTTTTTATTCAAAACGACTCTCAGATTCCAAAGAGATATAGAGTGGCACAATTTGAACCAGCTGTTCACAGTGTGGAATCAGTTCAGATATTCATCCATTTGCATACCCAAGAATTTAACTGCATTATGAGAGCTTTGTAAGGTAGTATTATTAACCTTCAATTGGAGTGCTTCGGTTTTATTCTGATAGTTATGAAAACGAATAACTTGAGTTTTTTTAGCATTAAAAATAGATCCTGTCTGTTGAAGTATTCAGAGGTTAAGTTCAGGATATCTGTACATTTGTGTGTTAAAATATCAGTTTGCTTATCCGAGATCAATATACTAATATCGTCCGCTATGCAGTAAATAATGAGTATGATATTTCCTATCAATATTGTTTATGTATAAGAGAAACAGAACCGGCCCCAATATAGATCCCTGAGGCACACCAGTCCGGACCAGTTTCGTTTCTGATATGGGAAACGAAACCACACCACCTTGATCAAATCTCAATGAGACGCATTGGTTTCTGTTACTGAGAAACGAGGATATCCAGGTATGTGAATTTCCTCTTAGACCATAACATTCCAACATATCCAGCAGTTTCAGGTGATTCACGCAGTCAAAAGCCCTGCTCAAATCGCACAAAATAGCAGCTGGGCACTCGCCCACTTCAATGAACTCTATCAGAATTTCATAGAAAGTCAGTAGAGCAGTTTGAGTCGATTTTCCAGAGCGAAAGCCATGCTGCATGGGTATCAAGATATTGTGTGATTCAAGAAAATCATTCAAGCTCTAGGAATGCATACTCGAAGACTTTCGAGAAGCTCTGGGGACAGTGATTGGTCTAAAATTTTCAATGGTTGATAATTTTTTGTTCTTACGCAGGGGAGTTACCTTTCCCACCTTTAGGGATGTAGGGAAACTTCCATTTGAAAATGAAAGGTTCACTAAAAAAGTTATCGGTTTTATAATAATGTGCAGAACTCTTTTCAGTAGAAACACTGGTATCTCGTCAGTTCCTGATGATTGTTTGCTCCTTAGTTTACGATTGATTAAATTGAATAATTCTGATTCGCTAAATGGCTCTAAAAACATTGTGTATGGATTTATATCTATTCCATTTTCATTATTCATGTTCGGGCGATAATAATTATTACTCGGAATATCACCTATTAAGGCCTGAGGTGCTTCGATGAAAAAATTATTTAATTCATTCACGATCTCTGAAGGGTCTTCGATAACGTCATCATTTTTTCGAATAACGATGTTCTCACGTGAGCTTTTACTTCTGTTCGTGAGTTCAGATACTACTTTCCACAAAATTTTCGGATCGTTATCTGACATACTAATTTTGTTTTGGTAAAATTTCTTTTTTGTTTCGTTTACTAATTTCAGGTGTATTTTTTTGTTGTTATTATATGTTTCAGTTAAAGCAGGGTTACTTTTCTTTAGGTAAAATAAATGTTTCAATGAACGACTAGATTCTTTAACAAGATCGTCAATCCACCCCCGTTTATTCTTGTTAAAATATATTTTCCGTTTGGGGAAAGCAGTTTCAAAATAATGAAGGAATATATCATAAAAACGATTGAATGCTTCTTCCAAAACACCATATTCATAAATATTGCTCCATTCCTCTTTTTCCAACATAAACTCGAAGTTTTTAAATTATTTTCATTGAAGCACCTCTTCATTTCAGTTTTATTATTTGATGTCAGAGAAGAGCTTTCGTTAATGTCTAAGAGTATCGACGATGATCGGAAATTTCATTAATCAATAACGTAACATGATTCCTCATTGTTACAGTTTGAAAAGATCTGGTCAATCAATGTGCAGCTGGTATTAGTGATCCTTGTGGGCCAACCCACCAATGGGCGAAAATCGTAACATGACATCAAATTACATAATGATACAAAATTAACATTTGTGTATGAATCAAAGTTGAAATCACCGCAAATAAAGTAAATCGTGCGGGTTTATAAAGAAGGTCCAGTACTTCACGAAAATTATTAAAAATAAATCAATATTACCACACGGAGATCTATAACAATTCATTATAACAAATTTTTGCTCATTTAGTGTGTAGGAGATAGCACAGACTTCAAAATGTT
Source organism: Gonioctena quinquepunctata (assembly GCA_018342105.1). Taxonomy (NCBI): domain Eukaryota; kingdom Metazoa; phylum Arthropoda; class Insecta; order Coleoptera; family Chrysomelidae; genus Gonioctena; species Gonioctena quinquepunctata. The sequence continues at coordinate 910,281 of JAFIRS010000133.1, read as the reverse complement.
GTTCAATGCAGAACTCATCAAGATCAATAACAGTTGCCTTGATATCATTCCGCCCATATCGCTACTCCACCACATCTTTTGTTGGTCTGCAGTAAAACCACACAAACTAAAACCTGGAAAACTATATTGTCCAGCAGTGTTTCCTTAATGCCAATCTCTGTTATACATAAGAACTGTAAATTAGCGAAAAGCTCATTTCTGTCAGCAGACTGTTCATTTTATCAAAGTTAATTGTATTTACGTTCAACAATAGCAGATTTGGATTTATTAACGATCTATAGTCGATTTCAGACGATAATGTAAAGAATTGTTAATATAGGCACCGCTAGGCCAGAGCTCGGGTTCATGGCCACCTTGAAGTTTTTTCATAGATACCAACCTTGAATGACGAATAGATGGTTGGATTTTGGATTTAATTGACTCACATGTGACCTCAGGAAAGTTGGCTTTCAGCTGCCGTAACATGTCTTCTGGTGTGGTCGCTGGATCCACTCTGCACACATGTAAGTATACAAACTTAGGAACACCCTTGATCTTCTCAGAGTTTTCTCCGAGAAGGTTTCGATGTTGTCTGAATTTCCTTTTGGTAAGGACGGTTTTCCATTCTTCATGATTGTCCACATTAGTTTTGGGGCGGATGGCCATATCATTGTTCAAGTTTATCAAATGGTTGAGAGTGGATTGTGTCTCCGCCTCAAGAATAGCAGCACTCACTTTTTTCCGATCTATATTCGTTTTTTCAATTGTTGTTCTCGAAACGGGTTCACAAACGGATGTAGTCTTGTTTATGACCTTCACTTTAGGCTCATCTTCCTTTCTGTCGAAGTATTTGTACAACACCAAATCTGAGATTTTGTAGAGGAGCTTGCAACCAGCAAATATTATTTATGTTGCGAGCATGGGTACCTTTTTCATCTAATAACTCAATTAGACGTTGTTGATTAATCACGGACCTCTCTAGCTCACGTATAATCATTTTAGATGCCTCCAGTTCAACCAAGGCAACTTTCAGGTCACATTTCACTGACATAACCTTAATGTTTTCACTGTCTGCATTCAGGCATATATCACTAGAAGTAGCAGGAGATCCATTGGTATTCTTGTCGGAGATGAAACCTAGGACACTTTCACTCAAACTGATGTCACTTGGGACTTCTCTGTTGATTATAATTCGTATTAAGTCAACTTTTTTCAAGCGATGTAATTCTTGTTCAACCTCGACGGCGGTCGCCATGGTTTCAACCCTGTAAATGACAGATCGCTAGTGTCATTATCACAATATCATTATATTCTATGAGAGGATAGAATTATATACAAAGTAATGAAATAAACTAACCAGAACAACAAAAATAATTTATATTACAACAAATAGTAAAAGTAGATAATCATATTATTTAACTGGTAATAGTTGAAGTAAGGTGGGTAAGTAAGTATGTTGGAAATAATCAAAAAACAAGCAGTTAGTAATTAGTAGATTTCAGCCACAAAAAGGTGGGTAAGTAAGTATGTTGGAAATAAAATAAACCTTCTTAGTCTCAATAACTGAGCTCCTAAACTAATGTAAGTAACTAATTTTGAGTCGGCGCCAAACAAACAATCAACGAAGATCATTAAATTACTTCAAAAAAATTATCAGAATGTCACCGCCCAACTCAATGCCATCATTTTACGCCTTACCTAATTCATTTGCTTTTTTGTTAGGCGCTGACTCAAAATTATTTACTTACATTAGTTTAGGAGCTCAGTTATTGAGACTAAAAAGGTTTATTTTATTTTTTACTTTTCAGTTCCGTATTTCGTCAGTTTAAGTTTTTGGTAAAAAGTTTTCATGTTTTTAGCAGTTCCCTCGATAATCTTTCCTTTCATGTATATATATATATATATAAAAAAAAATACATTTATTGTCTAAACAGGATAAATCCCAATTACAAGACAGATTAATATTACAAGTTGAGGAAAGCAAATACAGGATAATTAGTTTGAATATAAATACAAGATAGTTCGGAAGTTACAGTTGGAGAATACATATTCAGATAAATACAGGTAATACAGAGGGATGCAAATGTAGTATTAAGAACAAGTTGATTGTTTTAAATACAGTTTTTGTTTAACTTTGTTTTTGAAAGAACCTATAGGTTCATTAAGAATATCGATTCCAGAACAGATTTCATTAGCAATTTTACTTATTGCATACATCGGTGATTTTAAAAGTATGTTGGTGTTAGGTTTAGGTAGGTGAAAGGAAGTTTTGTATCTACAATTGCTACGAGGGACGTGAAAGTTGATTTGTGCCAATAAATCAGGGCAGTCTGTTAGATTATTTATTAATTTGTAGAGGAATAAGCAAGCCCAGTATGATCTACGATTTTCTAGTGATAAACATGAAAATCTATTGAGTAGTAAATTGTTGTCGTAACCTTGAGGGGGGTAGGTCCCATCCAGCTTGAAGGATACATATTTCATGAAGAATCTTTGAACTGATTCAAGTTGGTCAATATGATATTTGTATAAGGGGGACCATATCAGGGAGCAGTATTCCAATCTAGATTTCACGAATGCATTATAAAGGGCCATGAAGCAGTCCTTGTTTTGAAAGTCTTTGCACGTACGGAAGATTAGTCCCGGTCATTCTCTTAGCGGCAGAAGATGTTTTGTTGTAATGATTGGAAAAGTTAAGTTTGGAGTCGAATTCGACACCAAGGTCCTTTATTTGTTGGCAGCTCTAATGTGATATTGTTGATAGAGTAAGAAAACTCAATTGGCGACTTTTTAAGAAGTATGTATTGGATTTGCATTTTTTATATTGAGAAGGAGTTTATTTTCGATACACCAAAGGTGGAGGTTTTGGACATCATTTTGTAATATATGGCAATCATCAATTGATTCAATTCTTCTGAACAATTTTAAGCCATCTGCGAATAGCAGCAAATTGCTTGAGATGTTGTTCCCAATATCATTGATAAAGATAGAAAATAATAGGGGGGCTAGGTTGCTACCTTGTGGGGCTCCGCTTGAAGCTATGAAATGGTGGGATTCGTGACCTCTAAATTCTACAAATAGTATACGATTTTGTAAGTAAGATTGAAATAAGTTAATTAGATTCGTGTTGAAACCATACAGGTTGAGTTTGCTCAAGATTATTTGATGATCTAGCTTGTCAAATGCCTTTGAGAAATCAGTGTAGATGGTATCCATTTGAGAGTGGTTATCGAGGGCGTTACTCACTGATTGGGTGAAACACATAAGGTTCGTGACGGTAGATCGTTTGCTCATGAAACCGTGTTGCTCGAGAGTAATTATGTTCTTTAAGTTGGGGTATATAATGTGGTGAAGACACATCTCAAAGCCCTTTGCAAAATTGAAGAGCAGCGTGATTGGTCGGTAATTTTCAACTATATTAATTGCCCCAGATTTGAAAATTGGGCATATTTTGGCGATTTTCCATCTTTCTGGGAAACAACCCGTTTTCAAGGCAAGGTTAAAGATGGATTGAAGTGGTTTGGCTAAGAATGAGGCGCAATCTTTCTGGGATTGAATCATGTCCGGATGTGTGTTTGGCTTTCAGTTTCTTCAAACAGTTTAGCACCTCTATTTCAGAGAAGTAGTTGATAGATATAGTTGGATAATTGGTCGGTATGATTGGTACATTGGCTACAGGGTCTGGGATAGGGGAATAGACACTTTAAAAAAACTCGGCAAAAGCATTTACTATGTTAGATGGATCGTTCAATTCCGTATCGTTAAAATAGACAATACCAGGAATTCTAGAGGTTCCCTTCTTATTTTGAAAGTATGACCAGAATTTGGATGGGTCAGCCTTGATTGAGTTCTCTGCTGCTGATCTGTACTGATCATATGCAATTGATATTTTAGATTTAACAGATTTTCGAAGATTTTTGAATTGCTGTTTGTCATATTCGGAGTGCTTTTTCTTAATTTTTTTAAATAGCTTGTGTTTTTGTTTTATTTCGTTTATGATTTCTTTATTAAACCAGGGAGGGTATTTATTTGTGAAATTGGATCGCGTGGGGACCCATAGGTCAAGTATTGAGTAAATAATTGAGTAAAAGGCTTCTAACGCTAAGTTTACATCTGTGTACTGGTCTAAACAGGACCAGTTGGCGTTGATGATGGCGGAGTATAATTCGGGAAAGTTCGCTTTGCGAAAGTTGTAATTTATTCTATTATTGTTGAATGATATTGCTGCATTGGTTTTGGGAAACGTTATCGAGACTTGTAGAGCTGGATGGTATCCATCTTCTGGGACAAAGGGTAGGTTGTCATGGCACACGGTGCAGTCTAAGTTGGAAAAAATCAGATCTAGCAGACGCCCTGATTGGTTTTGGATTGTATTGAACTGGTTCAGGTCATAGAAGCTGCTGAATTGCTTTATAGTTGATAAATTGACATTGAAAATATTTGCATCAGGGGTAGAAAAGTAGGGTTGATTGAAATCACCTAAAATCAGTATGTTGCTGCCATATAGGTAGTGGAGGGATTCGAGAGTAGTAAAGAGGTTTTGGAGGTGTAGGATGTTAACATTGGGAGGAATATAAATAACAAATATAAAAAATGATTTATGTTTGAATAGTACCTTACTGCCTACGATGTCGATAGTGTTAAAGTTTTCGCGAAATTCAGACAGGTCTATTTCTGATGCTTCACAGTCAGATCTGATACCTATCAGAGCACCTCCACCACGTGAGACTGCATTAGCCACAAGATTTCTATCACTTCGAAACAGCACATAGTTATTTGGTATAGTTCAGAGCTGGAGATATTATCTTGCACCCAGGTTTCAGTAATAGCAATGATGTGATACTCGGATGCTGATGCGGATTTGAGGAAATCGTGGGTTTTAGTGTTGAGGCCTCTGACGTTTTGATAATAGGCTTGGATGCTGGAAAAATCCTGTTTAGACGGCCCTAGAGGTTTTTTACAATTTTTGGTTCACCATTTACATACTTAATTTTCAGATCTCTTTCGCCTTTAGCTATGCGGTCGTTCAGGGTTATCTTGATTTCACGGTATTGCTGGGCTTGAAGAGGAGTTTTGTCAGAGGTGATGGTAATATTTTTGAATCTTTCGATTCCCTTGATATTCTTTGCCTTGTAGATGATTGACATAGCCAATTCCGTAGATTGTAATATCACTTTGACTGGTCTGGGTTTGGCTTGTTGCTATCGGGCGTCCTACTCTGAATATTTTCGTACGTTTGGTGGGTTGTTTGGTTGAACGGATTTGATGACTTCAACGCAGAGTTCCTTGTCTTTTTCACTGTCTGCTCGATTTTCTGGGAGCCCAAACAACATAACGTTTTTTTGCGGGATTCACGTTCCGAAATTTCCATAATCATCTCGTTCATTTGTGAGGCATGGTTTACTGAGTGAGAGGCCGTGGAAGGGGTTGTATTGGGCCTTTTCAGTATGTCGATTTCGTATTTCAGTTCGGCTATAGCTTTGATGATTTGGGGTATTTGCCTGAGTCCACTATTACAGTCATTACAAAGAAATAGCAGAACTCTTTTTTTTAGTTGCATACATTTGATCTCCGATGCAGTCAAATCCGAACAGGATGGATGACTATGAATAGGCCGTTTGCAAGAGTCACACTCGAAGTATGAGTCATCTTCAATTTCATCCTCGCATTTGGTGCAGATCTTAGACATCGTCCTTTATGCAGAAGAGAGATTGGTTTAATTTAATCTTGGTTGTGGTGGATTTGAAGAGGTTTGCCTATTTTTCCTGGAGTACAGTTAATAATTCATTTGAACATCTGCTTGTTATTTTATTCAGCTATTTTTGTTGCCATAAAAGCGTATCAGGTGTTGAAGTTTTTGTTGTTTTTTTGTTTAAAAACGAGATTTATGTACTTATCTGATGATAGCGTTTTTTTTTATTTTGTTGGCTTCTTGGATGAGATGGTATGAAAAATGCACCGTTTTGCTGTAATTTCCACCTTGATTGAAAACTTCTTCACAATCTGATGCGCTTATTTTGCTGGGGGAGATTTAACTGAGTACTGGAGAAAATTTTGCCTTTTTGCTTGGCTTATAACTACTATTATTTATGAAATTGTTGAGGAGCAGAATAATACGTATCTCACAGTGACAACACGCATATATATATATATATATATATATATATATATATATATATATATATATATATATATATATATATATATATGTATCTTTTTGGTGGGAAATTCTATGGATTGAGATTCTGTTTTTGAAATCAAAATTTAAATTATGACCTTATAGGCGTTTCTCCCCTGGCCGGGGGCATCTTCAGTATTTTTTTTTCTTTTTTTGGTTTAATGTTTTCTCATTTTACAGTAGGTTTACAAGATAATCTGAAAAGGGGAAAATACAATTAATTTCTTGTTGTGTGAAAATAAGCTTAGATCTATGTGGGTGAATTAATAATGGATAGGGGGGTAGACAAGTTTATTACGTACCTTGGTTATCATTGTGCTTAGGAAATATGATTTCTTTTCTTGTTGTATAATATAATTGTTAAATATCGATGGCGTGTTGAGTTAGCTCGTTTTGTTTAGGTGCGGTGGCTGTGTGCTGGTGAAATTGGAGAGTGTTCATGCGCGAGAGACTTATGTGTTAGTGGGATTTGTTTTATTACTGTAGTTGGTGTACCTGGAGAAGGGAGTATTGGGAGTGATGGGCGCGAGTTTGTGTGGAGTTTTGGTATCAAAAGATTTCTTGTATCATTTGAGAAAATGGATGAAAGCTAATGTGAGAAATCAGGGATTGAAACTGTGTTAGAGTATTGTATGGTATAGTTATTCTAATCCCAATTGGAACGGCAATACAACTAAGAGCACTAGGAGGAGTGTTCATATGCACTGCCCGGCAAATGGAAAATTTATATACTACCAGTGTTTTTACTTTCAAAGCGTTCCTGGTACAATCATAAAGAAGTTCTGGTGTGTGTCGCTAATTGCCCAGATTATTAGTAAAGGCGCTATCAAATATATTTGAGGAATAAAAGTTCGGCTAGCTGGATTGGACATCTGTTATCTGAAGTCGCATGATTTCCACAGTTCACAATATTCCTTAATCAGTGCCGTGTGTTGGTGAGGTTAGGAATTATCCATTGAAAATAATTTTATCAATATGGCTTTCTGGAGACCTTTCGAAATAAAATTCAGTTGAGATAACATGTGTCTACTTTTACATGGGGTGATCAATTGCTATGATTGTAAGAATAAGTAACAGAAAAAATACCACTGGAAAATGATATACTGACGCCTATGTCAAGGCGGCAATTGAAAAGAGAAATCCTTCACAAAACTTTTTATGTCGGTCCAATTGGGATTAAAAATACTATATATTTGACTTAGGTTGTTGATGTCTGTTCTATTGTTCATCGTGTTGTAGTTTTATATATATATACATATATATATATACATATATATATATATATATATATCATTTCCTTTATAGTTCTTTTTTCTTTGTTGTTCTCGTGGGCGAGTATTTTTGTGTTATTAAAATCTGGGTTGTGATCTTTGGTTAAAATGTGCTTGTTAAGGGCTGTACTAGAACCTTTCATGTATTTATGGCCGTTTAATCTATTGCATAACAGTTGGGATGTCATTCCGATGTAGATTTGATTGCAGTCGTTGCACGGGACACTATATACAGTGTGACCCATTTAAAATGGAACAACCCCTGTAGAATACACAATTTTCAATCAATCTCCAAAAAATAACAAAAAACTTGAGAGGTGTCAAGGGACACCCGGATGGAACGAAGTTCCTTTCGATTAATTAGTGAAGGAATTGTAATAAAATTTTATTTTTTTAAAGTTATAATAATATTTTTTATATATATATATATATATATATATATATATATATATATGCACTCTGTCTGTCTACTCTCTCGACTTCGTAAACACAACAGCGTATCGGTTAGAACAAGCACGGCTTGCTAAATACATACGCATTGATATTGTAATATTAAAATATAATTTGCTTTTAAATTTATTAAAGTTATGACGCGTACACTTGCTAAACACACAATAATGGAGAGATTATAACACGTATGACTTGGTTAGCACAATAGTATAGAGAGGTTATAATGCATACTTGCTAAAAATACATAAGCATTTATTATTGTCTGTATAAAATCTCTACTTACCTAACGCCATCAGCAATATCCGGAACTTGTGCAGAAACACTGTCAGGATTCATTATTGTTATTATTTTTTATTATTTATTATGTACAAAAAACCTGTATACACTCAACAAAAATAATCGTCGCGACACCACACTGTTCAATGTGAAATAGAAAGACAAAACAAAAATAACTGGCTTGCTTTCTATGAGAGAGAGAGAGAGAGAGACAGACAGAGAAACACGTGCACGCCGCACGGCTTACAACCATAGCGAAAGTCTCGTTACAACTTTTGGTCTTAATTTATTCCGTCTAGCCCCCGTTTTTAATATTAAGTAAGTATCGAAAACTGTATCTCGACACAAATTTTCATAATTTCAGTTTTATTTCCAAGGCATACTATGGTTTTTTTTCTTTGTCAAAAACGGCAAAAGTTTATTAGACAATTTTTGTTTTTAAGTTTGACTACACCACTGGATTTGTAGTCGTTATAAATAAAAACCATCAAAATTTCATAAAAAAATATTGGTTAAAAACGAAGTTACAACAACTTCAATTTTGAAAACAAAGTATTTGATTATAATTTTTATTTAGATTATAGACATAGACATATTTGAAATCTGGCAACACCGTCGATACAAAGTAGAACACCAATGAACTTGTACAGTGAATATCAATAATAAAAAAAGCGATACACGCATTATGAAGCGGGGAGTTCCACAGGGGTCCATCCTTGGACCTCTCCTCTTTCTTCTCTACATAAATGATCTACCAAATCACATGAAAACCTTTGATAACACATCACAAATAACCACAATTATGTATGCAGACGACACTAATCTTACTTTTCATCTAAAGCATGAGGAATCCATGGGAATAGACTTAATAATTAATCAAATTCTAAATCATGCTCGGGGATGGCTCAGTCCCAATGAACTATATTTAAATGAAAATAAAACTGACAAATGCGTCTTTTCACATGTCGGTCCATCAGAAATGTCTCATATAAAATTTCTTGGGATTTTATTTGACCCGCACTATCGTGGATACCTCAAATTAACTTCATGTGTGGCAAACTATCCAAAGTAGTATTTGCAATACGGAGAATAACCAATCTAGTGAATAAAGAAACTGCTCTCACCACCTACTATGGGCTATTTCATTCCGTATTAACGTATGGAATTTTAGGGTGGTGCAATGCCTCCCACATACATTTACAGAGAATTTTTGTTCTACGAAAAGCTGCAGTTCGCAGCATAACGAAAGCAAAGTTTGAGGAACACTGTCGACCCATCTTTCAGGAATTAGGAATAATGTCACTATTCTCCATGATTGTCTTGGAAAATCTGATGTATATTAAATGCAACATAAATAAATTCTCTTCACATAGGGACATCCACTCCCATAATACACGAGGTCAGGATAAGCTACTACACTCTCGTAAAAGGATAAATAAATCAAGAGTATTAGGCATAGACCTGTATAATGCAATACCACATGTCATATCATCCCTACCCAAGGAAAAATTCAAATCAAAGATGAAAAACATCCTGAAAAACATGTGCTTATACAGTATTGAGGAGTTCTACACAAACATAGGCACGATAGGAGGAGAAGATTGACTCACCTGTGTATACAAGTTGTCTATTTTTAATTATTGTTCTGTCTTATATGTACTTGTCTTATATGTACTTGTCTTATATGTACTTGTCACTAATGTGTATACATATAGGCTTTTTACTTTTTTTTTCTTTCTCTGTAATTCTGACGTTTCCACAAATGTAAATTTAAAGGATGAATAAATATTGTATTGTATCCGAAATCAATAGCTCATTCCGTTCTACAGTTATAAGTATGGTAATGTGAGCGATTTGTGGTGGAAGCGATTTTGTAATAAAAATCTGACTAGGCCACTGGATTTGTAAATTATATTCCCTTAAAATCATTTATTTAAGCGTAGGTTATAAGTGTATTCGAAAAGAACAGAAAATTTGAAATTCATTTTCAAGTTATACAGTAGTACATTCTTCCATAGCCGGTAAAAACGAAATGAACAGAAACAAGTTTTAAAGTATTTATTTATTCAACAATAAAACTAAAAATAAAATAAACATTACTGTAAAATTGAATATTTTAATTTTTGTGGCTTTTACCAAACCTCTATTTAGTTCGACACATTTATCGTATCTCTTCCGAATATTTTTTACGCTATTTCTTATTTGTTGAGGTGTAATTTCGGCACAAATCCAGTGGCGTAGTCAGATTTTTTTACAAAATCGCTTCAACCTCAAATCGCTCACATTACCATACTTTCAGGAGTTATAACTGTAGAACGGAAGGAGGTATCGACTTCGGATTTTCACTGTACTAGTCCACTGGTGATCTACTTTGTATCGGCAGTGTTGCCAGATTTTAAATATGTCTATAATCTAAATAAAAATTATAATCAAATAATTTGTTTCCAAAATCAAAGTTGTTGTAACTTCGTTGTTAACCAATATTTTTTATGAAATTTTGATGGTTTTTATTTATAGCGACTACAAATCTAGTGGTGTAGTCAAATTTGAAAACAAAAATTGCATAATAACTTTTGCCGTTTTTGACAAAGAAAAAAAACCATAGAGTGCCTTGGAAATGAATATTGAATATGAATATTTTTTTTTGAGATTGATAGAAAAATGCGTATCCTACAGGGGTGGTTCCATTTCAAATGGGTCACACTGTATAAAGTAGGATTTTTTCTTTTTTTTTCCTGTCTTTTTAAAGGGGTGTACAATTGTTTCAATAAATTGTGGGATTTGTAGCTCGTCGAAATATAATGTTTCTTTAAGATGTTTTTTATGTTCTCTGATAGGCCTGGAATATTTGGAATGGTGGTGAAAATATTGTTGATGGTGTTATTACTTTTTGGTTCTGTTGAGTTGTACAGTTTGTGGGTCCGTTGTTTTATGATTTTGTTGATAAAATTGATGGGGTAGTTGTTGTTTGTGAGTGAGGAGGAGGTTCTCTATTCGACGCGTATATTTTATTTTTATAATTTTTTTTTATGTATGATCACGCACAACTTTTCACAGAGCGGTTAGATTCCGATGATTCTTTTTTCATTGGATAGTGTGTACTTCGAAGTTGGTCCCATTTCAATTTAAACAACAGAATCCATCCCTAAGGGTAGCAAAATGAAGAATATTGATCGTTCACCCTCTGAATTTTGGTCCGTTAACCGATTCTATCAGGCATAACTTTATAGTGGGTTTTCCGATTTGGATGATTTTTATTAGAAAGGGTATACCTCATAGTTGATCATATTCCAATTTGGAATGAAATGATCCACCCCTATGGGTAGAAAAATAGGAGATGATTGATTTTTCACTTGTCAACATTGGCACACATATGTAGTTGACATTGACAGACCCTCCTACATCCGTCAAAATGATTAAATTCTATGAAAGGATGGAATTACATATATACAAAGTGATGAAATCAACTAACCAGAACTTTCAAATTTAATTTATATTATATAACAATAAATAGTTGAAATAGAAAATCATATTATTCAATAGTTAATAGTTGAAGTAAGCTAGGTAAGTAAGTATTTTGGAAGTAATCAAAAAACAAGTAGGTAGTAATTAGTAGATTTCAGCAACAAAAAATTGAAAAATAACATTTTAACAAAAAATTAAACCGACGAAATAATCAACTGAAAAGCAAAAAATAAAATAAACCTTTTTAGTCTAAATGATAATTGACCACCTAAACTAATGTGAGTAACTGATTTTGAGTCGGCGCCAAACAAACTAGCAATTGAATTAGGTAAAGCGTAAAATGATGGCAGCGAGATGCAAGGCTGCGTTTTGATTACTTCTTTCAAAGTAATATAATGATATTCGATAATTGTTTGTTGCGCCGACTCAAAATCAGTTACTCACATTAGTTTAGGAGCTCAATTATCATTTAGACTAAAATGGTTTATTTTATTTTTTGCTTCTCAGTAGATTTTTTCGTCTGTTTAATTTTTTGTTAGAAAGTTTTTATATCTAATACGTTTTTTCTTAGTTCTGGGCTACTTAAAATGAGGGCTCTGTCAGCTAAGTTTATGATTACACCTTTTTTTGGGAGGGGAAATGATTGGAGTTGTAGTTTAAGTATCGACCAGATGAAGTTGGTTTTGCGTACCATTATGTGATGTTGTTATTTTTCTTATTAGAGAGATCAAGGAAGTTGATTTGTTTGTTTGTTTCTTTTTCTAAGGTGAATTGTAGTTTACTGTGAAAACTGTTGAACTCATTAAGGAGTTTGTTGACATATTCATTAGGAACAGCTGTTATGCAGTCATCGACATACCGTTTGAACAGGTACAAAATTTCCATGTTATCTTTGTTTGTGGGATAGTAGAGCAGATGCTCAGCACTATGTTCGACGGTCATGACCGATAAAGATGGAATTTTGTGTGAGAAAACAAAACGTTGCATGTGAACCCATTGCTGAACCTGAAAATGTGCTAATGCCACTTTCACATATTAAGTTAGGGTTGTTGAAACAATTTGTGAAAGCAGTGGATAAGAAATCATAAGCTTTCAAATTTTTACGAACAAAGTTACTGTGAGGAATAACATACATCAAATAATTATTTTGTAGTGATTCAGTTTGTTTCTGCAGTTCTGAGCAATCTGCGAATTCCTCTGAAAAAAATGACGATGCCAAGAAAGCCAGAAACTCCCACGTAGAGGTGCAGTTCCAGGATTCAAGCAGCAACTTTTTTTGTAGAGTGTACTATGCCGAAAAGTTTGCGGCATTAAGGGCATCTGTTCTACCTAGTGGAGAGGAAGGTTATATCAGATCTTTGTCGAGATCTATACAGTGGAATGCTAGAGGGGGGAAGTCGGGTTCGAACTTTGCCAAAAGTGCAGGTTAGTTTTCTTCACGCCATATTTTTTTATAATACATTGTATTTTCAATGCTTTTACTCGTTTCACACATGGGCCATGGTGGTGGGTATGTTGCCAATCTTTGCAGAAATATATGTAACGAATGATCTCAATTACTACAGAACCCATTTCATACATATTTCAATGTCATTTATTTTAAAAAATATAGTTTTTATAGTTATTAACCGACGAAACCAAAAAGGAGGAGGTTCTCGAGTCGACGCATATATATTTTTTTTATGTATGACCACGCATAACTTTTTACTGAGATGTCCAATTCCGAGAATTCTTTTTTCAATGGTTAGGGTGTACTTCGAAGTTGGCACATTTGAATTTAAAAGATGAAATCCACCCCTAAGGGTAGCAAAATGAAGGATATTGATCACTCACCCTCTGAATTCTGGTCCGTTAACCGATTCTATCAGGCATAACTTTGTACTGGGTTCTTCGATTTGAATGATTCTATTTTTATTAGATAGTGTAGTTGATCATATTTGGATTTCAAATGGAATTATCCACCCTCACGGGTAGAAAAATAGGGGATAATTGATTTTTTACTTGTGAACATTGGCACACATATGTAGTTGACAATGACAGATCGCTGTCATTATTTTTATTCTCCTACATCCGTCACAATCATTATATTCCATGAGAGGATGGAATTATATACAAAGTAATGAAATAAACTAACCAGAACAACAAAAATAATTTATATTACAACAAATAGTAAAAGTAGATAATCATATTATTCAACTGGTAATAGTTGAAGTAAGGTAGGTAAGTAAGTATTTTAGGAGTAATAAAAAAACAAGTAGCTAGGGAGTAATAAAAAAACAAGTAATAGATTTCAGCCACAAAAAATTGAAAAATCTAAACTTTTTAACAAAAAATTAAACCGACAAAATACAGAACTGAAAAGTAAAAAATTAAATAAACCTTCTTAGTTTCAATAACTAAGCTCCTAAACTAATGTAAGTAACTAATTTTGAGTCGGCGCCAAGCGAACAATCAACGAAGATCATTAAATTACTTCAAAAAAATTATCAGAATGTCACCGCTCAACTCGATGCCATCATTTTATGCCTTACCTAATTCATTTGCTTGTTTGTTTGGCGCCGACTCAAAATTAGTTACTTACATTAGTTTAGGAGCTTAGTTATTGAGACTATGAAGGTTTATTTTATTTTTTACTTTTCAGTTCCGTATTTCGTCGGTTTAATTTATTGTTGAAAAGTTTTTATGTTTTTTTATCAAGTCAACAAATTTCGTAATAGTGCAGTTGCACACCATGAACTTGTTTTACAAATTCTTATATGGTCTGACAGATTGAAACGGCATCTCAAAAACAAAGGATAAGGAAACCAGGAAAAGAAGTACCAATCAAAAGTCCACAATGTGAAAGTTTGAATTGGAAAGAAAGAAAGAAAAAAACATCTCAAAAATGCATAAAATCTTTTAGCTTAATTTTCTAGAAAACAGGTAGGTAGGAGCACCAGGTTTCAATTTTTTTTTTTTATAAAAATTTGTCGGTGCTTATAATTTCCTGCCAAAAACTCAAAAAAATAATGTACAAAAAAGTTAGAATAGTTTTTCCCCCTGAACCACCAAATACCTAGAAACAGGACTGTGTTTGATGCCAGAATTGTAACAAGTACACCAAACTCAGCAAAAATTCAAAATTTGAAATTGCAGTCAAAATTAGTTTTGAATTTATTAAAAAAAAAATCAAGATTAGCTTTTTCTGTATCTGTAAAACGGAGTACCATATAATTGTTTTTTTCTGCTAGACAATTAACGTTTTTCTATCCTTTTCACTTGGCATGTACATGGTTCCCGTGACAATACATTTCAACAACCTTTGAATTTGGCTAAAAAATTATCATCAGGGTATTTTTGAATCGGGGATAATTAAGGTAGTTCCGCCACGAGACAGTTCAATTAGGAAATTATTTTCGACGGAATCGAAAAATTTCAAAGAACTTTTCTATTTGAAATGCGAAAAAAAAAATTTTTTTGAAGGGGGGCACTCGCCCCCCAATCGACTCTAGAAAATGTCTTCGTTATAGAAAGTCGGCGACTCAAAAAATTGATGTCCCCGAAAAGCGCTGCAAAAAAAAAATTTCAGACCTGCCCCCCCCCCTCACTAGAAATCGTACGTCATGGGAAAAAATTATCGTTTTTCGATAAAACTTCACTGAACTTTTTTGTAGTACTCTTTTTGAACTTTTTGGGGGGGTATCGTTAAAATCGATGAGGTCAACTAGGAGGAGTTTTTTTTTCGTGTTCAGACCCTCAAATGGTCCCCCGTCCTTCTTTAAAAAGTCCCCTGGCACAATCCGCATTTCTCTATGACCCCCCCTTTAGGCTGTGCGCTTCCCCGTGGACTATTTTGAATAACGAGAGTAGTTTTGATTATATCTGTCAAACTAGATGGTCAATCACTTTGATTTTTTTTTCACAATATCTGTGATATCCTGCTCTAGCTCCTCCTCGTTTTTCATAAACTTCTTAATTTTAGTACTAATGGTAGAATTAATAATCTGCTGTTTGCCTATGCATGGTCCAAGTGTTAATTGAGTCAACTTCAATTATATATATATATCTTGGGTTCGGGATGGTGAAACTTGTTAAAATTTTATAGAGGTGTTGTTTACATGTTAAACAATACATATGCCAAATTTTAATAATTTCCTAATTCAACTGTCTCGTGGCGGGACTAACTTAAATTTCCTGTTTCCAAAATAGTTCTTTCAGAAAATTCACCACTTGTATGTTTTCGTAACGTGTTCATTAATTTTCAGACGACAGATACATTTTAAAAGAAATGTCCAAAACGGAAGTGCAGTTGTTTTTAGAATCAGCCTCGAATTATTTCATGTATATGAACAAGTGCCAAACAACCAAGCAGCCTACGCTTCTGGGAAAAATCGTTGGCATTTACCAAATAGTGTTCAAGAGTAACTCGAACGTTCCCTACCGCAGCAACCTCCTGGTGATGGAAAATTTGTTTTACAACAGGAAAGTCATGCAGAAATTCGACTTGAAAGGCTCGATGCGGAACAGACTTGTCGTACCTGATAATCAGGAAGAGGAAATTGTATTGTTGGATGAAAATCTGTTGAAAAGTTAGTTTAACTTTCAAATAACTCGTTTATTATAAAAAATATCGATTCGTTTCAGTGACGTGTGATTCACCATTATACATTCTACCACATTCCAAGTCAGTATTGATGGCTGCCATACAAAATGACACCGAATTTCTTTCTACGCAATCTGTGATGGACTATTCCTTACTCGTCGGACTGGATTCCGAGAATAAGGAGTTGGTATTGGGAATTATAGGTAAGAAACGAGATGTCTGAAATACCTGTTGTACCTACAAATCACCAACAGAGCGGGGCATTCCAATATGAGTTTGTTTTATTAGAAGTATACAGAAATATAAGGAATTTTGACATTTTCTATTTTCCGATATCAAACATACATGGTATCCCCGAAAATAATGCATTCCTTGAAAGGAACGCAATGGAAAACAAACATTTTGAATATTCACTGTCTGTGGCTCTTTTGCATTGCTCCATACACTAGAACCAATAATTTTTCTAAATAGCACACTCTACAGAAGACACATGCCAATTAACCTAATATACGCAATAACAAGCCTAATAACCAGATCTGATAAAATTTGTTCAGACAATTAGGTAAATAACTCTCTTCGGCAAACAATCAACCTGGCAATGTTGCCAGCTGTTGGAAATTTCTGCTCAATACTCATAAAAATCAAAGTTTTTTTTTCGAATATGTATTGAACGGGGAAACATTCTCAATTAAATATTGATAGAAAGATTTTTCTGTGAATTGAAAAATCCACGATTAAAAGAAGTTATTTTTTGTGAATCTCTAACAGAAAACAACTACTTCCCCGGCTAAGGCCACGCTGGACATTGAACTACATCTGATAGATATTCTGAAAAGGCCCTAACTCAAAAGAAAAAATCTGAAATTGAAAATTTGCATTTTCATTCAGATAGTTATTTGATTTTCTATTCCAGTCTTAATTAAGAACTCATAAAGATGAATGAGGCAAAGAAGAATGTTTTCCAAAAGAGAGTACTCACCAGAAATCATTCGTAACATTGACGCAGGAGGTTATCTTGACGATGGAAGATAGTGACTAAAGTTTATCTTTCAGTCGCAGATGATTCCACATCTGATTTTATGAACATCCTGTTTATATTTTCAACAAATCAATGTATTGAACATTATTTACTCTAAATATCATGAAATATCATCATGAAAGGAACATAATATTTTCAGGAACATTTTGCATGGTCAAGTCTACTGAAATTATTAAAATTCTCATGAGATGTTATTTTTCTCCCTAGAATAAACTTCTATGTTTTCGAAAAATAACTTTGACTTTGGCTCGTTTTGATAAATAGACATTTTCAATTATAAAATTTAAATATTGCCTTCTTAAGCCTGTTTTTTGTCAGATTGATTTTTCGAGATTATTTCTATCATATATGGGTGTACATATATACACATTATTATTTGTTCAATGTAAAAAGAATAAAAAGTGATATAATGATACTTATATATCACGTAAATACCTGCTATGTTTGTTTTGCTATTTTTCTGAAACCTTGTACCATTTTCTAGTCAACGCAGATGTCTCAAGAGTTTAGCAGTGGAGCTTTTCTATTGTCATAAGTATGTTGCCAACAATTCATTTAATTTGCACAACCTATAAAAATATAGAAATCAAAATTCATGAATAAAACTTTAGATCTCAAGTAGACAAAAATAATATTCAAGTTCGAACATCCTGTATGCTAAAATCAAATCAGAAGGAAACATGACAGCGACATTTCAAAACATTTCGATGGAAAATTATAAAATATAAAGTTTTGAGTACAGAAAATTGTCAGATATGAATTTTAACTAACTCTGTATAGAAATGTAAATTGTATATAAAATCCATAGCATAGTTTAGAATAAGGAAAAGTGTCATAGAAAGTGAGTAAAAACCTAAAATTTGTGAAAAAAAACAAAAAGTGATGGTTGCCAAAAAGAAAAATAACAGGGATTTGGGGGAGAAAAAAAATTTTGGATGAACACAGTGACAAAATGTATTAATTATAAATACGAAAGTACTACGAGAATAGGAGCAATTCAGTCAATTGACAACTATATAACATATCCAGAAATGATAACGTTGGAAACTACCTAGGAAAAACTTCTTACCTCCAGGACACAGCAATATCCATATCCAGGAATCGTCCAACAAGAGAAATGGGCCTGGACACAGTAGCAACAGAATCCACTAGCCAGAAACACGTCTAGGACTCAAGACTCACTGTTATTGAGCAGTATTTCTGGTTTTGTTCTTATAATTTAATATAACCTACAATTATTATTTTTAAAGGTAATTTGATTTGCACATTAGCAAGTACTTCACTTCTCACATATCACTGTTTTGACAAAAACATTACTCGTAAGTTAATTTTAGGTACATTTAAGTTTTTGATTTAATAAAAGAATAATTATGTGACTATTTTCTGCATTCATTACTCATCTGTTGATCACATTACAACCTGCAATTTTCATAAAACCGTATTTTGAACATTGACTTCAAGCATAGCAACTAGATGGCACCACTGAATCCTGCTATGAGAGGGAGTAATATCATGTTTCCATAGGCGCACCGACTGAGCTGGGATAAGATAAAAGAATACAGGTAAAAGAGTATTTGAAAAAGAGTAAGCAACATAGCCGGTTATTTTATTACTGTTATGATAGATATGTCTTTTCAAAATGTTCAAATAAAAATAAATCAATCAAACTTATCATAACAAATGGCAAATATTTTATTATGATGACTAGTTATTAAAAAATAATAATAATAACAATTAAAATAATAAAAATCAAAATCTAGCAATAATAGCATCATAATAATATATATATATATATATATAAGTAAACTGTTTAAGGTTTATGCAAGCTTTCGGAATTGTTTATTTCCATCATCAGGAAGAAACTTTGTTGCGGTTGATTTCAATGATGTTAAACATATGCATCTATCATAGTGAAACAAAAAAAGAAAAAAAAAATTAGATCAAGGAATAAAACGAAGTTCAAAGTTACTACAACCACATTAGCGTTGTTTAAAATTATATAAATAAAAATATGTAATCTATATGGTGTGACAAGTGTCTTAATGACAATTTGACATAGCTAATTTGAAAGAGTGGTCAAAGATCAATATTTCGGTATATATTCATGTCAATTAATGTTTCCAAATTCATCGTAGACATGATTTGAATTCTTAAACTGAGCCAAAGTCACCCGAAATTACGGTACTAAAAGATATTTGAATGAAGTTAAATCTTTTGTGTGTTGATCCTTCTCCAACAACATATTTTTCATAGATTACATCAGAACATTCACTTGGGACAAAAGATTGGAAACCATGGTGAAAAAAAGTGGTATTTTGGGTGGCCAAGGAAAACTGCCCACCATCGTTTCTCCGGAAGAATATCAGAAACGATTCATAGAAGCAATGCATAGATATTTTCTGGAGGTTCCCGATCACTGGGCAGGGTTAGGCAAAGGTTTAGATTTATAAATAAGTAATTTATGTATAAAGTGTAAAACAGTTAATTTTCTTATATTTATGTAATATAAATCCTAAATCAATGTTTGTTTTTCTCTACATTGAAGATAGTTGCCTGCCCGTTCACCAGATTTGCACTTCTTGGATTTTTTTAGTGTTGTAAGAGTTCGCTTGTTTTAGTAGGCTGCCTAAGTTGTGACAACAGACACGATGGGCAGAGCTTATGGACCTTTCCATCAAAAATTCAAATGCATGTTGAATGCCCATAAGGAATTTTTAGTTTATCATGTTATATATAAGGGTGGATATACTAATATTTTGTTGAAGTAAGGCCAAATTTAGGATTTCACACCAGATTTTATAGAGAGGCAAGGGTTATAACATATTTAATATACTTGAGGTTATGTTATTGTTTTGTTCTAATTCAAAAATAATTAAATGTAATTGAATTTTTTGGAGCTGTGTGCACGTAAGATAATAGCAGAAGTAAAAGAATTTTGTATTTCGTGCAAAAAAAAAATATTGTAAAAATCGTAGCAGAGCGCTTTCGACTAGTTAGTAGTCATCATCAGTACTTCAATCAATATGTACTTTATTGTCTGAAGAAATAAAATTCTCATTGACAAAGTTTTTTTATAAAAACACATAAGATTTTTATTTTCCATGTATATAAATGTCATCATCACTTGGCCTTGTGTTTCGTTCAGTTTCGTTTCCTTCAAACCATACCTGAGGTAGGGTTTAAGGTTTAAACTCGATGACATCACTCAAGAGTTAAAACTGACATTATAATATCGGGCCTTAAGGTAGAAGAGTAAAGGGTTAAAAAGTGACAGAATAAAATTATTCCGACATATAATAAGGTCACATAGTAATAAATGCACAGCCTTTTTGAAATAATCATTGTTGGTAATATCCCTTATATAATCTGGTAAATGGTTGAACCATTGTAGATAAATGAGTCCTTCACTAAGGACGAATTTGGTCTTGGTAAATTGATACTGTTATGCTTCCGAATAGAGTAATGGGAAGAAGTAGTATTAAAATTATACAAATGTTTTTTAATTAAGCATACTGTTTCAAGGATTAAAATGGCGAAAACAGTATATATTTTAAGGGATACAAATAATGGTTCACAGGGATCACGCGCCTTTGCTGTAAATAAATATCTAATTGCCCGTTTTTGTAGTATCATGGGGCTTTGTAAGAGATTGTTATTGCATACTCCCCAAAATGGAATTACGTATCTTAGGTGGGACTCTATCAAGGAATAGTAACTTGTATTTGCTACTGAGAGTCCGAGCTCTTTTGTTACAAGTCTCACAGCAAAATATCCAGAGGCTAATTTCTTATTTAAATTAAAAACATGTTCAAATTTCAATTTATTGTCGATGAATATTCCCAGAAATTTGGTGGTATTGCGGCTCTTGATAGAACCATTATCCAATTTAATATTGGTTAGTTCACACCTGAAACATATAATGTTGGTTTTCGTTACATTCAAAATAAGACGATTATAATTACACCATTGTTTTATTAATTTTATGTCAGTATGGATTTTTTCTTGCAGAGAGTTAGCATTTTGTCTTGCCATAAAATGGTAGTGTCATCGGCAAAAACTGTGAATTTTCCTGATATGTTTATGCTAAGCAGATCATTAATATATAACAAAAAAAGGGTGGGGCCCAATATAGATCCTTGGGGTTCACCACAAATAACAGGTGCACTATCTGACAGGGTAGTGGTTTTTACTATTTGGTAGCGATCGGTTAAATAAGACTTCATCCAGTCGTTTACTACACCTCTAAAGCCGTAGTGGTGAAGCTTAGCTTACCTTACCTGCAAGTAAGTAATACTTCGATAAATTTTATATGAGACATTTTTTGAAAATTTTAATGATTTTGAGGTTACTTCTTGTCAGGTTTTACAAGAAGTCCATCATATCTGTTTCCAGTTTATATAAAAGAAGTGTGAACATTGAGTACAGATAACAAGTTAAAATATTTCTTAAAGTAACCCTCATGGGTTATAAATTGGTGGAAGTCAGCCTCCACTTCAGCATTGACTTCCTCGAAACCAGGTGGAATAAACTTTAAATTAATGAAATACCCCAATTTATAACCCATGTGGGTTACTTGTTATTGGGGCCCGGAGGGCCCACGCGGAAGTGGTAACAATATGTTTGAAATTGTTATTCTATTCTGATAACGCGAATAAGTTTTCAGAATATATTCTCCAGTCTTACGACTCTTACTGTGATGTACTGCAAATATTCTACCCTCTGTGTGCAGTATGTACTATGTGCACGTTATTATTTGTCGCATAAGCCGACGCAAGCCATCCCAGTCCAGCCCCCAACCGACTGCGTTCCAAATCGAAGCTTTCAGCTCAGCACTAGGGATCGTTTGATCGTTATTTGTCGCCAATGTCCGTACTCCGTACCGTATCGATGAACGCCAGTGATTGAATCAGGAGTCGAGATAATCATTTTGTGAATATGCAGACTAAGTAAAAGTAACTATTACTATTGTGAGTTGCATTGCGAATAGGGGAAGGAATGGTATGGTATAGTTGTATAGTAGTTAGTATATAGACTGAAGAAAAATGAGTAAAAGGTAAGGGAATTATATATTACATATAATTGATATTAACATGAATAACAAACCTACCTAATCCTTCCAGTATGGAAAATGTAAACCAAAGTTTGAGCAGTGGGCAGTGGTGCTTCAAAGAGAAGGAAAAGAAAAAGACTTGAAGAAGAAAAATCGAAATTACCTAAAATCACAACATTCATGATAGACTGTAGTGGAACAACAGGTGATGAAGGAGAAATTTCTACTGAACGTGCAATCTCGGTGTCAGAAGTACCGAAAACTGTTTTGTTGCCTGATAAATCTACTGAGTTTACGGAAGGTATCGGATATTCTGATGACGATTTTTTATGTTCGATTTTGAAAGAAGCCTATCCAACTGATTTGGGCCATTTCGAAAATCGGACACTCACCGATAAAATTAAAATGTTCATTGTTAACCAAGGACCTTGTCAGCCAGATCTTCAGTTTCCGAAAGATGACAGTAATAGATCATTCTCAAAATTTTATTATTCTCAAACAAACCATGCTGGTATCAGCATTCAAAGATAATTAAATTAAATTAATAAAGATTCACCTGAAAACAAGGGGCCTTGGTACAATTCTCGCGGGGAGGGCCATAAATCCTAGACACGCTACTGGTAGAGGTAATATCAGCTGATTTACTCAGGGTGATCTACAATATAAACATGTTCATTATATGTTTTATCTTTCATGCTAGCATGTATTTCTCCTCTGATAATCATCAAATCAGCATCAAATTGCATTGTTTTGCAATGGTTGGATTCCAATGCATTTTTTCCTTTTTTTTTTTAATTTTAGTGTCATTTTCCAGGATCTAGAAAGCTTTAAAAAGTGTTTTGAAGTCATTCTAAGCTAGAATTCTGAAAATAAAACGCAATATTTAAGCAAAACATATAGAAAAGAGAGATAATATGTTTATTGTTTCTAATACTCTTGTTAACAAACACAATTACAAGCATGTGTGAAAAACCTCCAAAGTATAAAAAACATATTTCGAGTTGACATACATCGAGTTGTCATATAATATCAACAATTGAACATGTATGTATAAGATTATGAGGGTGCAATTAAGAAGAGGTAGCATGAAACATACTTTTAAAGCTGAATTTTGGGGGACAGACACATACATATAGATTGGAACGATGTTTCTTGACAATACAAAGCGATAAGAATTATTCAGACCATGGAGATATAAAATAGATTGAGTTAAAATGAATTGAAATGAAAGACTTGTATCACAGAGTGTCCTCAAAGAATTCATGCAGATTATAATATGCTCTATCACTCAGTTTTTTTTTCCTGGATAAACTAAGTGACGCTGTGTTTTTTATGTCGCTGGGTAGTTTATTGTAGATTTTAATTCTGTTATTTACCCATGATTCCTTAACTAGTTGATGTAGGGAGGGGTAGCCTCAGTATAGTATAGATGGACCTTCCTAGTCTATTCACGCTGTTTCCATTATAAATATTGAGACTACCGTGAGGATTTCATGTTTAATGAATAAGGGTTTGCATGAGTCTCGCCATTTTGCTTTGCAAAGCTATCTTATTGCTCTCTTCTGCAGGACGAATGAGTTGAGTGCTGCAAACTCCCCAGAAGGGTATGCCATACCTCATCTGTGAGTCTATCAAAGCATAATAGACCTCCTTTGCATTGGAGAACTCTAGTTTCTTTGCAACATTTCTCAATGCGTAGCATCCTTTTGCTAATTTGTTGTTTAGCTGCCTGATATGTTCATTTTAGATTCTTATCCAGATGGACTCCGAGGAATTTTGATGCGGTGGTATTTACTATATGGTTTTCTCCTAGTGTAAGATCTGAAATGGTGCTTTTACATTAGTTTTTGTTGTGTTGAGTGTCAGATAATTGGAGTCGCACCAGTTTTTCACCTTGTTCATGTCTTCAGACATCCTGAGGTGGAGCTTGATTTTGTCCTATCGTGCCAGAGTATCGTGGTATATGCGGCGAATAAAGTAAATTTTTCTGAGATCAGAATACAGGACAAATCATTGATATATAGTAAGAACAAGATTGGCCCCAGCACAGATCCTTATGGTACGCCACAATCAGCATTGTTTTTTTGGGAGGTGGAGGAAATAATCCATTACGGACCACACCTTACGGTAGTGTGGAACTCCCTGACACATGATTACCCACTAAAACCTCCACCCTGTAGGCTCGTCAGGCTAAGGCCTCCGAAGATACTTGAGCCCTCTGAGCATTGTATCTTACCTTTTTTTTATTCTTGATGTCGTTTAGATTTCTGTTGTACAGTACTAGAGTGTCGCCCACATATATATTTTCAAAATATTCTAGTGGATCCTGAGTTGGATTGATTCGGTTTTTGAGCATGTCGGATATGGAACAGTAATAGTCATTTAAAGCATCGGGTTTTGAGGCTATGTTAGTTGCAATCGCCTTCGTGCCTTTTCCTATGAGCTCATTTATTATTGCCCAGCTTTCCTTTGCCTTGTTATTAGATTCATATATTCTTTTACTATAATACATGTACTTTGCAGCTCTGATGATCTTTCTGTAATTATTGAAATAGCTATGACCTTATATTTTTGGATGAAATTTTTATACGTTTCGTAGTCCATGGCTTTTTTCAATATTTATAATTTATTTAGGAAAAACTATTTCGAAATTGTTTACAACCTTCTGGTAGAATTATCTGAAGGGTTCTTCTTTTGATACCATGCTATGTCTACTTCAGAGCAGAGTTGAATATCTAGCACCAGAACTGTGCAGACTGTACAGGCTGAGCCTAGCATTGGGATGGCTACTGTAAACGTGGTCTTTATTCCAAAACCTGGACGAGACTCATACGACCAGGCAAAGGCATACAGACCAATAAGCCTATCTTCATTTCTTCTGAAAGGCTTAGAAAAACTGATAGATAGAGACATAAGGGAAACCGCTCTTATAGAACAGCCTTAACATCAAAACCAACATGCCTATCTAACAGGAAAATCATGCGAGACAGCACTTCATCAGCTTGTTTCAAGGCTTGAAGAGTCTCTAGCAAACAAAGAATTTGCACTATGCACTTTCCTAGACATCGAAGGAGCCTTCGACAACACCTCCTTTGAAAGTATGGTCTCTGCGGCCACTCGAAGAGGCATTGACGAAACCACCTGCAGGTGGATACACTCAATGCTTCACAATAGACTGGTCCAAGCCAACATGTTCGAGGAAACAGAGCAGGTTGAAATTTCCAGAGGTACCCCACAGGGGTACATGGTTGTAGATGAACTGCTAATTTCTCTGAATAACCAAGGGTATTACTCTCAAGAAAAGAATACTCGAACAACCTCAGAGCTAATGCAAAATGCACTGAGGAATGGTGTAACAGAGAGAGCCTAAGGACAAATCCGAACAAAACAACACTAATTCCCTTCACCCGGAGAAGAAACATGGGAAATCTCATACCTCCCAGACTATTCGTTGAAACATTACAGGTGAAATATCTAGGGCTGATTCTTGACAAGAAACTAACCTGGAACCCGCATCTTCAACATGTAACCAATAAAAGCACGATAACCTTCATGATCTGCAGGAGAACTTTTGGAAAAACCTGGGGGCTCAAACCGAAAGCCATGCACTGGCTTTACACAGCGGTAATAATAGCAAGAGTAACTTATGGCTCACTCTTATGGTGGCCAAAAACAAATCAAAGACAGGCAAAAACCAACCTTGGGAAAATCCAGAGGCTTCCTGTCTCTGCATCACGGGTGCAATGCATAGCACTCCAACAGCTGCAATGGAAATCATCCTAAACCTCGAACCCCTTGACTCACATGTCATTGGAGAGGCCAGGATGAGTGCATACAGACTGAAACAAACAAAAAACTGGAGAATCCGAACAACTGGAAATACCAGAATCACTCATGTAACCCCTATACTCATTCGAAACACGAATTGACGGATCTGGATGGGCCCCGAGTATAGAATCACAATCAACTGCGGACATAGTCTGGTATACAGACGGTTCAAAGACAGTTGAAGGAATGGGAGCAGGAATACATGGGGTAAGGCCAAGAAGGGACTACATAATACCACTTGGCAAATGCTCCACGATATTCCAAGCTGAAACACATGCTATTATGGTATGCATTCAGAAGAATCTAGAATGTGGTTATATGAAAAAACACATCTACATTCTATCTGGCAGTCAAAGTGCTCTCAAAGCACTCAACTCTATACAGATAAAGTCTAAACTGGTCTGGGACTGCCTCCAGAACCTCATCGAGCTGGCAAAACACAACAAGGTCACCTTGATGTGGGTGCCAGGTCATAGAGGCATTGAAGGCAACGTAAAAGGGGACCAGCTAGCTAGACAAGCATCTGAAACGCTATTCACAGGGCCAGAACCTGTGCATGGGATTAGCAAAAACCGATGCAGGACCCTGATCGACAAGTGGATAAAAAGACGACCCCAACAATATTGGGATCAAACTGTCGGGCAAATACACAGCAAAGTCATGGTAGGGCACCCAAACCGGACCCTGACGGCTGACCTTCTGAACAGAACGAAGGCACGTATAATAGTAGGTCTGTTGACTGGACACTGCGGCCTAAGAAAACACCTAAACACCATGGGAGTACGCAGGGAAACCGTGGAGTGTAGGCTCTGTGATGAAGAGGAGGAAACAGCCTCTCATATTATCTTCGACTGTGACGCCCTAAGTAGAAGGCGACAGAACAGCCCGGAAACAGGCATGAATCCGAAGAACCTTATTAACAGGCTACTAAACCTAATTAAAGGCACAAACCTGTTTGAATGAGGAACCACTGACGACAGAGTGATACAATAGACCTAAGATGCCTAAAAACCCCGGTGTATTCACTGATTCGATTTTGTTTAGAATTTTTGGGGGACAACAAATGAAAAACGTTAAATTCTGCTTAGAACTTTATTAGTAGATGGCACGGTTAAGGAATGTTTGTTGTTTGTGTCACGCAAAATGTCAAACTTCAAACCTATGAAATTTTCTTTTTCTGTCAACATTACTTCATGCAAACAATTGTTAATTGATCGTTTACAAAGATTATAGTTCTACGAACAAGATCCTGCTCAGAACAGTTGGCGCGAAATGAGATGAAATCCTCGAAACTTACTACAATGTTTACATCTGTCTGTCAAAAATAAGATTTTTCTTGAAGTCTACCTGGCGATTTTTTCAAAGTGATTTCTTCTCAAATGGCCTTTTTGGGATAATGGAAACTTCCACGAAGTAATGAGAAAAGGTAGGCGAGTGGACTGATGTCTCTAGATGATGAATTAACTTGAAAATTGAGGGGATTGGAAAATGTCCCCGATGACATTGTTCCATTAAACTTTCCGATACAAACTATTACCAAGCCATTCACTGCCCATCTCTGCCGGACTATTACCTCTCTAACAACCTTCTGATATGAACAAAATCAGAGAGTTCATTGTAGATATCATAAAATCTGTTGATGAAGTTGAGAAATCGATGAATCCTGGTGTGCGACAGTCAAGGCTGCTTCCATCTATCTTAGAATGACTTCCCCGGAAAAGGTGAGCCCTACTAACAAAGGTGAGGTGAGAAAACAATAATAAGAAATGCTTCTCTTTTTTTTCAGTAACACCCCACATGAGATAATCGGAGGAGGAGGGCGATCTAAACCAAGCAGTTGTTCGGAAGAACAAGGCCCACTCCTAAGATCGATAAGGCTAATGACTATGATTAGGATAATTATCACTTTTTAATAAACACATGAATTTCACAAGTAAGCGTGGACTTTTCATTCTATGAAGATATCTTGATTTTGGTTACTGAATTCCGAACCTTCACAGAGGGTCCCATGGCTCCTTGGAAGAAAATATCCACTATATTTAGAATTTCCCCATACTTTTAGTCAAAAGATTGTCATCTCATGGGAAAAAATTTATACAAAATATATCTAATATAAAAAATAAATATGAAAGTAATCATAAAATTATTTGACTTGCTAGTTACTAGATACATTACAATCACAAGTTGAAAAAAAATATTACAATGGGCAAAGGTAGTTCGGAGAAGATTCAAATTAATTTATACATATACGAGTCATTTTACTAGTAGTGGAGTAATATTAGATTTTAGCTTCAGAAAGTTAGGGGACTGTGGGAACTTTTTACTGTACATTAGTGATGATGTAAGGAACAACATATAAAAAGTTACCAACTGTAAAGTGTGAGCTTAATTTATTATTTAACAAATGAGTTGCCAAGTTACATTGTATATTGAATATTAAATAAAATAATGGTGCCTCTCGCAAAAATGGAAAATTTTACATCAAAAAGGTAAATACAATTTTTCTTCAAAATAAAAACTAAGCTGAAGAATTTTTTTGCTAACGTGCGACAAAAATGTGAGGCGGCGACTCTGAAGTGCAGCGCTGGAGGAGCACGCAACCACGAGCGCTTTACACTAAATTTGTTGTAACTTTTCATCTAATTGATTAAATCAACAAAACAAAAATTTAACTGAAAGAAGAAAATGCAGCTAACGAGAAGTCATGTTTTTAAAAGTGAAAAAATATGTATGGGAATAGTACGTAAATAAAATTATGTCAAAGCAGAATTCTGTATAAAATCTCATTTTTTATTTATTTTCAAGATAAACATCTGAAATTTCAACAGATTACTCACAAAATGTCAAATAAAAAAAGGACAATTAAAAAAAATATATTTCTAAAAATACAAAGCTCAAAATATTGAATAATTTAAAAAAATTACAAATTTGATTTTTGAGGCCATGCTTCAAAAACTCTAGTTTAAAATGTGATATTGAAACTTATATATGGGATATAACGAAATTTGTTGAGTAAAGGCCACATTTTTCAACCGAATGAAACCAAAATTCTTCTCATGAATACCTCGGCTAATTTCGAAAATGGTCCAATAGTCTCAAAATGGCAGCTGTTGAAAGATTTGAAAAAATTCGCAATATTTCATTTCTATACCAAATATCGGCAAACTTTGAGTCGTTTGATAGAGCTTCATTAGCTACACAACTTTTACTCGAAAAAAATTTCTCCGTGGTGTACACATAAATAAAAAATAGGTAACTGTAAATTATCATTCATGAAATCTACTTTTACGACTGGCCACGCCATCGTTTTTTCAATGTCATATTCTGGTTCAGCGACCTCCAAAACTCCTATAGCATCAATAGAAACAATTAATAAACAAGCAGCGCACGAATATAAGTTTATAACTTTTTTCTGCAAGCATTTTCTAAGTAATATCAGAGGGTTTTAGGAAAATCCATGGAGTCCTCCAGGATTCCAAAATAATGTATGATTTTAAGCTATTTTTACTCCGCTTTATGAAGGTAATTTGAGATCTTGCGATAAGATAGTCGTGTTGTCTACCAAAATAGTGAACACCTCTCAATTTGTCCAAGAGCTGAGAGGTTCTTTCACTCAGATAGGATGCGAACCAATTGAAGCTTCGTCCTCTGAAGCTGTAGAGATGAAGCTTACGTAACAGTCAAAAGCTTTAGATATGTCCCAAAACACTTCCTTCAGACTAGAATATAGATTTTTCAGAAAGCGAAATAGATTGCATCTCTCGTACTTTTATTGGTTTGGAGGCTAAATTAAATAATTGTATGTAAATTTACAGCACTTCATGAAATCATTATCCGCTCCATCATAAGATTTTCATTATGAGCAAACAGGGACAGAAATACATAAGTACCAACTCGGTGGAGCCGTATCAATAGAAATTTAACCATACAAAATAAATCTCGAAAATTATATATAACACTGACATATATTCTTCTAAAATATGTTACATCGATCGATCAACCTCAAAATATTTCACAACGAATTGACATAACCTTAAAGGCGACAAAAGCACAATCACAGAACGGATGAGAGACACAAATAAAAAAACACCCTGTGTGGTCTGTAATTGCAGTTTACTAAATTATGACAAGAAACGACGTCGGCGCCATCTTAAACTCTAGATAACTCCCTTTATCAAGTGGGCTGGTGTCCCCCAGTTTGTCCCAATATTTTACAGGTATAAGTGAATACACCATGGTTTTTAGACATCTTAAATAGACCCCAGCTAGCCGCAGTGTCAAGGGAAGCTAAGTGCCAACCCTGTCTCTGGCTCGTCAGTTTTCAACCAACCAACCATGCTATGTCAATTAGTATATTCTCTTAAGTGATATTATATTTTTAGTGCAATAAATTCTATCAATGCAGGACTTTTTAATTGATTTTTTAAATTTCCAGTTGAAGGTGCTAGAAGGTATAATTTCACAGGATATAGAAGACTGGTCGAAATTTGATCATAAGTAGTCATTCATTGTAGAGGAGTATGATATTCGCGTTACATGGTTGGATATATTGTGGGAGTCAAATAAATGTATTAGTCTTTGGGTGCTAATAGAAGTTTCGTCCTGGAAGTTAATGTTAAAATCACCGACCAGAATAATTTTCGTGTACTGGAATTTTTGATAATAGATGATCTAGTTTATCCAAAAATATATTGATATCAAACGTTGGAGTTCTGTAGATACAAACGAGATATAGATTGTTTTTTTTTTGAAATTATAAATATTTCAAATTGCTTTTCTTCGCAAATATCACCATACTCATCGGTGTTGAACAATCAAAACAATGACATAACCTCAACTCTTTTAAATAACTCATAAATATGTTATATTCCTTACCTCTCCAGAAAATATGATGGGAATTCCTAAATTTGGCCTTACTTAGTATATCCACCCTTATTTATAATACAATCACGAATAAACTGAAAAATAAAAATTCCTTATGGGCATTTAGCATGCATTGGCATTTTCGATGGAAAGGTTCGTAAGCTCCTCCCTGTTGTGACATCAGACTAAGGTAGTCCATTGATTGTTTTCTTTCCGGAATATGGGAGCAGGAAAGATTTTGTTGGTCTACTATTAAAGAGTGATAAATAAAAGTCACATAATGAAGGTAAATTAATTTTAATTAGATACATATAAGTACTCGAATAACATTTGTAAATATCACTAGGTAAATATTTAAGAAAATCTATAGCATGGTCCTATAGTACTATATAAAAAGAATTGATATACATATTTACATAACTAAAATTATGACACCCTCGCTTCAAAGGAATGTCTGCAAATAATACTGGTAACGACTTTCTAATAATTTTTGGCAATTAAAAAATATATGTCAGTGAAATGGTATTTTCATGCAGGCGAAATTTTCGGCTTTCTACTTCTCCATTTTGTTTTCATACAAAATGATAAGGAAGCCCAAAATTTCGCTCGAAAAAAGTACATGGCAATTTTCAATGATTTTTGAGGCAAAAAACAATAACAAATTTTTCCCTGCTTCAGGAGTTGGAGCAGAAGGTGTTCAGTATTTACATGTTTTTATAATGAATGAGAAAGAGAATAAATACATCATTACTATTACAGGACAAAAAAAAAATCTTATTCCTAATAATGAAAACAGTAAATTTGACATGATTACCATTTGGCCTAGGAGTGGGGTTTGATGTGAAATTTTGATCTAGGGTTTTAGAAAAATGAAGATTATAAATTGTTAGAAAAACATTCTAAATATAAGTTTGAAAAAGAGGGCATTTGAGTTGTTACAAGTAGTTTAATTTAAATAAACAATTTCTGGTAAACTTCAATACTCTACTATATCTTCCCAATAGGCATAAGGCATATATAAATGTACCCAGAAAACATTTTTTGAGTCAAATTTCAATCACAGCAGTTTTCATTCGTTTTTTAAAATCAGTAAATTTCGAAGCTACTAATATTGGCGCTCTTTGTGACGTCAACTACCGAGCAGCCAATAGGCGAATTCAGGTTGTTTGTGATGTTAAACGGCGTTTCTTAAACTATAAATGTCAGAACACAATGTCAAGCGACGATGGCAGATTTGAAGGGTGTAAAAACATTCGATCTGTCATAAAACAATATTTCGTCGATTTTACAATGCACATAAACATTGTTATTTTTGATATTATGAATCATGGTGGTTCATCAAAACTATTTCTGATAAATAGAAAGGCAATCATTTATTCTTGTTATGGAGGCGCATACTGATTTGTTGATGACATCCTGAACAAGAACCCTCCAGCACAAATGCAGTATTATTTGTATTATTTTTATGTTTGGTTTTGGGTAACATCAGATTGTATATATTTAAAATATGTCTATTAGTTATATGTAATTAATTGTTTTTAACTTTTGACTGAAATTTGGCTTATAAAAAAATGGGTTTCAGGATTAATATTTTAGTATAGGTATAATTTATTGAACTTCCACACTATTTTAACAATACCGAACAAGATGGCTTCGGATGATGACTTGTCAGATGCTCTCAGTGAAAATTCAACTAAAAATCAATGTTTAAATACAAATAAAGACATTTCCAGAGTGAACTATAAGTGTTGCGCAAAGAAACCATGCAAAGCAGTTGTTTGTGTAAATTGCTTATCTATTTTTCATGTGAGTTGTGCGAAAGCATCAAATAACCTCAAAAGTATGCATTCAAATAAAATCATGTGCTGCAGAGAATCCAACCAAATGTGTAAATCCACTCAAGAGGAAATCCAGACACTAAAAAATGAAAATTCCAAAATGAGAGAAGACAACAAGCTGTTTGAAAAAAAAGTAGCAGAACTTGAAGCTGAAATATCAAATCTGAAGATAAAACTGCCCAGCCAGGACTACAGCAAAATATTACCTCAGGAGAGTATTCCTAAAGGTGAGGAAATCATATTAATTGTGGAAATGCTACAAAAATCATTTGAAAATAACTTAAAGTCTCTTTCTGATGAAATTCATAGTCTAAAAATGAATTAAATGCCCAAGGAAAGATAAAAAACCGGATACACAAAAAAGTATTCCAAACAAAAAAAAACACATTTCTGCTACGTCTGATAAGGTGAATACAAAAAACGCTGAAATACCCAAAACTTATTCAGACATCACAAAAAGTGGACAAACACAGGAAAATGGTATACAGGGTGCTCAAACAAATATATTGGAAGATACAAAAAGAAGAATGGAGGAAATCATCAACCTAGTAAATTTAAACCAAGATGAAACAAAATGGAAAACTGTACAAAAGAAAAAACCATTTAACAAAAACACAAAAAAAAACACTGATCAGTCAGATGAGACAGATGGAAACTTTAAAGGTGTCAACCCAAAGGTAGTTGAAGAAAACGACATTATGGAATATTTGAAACGGAAAACTGGTGATTCTGATGAAAATTTCATAGTGAAAACATTGAGACAAAATGAAGGGGCATTGAAATGTTATTTGGTAGCAGCCGATTTCAAATTCAAGAAGAACTTCTATGATCCAACTTTCTGGCCAAGAGGGGTTTGCTTCAGAAGATTCGATTTCAAGTTTTACTATGAAAAATACCAAATCAGAGATGTCCTAAATGATAAGGGAAATAAAGAAATTGGTAATCAAAAACCTGCCACAAATCAGCAAATTTCGTCTTTTTTAGGAAATCCAAATCTAATCAATCAAAATATTTGAAAAAAATAATACCATGTCAAATAAAAAATTTCAGTATATTACATTTAAATATTCAATGCCTTCGAAATAAAATTAATGAGCTAGAAGTTGCTGCTGAGAAGGATTGTAAATACCCTGATATTATACTTATAAATGAACATTGGTGTAAGAAAGAAGACATCTTGATTATTAAATTACTAAACTCTAAACTTGTCTCAGAGTATTGTAGGACTAAACACAAAAATGGAGGGGTTGCTATTTTTGCACTCAAGAAAATTATCTGCTCCCCTGTAAGTAACATAAACAATTTTTCTGAAGAAATTGATTGTGAGATGTCAGCTATTGAAACTGAAAATGTTAGGGTAATATATAGATCTGTATATAGATCGCCAAACGAAAATTTCCAAAATGTTCTTAGCAAGATATATGACACACTAGAAATATTCTCAGCTTGTTCAAAATACCTCATAATCTGTGGAGATTTTAATGTACCTTTTCACATGATGAACGATAAAGCTACTCAGGATACTTTAAATTTATTCAAATTCTTCGGTCTCCTACCCATAATTTTTACCTCTACCAGAAAAAATTGTTCATTAGACAATTTATTCACAAATATTCCCAAAAGTGAACTAAACTCAGGCAATATAGACCTCAATCTCTCTGATCACCTAGGTATTCTCTTTCAAACCAAGCGCTAACCCAGAAACAGTCAACCAAAAGAATAAACTATAGGTTCATAACAGATGTGGGATTGGTACTTCTTGGGGACTACTTGGAGATGGTAAAATGGGACTTTGTATATGATCCTGACTTGGAAATCAACAAAAAAATTGAATTATTTATTGATAAAATCAAATTGGCGATTCAGCTTCCTGAAAAATCGAGGCTTGAATCAAATAAAACGGAACCAATAAAATGGTTCACAGAGGATCTCCGCAAAATGAGAGAAAATCTCAATTTCATGCATGAATATTGCAAAACTTTTCCTACTGAACAAAATAAACAACAACTAAGAAATTACAGATTTACATCTCGTCATGAACTAATGAAGGCTAAAAAGGTGGAAAATGAAAACACCCCAACAAGCAACGTGGAAAATTATAAATAGTAAAAGAAAAACTACAAATAACAATCAAATTGAAAATATTTTGCCAAATGACTTCAATCATTACTTTGTAAATATCGCAGATAATATTTTGAGCAGTTTACCAAAAAGTAATATAGAACATACTGCATAGATGAAAGACATGAATGTACCAACGGATACTTTCAATTTCAGAAATGGAATTACAGGAAGCCTTAAACCAAATGAAGAATAAAAATTGTATGGACGCTAATGAACTTAGTCCTAAAATTATAAAAGCCGTAAAATTTCAAATTCTAACCCCACTCACCCACTTAATAAATGAAAGTATATCAAAATATAACGTTCCTGATGTCTTGAAAATCGAAGATAGTACCAATTCACAAAAAGGGCAAAAAGGATGATCCTACAAATTATAGGTCTAGCTCAGTAGCTCCTACACTTTCCAAGGTCTATGAAATTATTCTAAAAATCCAATTGAGTGAACATTTTCAAAATTATAACCTTTTCAACACCAATCAGTATGGGTTTAGAAACAACCACTCTACTACCCTAGCAATAGATAAATTAACTAGCTTCATCAATGCTGGTTTTGAAAAAAATTAGTATATAAGTTCCCTGTTTCTAGATTTGACAAAGGCTTTTGACTGCATATCTCACAATATCCTTTTGAGCAAATTGAACTACTATGGCTTCAGTATTAAAAGTATATTCCTTATAAACTCTTACCTAAGTGGCTGACATCAATTTGTCAAGGTAAACAGGAGAAAGGATCAGACTGAAATTTGGCTTATAAAAAAATGGGTTTCAGGATTAATGTTTCAGTATAGGTTTAATTTATTGATGACATCCTGAACAAGAACCCTCCAGCACAAATGCAGTATTATTTGTATTATTTTTATGTTTGATTTTGAGTAACATCAGATTGTATATATTTAAACACCTACATATGTAAAAAATTTAATTGGTAATTTAAAATCTTTCAACTCAAGTGGATCTGATGAAATATCAAATAACTTACTAAAAAAATCGATGGTAAGTTTATGTGAACCACTGGTTTTTCTCATCAATCTCTAATATTTTGAAGGAATTCTCCCGGAATGTTTGAAATTGGCAGTGGTTCTGCCATTATATAAAAAAGGTGATTCTAATGACTTTTCCAATTATAGAGCCATCAGTTTATTGTCAAGTCTCTGTAAACTCATTGAATTGGACATCGATAATCAACTTTCATCATTTTTGTGGGGCCAAGGACTGTTATCCAGAAATCAGCATGGATTCTGTAAAAATATGGGCACAGAATCTGCTCTGTGTGATTTCCAAAAATGTCTTGTTGACAATCTTGATGAAGGAAAATATGCTCTTGGTCTCTTTATCGACTTTTCAAGAGCTTTTGATCTAGTAAATCATAGTATCTTATGTAACGTTAGAAATGTATGGAGTTAGAGGGGTACCGCTGAAATTATTTGAATCATATTTGAATGGTAGAAGGCAGCTTGTTAGGCTGAATGATGTTCTGAGTAGGCACCGTACAATAAATCAAGGTGTACCTTAGGACCCTTATTATTTAATATTTTTGCAAATGATCTAATCACTCTTATGGAGAAAAACCAAGATATAAAAATGGCGTGTTACGCAGACGACACCAATTTATTAATTTTTGGAAAAAGCATACACTTAGTTACTGGTTAAAACTGAATGGGTTTATGATGAGATTATTAGGTGGTCATCCCCAATGTTCATATTTTTTAAATCAAAGCTGAAAAAATTCCTAATCAGAAAGTGTTGTTACTCATTAGATTATTTCTTTTTGTGATAATATATATTTCTTTAACTTGTGTGAACTCTTTAGTTAGTGTTTATATATACAGTGTGTCCGTAAAGTATGGAACAAATTCATTTTTAGGTAAACAGGTCATTTTAAGAAATAATCCTGAAACACGTCGATTTTTGATGTTAATTTACCGTATTTTAAAATAATAATCTAATATACAGGGTGAATTACGTTCGAGTAATGACGTCACCGTCATTTTTTTTTAATGGAACACCCCCATTTTGTCTCAATTTTCGGATTACTCTAGCTGAGCTGATTCCAAAAATGTATCACATGTTGATTCCAATTGGTACAGGGTGGACAAAAATACAATAGTTTTGTGTGTGCTCATAAAGTAACGCGTAACATTCTTTATTAGGTAAATTAACAATATTATCAAAAATACTTATTGTCTAGCGCAATTGGTTTAAATGTAACACCCGTAGTTTGCTACATGTTTAGAGTAATAAAATGAGCTGTTTCAAACATGTTTGGTACTTGTGGTC
The DNA here is from genome assembly GCA_018342105.1 of Gonioctena quinquepunctata. Classification (NCBI taxonomy): domain Eukaryota; kingdom Metazoa; phylum Arthropoda; class Insecta; order Coleoptera; family Chrysomelidae; genus Gonioctena; species Gonioctena quinquepunctata. Next base: position 873,061 of record JAFIRS010000133.1, on the reverse strand, counting down.
TAGCAGACAGAATATGACAAAAAATATTTCTTATCTATTTATAAAAAACATAGTCGTCTACTTTTTTGGGAAATGTCATTATTTGTTTAGTAATTTATTGATGTTCAGTGACAGTTTAGTACTACAATATTTTTGGTATTCGTGAATATTCGAATGATTGCTTAGATTTAATTGGAAGTAGAAATGGAGTTAAGTGTAAAACAAAGAATTGAAATACTTATGATGATTGGGTATGGAGACAGATCGCGAACTCAGATGGAAGTGTGCAATTTGTTTAATGATAAATATCCAGAAAGACCTATAACGCGTTCAACAGTCAGTAAGATTGAAACGAAATTTCGAGAAATTGGTAATGTTGAAAATGTACGCAAATCAGGTCGTCCCCTGCAAATGCTGATACAGCATTAGATGTTTTACTGAGTTTTGAAGAAGATGCGCACACTTCTGTTCAGTAAAGTTAGTCGCTATATCGGTGTTAGCAAAACAACGGTACACAAACTATTGAAGCTTGAAAAATGGCATCCTTATAAAATCAAACTTGTGCAAGAATTAAACGAAGATGATCCGATAGAAGACTCCAATTTTGCGAAGAAATTATGGATAAATGTCACGAGACCCTCTCTTGATACAAAACATTATTTTTCTGATGAGTCCACTTTCATGTTAAATGGTGAGGTTAACCGTCAGAATTGTAGATACTGGGCAAAAAAACCCCACTGGATGCGTGAGCATCATACACAATACCCTCAAAAGGTAAATGTATGGGCTGGAATTGTACGAAATCGAATCATTGGACCCTACTTTTTCGAAGGTAATTTAAACGGGGCAACGTACCTTGAGTTTTTAAGGGGGTATCTCGTACCTACTTTACGTAATTTGTTTCCCAGCAGACGTAATCCTGGAGGTTTTGATGAAAGTTTATGGTTTCAACAGGATGGTGCACCTCCACATTATGCTGTAGGTGGATTGGTAGACGTGGACCCACTGAATGGCCAGCGAGGTCACCAGATTTAAATCCTTTGGATTATTTTCTGTGGGGCCATCTGAAGAATGTTATTTATAAAACGAAACCAGCAAATATTGCAGATGTACAAGAGAAAATTCGAACAGAAATAAACAATATTACGCAAGAAACCATACACAAGGTTCAACAAGAATTTGTACACCGTTTGGGTTACTGTCAAATACAGCATGGGCTGCAGTTCGAACATTTATAAAGTCATGTATTCCAGCATATTCTGTCCGCTAGACAATAAGTATTTTTGATAATATTGTTAATTTACCTAATAAAGAATGTTACTCGTTACTTTATGAGCACACACAAAACTATTGTATTTTTGTCCACCCTGTACCAATTGGAATCAACATGTGATACATTTTTGGAATCAGCTCAGCTAGAGTAATCCGAAAATTGAGACAAAATGGGGGTGTTCCATTTAAAAAAAATGACGGTGACGTCATTACTCGAACGTAATTCACCCTGTATATTAGATTATTATTTTAAAATACGGTAAATTAACATCAAAAATCGACGTGTTTCAGGATTATTTCTTAAAATGACCTGTTTACCTAAAAATGAATTTGTTCCATACTTTACGGACACACTGTATATATAAAACACTAACTAAAGAGTTCACACAAGTTAAAGAAATATATATTATCACAAAAAGAAATAATCTAATGAGTAACAACACTTTCTGATTAGGAATTTTTTCAGCTTTGATTTAAAAATATGAACATTGGGGATGACCACCGAATAATCTTATCATAAACCCATTCAGTTTTAAACAGTAACTAAGTGTATGCTTTTTCCAAAAATTAATAAATTGGTGTCGTCTGCGTAACACGCCATTTTTATATCTTGGTTTTTCTCCAAAATATGGCAACGTTGCAAAATCGATTGATGCTGTCAACTGTGAGATCAGGTGATTACGTCACAACATTTTGTAAAGGAGCTAGAAAGAAGCCATTTGAATTTTGGCGACTTTAAATACAGTGTGACCCATTTAAAATGAAACCACCCCTGTAGAATACGCATTTTCCAATCAATCTCAAAAAAAAAATCATCAAAAACTGTATCTTGACAAAAATTTTCATAACTTTAGTTTCATTTCCAAGGCACTCTATGCTTTTTTTATTTGTCAAAAACGGCAAAAGTTCAAAAGGGAAACATTCTCAATTGAATATTGATAGAAAGATTTTTCTGTGAATTAAAAAATCTACAATTAAAATGAAGTTATTTTTTTTTTTTGTGAATGTCTAACAGAAAACAACTATTTCCCCGGCTAAAGCCACGCTGGACATTGAACTACATCTGATAGATATTCTGAAAAGGCCCTAACTCAAAAGAAAAAATCTGAAATTGAAAATTAGAATTTTCAATGTCATATCTTCAATATCTTCAATATTCTAGTGAGAAATTGAAGCCCATTGTGCCGGAAAACTAGTGAGACGCCAGTAAAAAACCAACCATCGAGAATATTTCCATATCCCTTTTTGAATTTTTTGAAAGAATTCAGAAAATTGTACAAACATAAATTGTCCGTCATTGAAATCACGAAAAGAGGAGGTCAGTTATGGCGAGGAATGAGTGCCAGCGAAAAATCTCCCTATATGAAAATGGCCAGACAGGCACCAAAATACAAATATAGAAGGAGAAACCGCAGGAGTCGTAGCAGGGGAAGAAGGAGAAGGCGTTACACAAGAACACGGTCCTCTTCGTTCGCGACTGAAACGAATGAGAGTGTCGAAAGACGTGGGAGAACGCCGAAAAAAAAAAAATTGTAGAGGGCATACAAGAAAACAGGAGGAAAAGGAGAAGAGTGGGAACAGGAAATGTGAGTGCAGGAGTAGTAGGTGCCGAAAAGATCATGAGAGCCAAAGCGATGATGATGATAGTCCTGCAAAAAGATCGTGATCGCCTATTATGACCGTGTACGACGTGATTATATAATATATAATATTTGACATTTGAAAAAAAAAATAAAAATGTAGTTCAATGTGCAGCGTGGCTTTAGCCGGGGAAGTAGTTGTTTTCTGTTAGACATTCACAAAAAAAAAAAAAACTTCATTTTAATTGTAGATTTTTCAATTCACAGTTATAACTCCTGAAAGTATGGTAATGTGAGCGATTTGTGGTAGAAGCGATTTTGTAATAAAAATCTGACTAGGCCACTGGATTTGTGAATTATATTCCCTTAAAATCATTTATTTGAGCGTAGGTTATAAGTGTATTCGAAAATAACAGAAAATTAGAAATTCATTTTCAAGTTATGCAGTAGTACATTCTTCCATAGCCGATAAAAACGAAATGAACAGAAACAAGTTTTAAAGTATTTATTCCACAATAAAACGCCTGATTTGTTGGAAATATAAACAGGATAAAATAACTTCATTTTAATCGTGGATTTTTCTGTGAATTGAAAAATCCACGATTAAAATGAAGTTATTTTATCCTGTTTATATTTCCAACAAATCAGGCGTTTTATTGTTGAATAAATACTTTAAAACTTGTTTCTGTTCATTTCATTTTCATCGGCTATGGAAGAATGTACTACTGCATAACTTGAAAATGAATTTCTAATTTTCTGTTATTTTCGAATACACTTATAACCTACACTTAAATAAATGATTTTAAGGGAATATAATTTACAAATCCAGTAGCGTAGTCAGATTTTTATTACAAAATCGCTTCCACCACAAATCGCTCACATTACCATACTTTCAGGAGTTATAACTGTAGAACGGAATGAGCTATTGGCTTCGGATTTTCACTGTACAAGTTCACTGTTGTTCTACTTTGTATCGGCAGTGTTGCCAGATTTTAAATATGTCTAAAATCTAAATAAAAATTATAATCAAATACTTTGTTTCCAAAATCAAAATTGTTAAACTTCGTTGTTACACAATATTTTTTTTATGAAATGTCGATGGTTTTTATTTATAACGACTACAAATCCTGTGGTGTGGTCAAATTTAAAATAAAAAATTGCCTAATAAACTTTTGCCGTTTTTCACAAAGAAAAAAAACCATAGAGTGCCTTGGAAATGAAACTAAAATTATGAAAATTTGTGTCAATATATAGTTTTTGATGCTTGATATTAAAAATTATTTTTTTTAGATTGGTTGAAAAATACGTATTCTACAGGGGTGGTTCCATTTCAAATGGGTCACACTGTATTTTTTTTTAAGTTTTAGAAATAAAAAAACAAGTCTTTACAAGCTGTAAAATCCATTAAAAATATTTTGAAAATTTCGTGTCCTCGCCCATTTATATCATCGCAATCTATATTTTTAAAATTTATTTTTTGTATCTTCTGGTCACTTTTTATATTGTAGGGACTGGCCATCAAAATAGATCATGTGAGTCAAACGGTAATATGAAAAAATAAAAAAAATATTAATGAGATTGGACCCAGAATTCAATACAAATAGCATTTTTCAAATCTATAAATTATAAGCTTTATCAATAATTGAAAAAATAATTCCTGCCTCAACATACATAAATAATATAATAATATTATTCCCTACTTCACAAGTATTAAATGAGTAAGTACGCCCCTACTTGTGTTTTTGCGTCTGTTAAGCGAAGTTGCGCCGACAAAGACAATGGAATTTCAGGCATGAATAAATAACGAGAAACACGTCTTCAACTGCTTTTGGCGTCGGAACCGAGCGCCAAGTGCAGAGATAGGATGGAAAGTTGAAAGAACATTTCAATGTTACTTGTCCTACAGTAGTATGCACGTACAATAAAAAAATGGGGGGGGGGTTGATTTGTGTTATCGCACATTTTTCAAAACACGCAAATGGACACTGAAAACCATGTTGCATTTATTTGATATTTCCATCGTCAACAGCTGAATGACTATGTGGAAGAATAAAGTATCTTTGTTGGGTCAGAATTTTTTCAGTCTACCCTCGTAAGTACCCAAAAATCCTTTATTAACGGCAGCCTGAATGAAGTTTAAGGACAATAGGGTGCTGCAATATTCATGACTTTACATTAGCGTCCTTAAGGATCACAAGAGCTAAGAATAAAACATTCGTGAATGAGCTTTATACTTTTCTCGATGGCCATTGATGACCAGGAAGAAGCATTTTTCACCCTTAATATATATGATCTTTCATCTACATGCCTGTAGAAAGAATTCTTAGAAACAATTCAGAAGTTGGACATTGTCATTATGACATACTTTTCTTATTGTCTGCATCTGAACTGGACCGAGTTTCTGGTGGTTGTTTGAAAAAATCAAACTTTATATTTTTCAATAAATGCCGGATAACCTTGTTCAACCTTTTTCCAATTGATTGCGCCTACAAATTGTTTTCATTGTATACAGTCCTGATATATTCCAAGCTACCCAAAGTACTCATGAAATCATTTGAATTGCACATTTCACAATACATTCTTATTAAATATAGTTAAAAAATACCCTGTATAATTTTCGTGGATGTCAAACCGACATATCTTTGAATAATAGAAGTAGAAAAAAATTCCTCCTATCGACCCTACTTTATAAAATTACCTATATCTCGTTGTATAATCATCCCTCAGTTGAATAAATAAAAATTCAACCGATGACCGAGTCAGGCTTGAATAGTGGACATTGGTATCGCTTTGAACGTAATGATCGATTCGTCGTGAAGCAACGGTCTCTTCTCCTCCTTCTTCTTGGGAGTTTTCCTCTTTCCCCTCTCCCTGTTCACTACGCCGTCTTCCTCGTCCATCATCCTCAGGATTTGCGTCTGATCGGACGAGTCGATTGGCGCTACCGATATATCGCGAACGGCTCTGAACTTACCGCAATTGTTCAAGTGTTCGTTTTCCAGTCGGAAAAAGTTCCAAACGAACCGTCGGAAAACTTCCAAAGGTGACAAGACGGATGTCATTATGTCGCCGCTGACGTAACCGTATTCTGTTAGGTATAGGGATATCGTCCAGGCAAAACGTAGTACAAAGTCTTCTATGATGGCGAAGTAGTAGAACTGAAACGATGGAAGATGCGGTTTGTAACAGGTTAGTTGTGTTGGTGTGTGTATTTCATTAAGAAATGGAAGTAACTTCAGTGCAATGAACACTGAACAATCAAATTAGTCATCAAGATATTATTGGCACATATCAAGATGAAATATATTTTTACACGCTTTATATTAGCTTCACTTGTATGTTTGTAAACGACTCCTTTGGACTTGATTTTCACCCACTTCCAGACGTCCGAATGATTTGAAATTTGGCAGGTGTACATAATTCCGGTAAAAAAGCATTAAGAAATTTTTGTGTGAAAAAAAACAAAATGGCGGCTACAATATGGCGGACGAGTTCTGTGATTATGGTCAGATTCGCTTCAAAATTGGTATCTGAGGGTTTTTGTGGTCGGATATTATGATTCTTATGTCAAAATTGAAAAATTCAAGATGGCGGCTCCAAAATGGTGGACGAGTTTTGTGATTATGGTCCGATTCTATTCAAAATTGGTATGTGGGGGTTTTTGGAGTCGAACATTATGATTCTTTCGTGAAAACTGAAAAATTCAAGATGGCGGCTCCAAAATGGTGGACTAGTTTTGTGATTATGGTCCGATTCTATTCAAAATTGGTATGTGGGGGTTTTTGGAGTCGAATATTATGATTCTTTCGTGAAAATTGAAAAATTCAAGATGGCGGCTCCAAAATGGTGGACGAGTTTTGTGATTATGATCCTATTCTATTCAAAATTGGTATGTGGGGGTTTTTTGAGTCGAATATTATGATTCTTTCGTGAAAATTGAAAAATTCAAGATGGCGGCTCACTGTATATATTGACGTTAAAATCTTTGAATGACTTCTAAAATCGAGATTTGACTATTAATACAGCTGTACACATTAAAGATTTGGAAAATAATTACAGTTACTAATAGTAATCACGGAATTAATAGTAGATTAGAACAAATAATAGTTTAAAAAAATTAAAAACACACGCTTTTATAAATAAACCAAACTAAAAAGTAGAAAATAAATAATAGTTTAAAAAAACTAAAAAACACGCTTTTATAAAAAACCAAACTAAAAAAATAGAAAATAAATTTTTATAAATTTGAATTAAGAATAGTGTAAAAAAATTTAATAAATATAAATTAATAATAATGTAAATAAGAAAAAAAATTATTTTATTAAAAAAAAAAGCGTGGGGTGCTGAATCTGAATCTTAAAAAGCACCCCACGCTTTTTTTTTAATATTTTTTTTTCTTGTTTACAATATTATTAATTTATATTTATTAAATTTTTTTACACTATTCTTAATTCAAATTTATTAAAATTTATTTTCTATTTTTTTAGTTTGGTTTTCTATAAAAGCGTGTTTTTTAGTTTTTTTAAACTATTATTTATTTATTTATTTTTCAGTTCATTTTTTAATAAAAAGCGTGTTTTTTTAGTTTTTTTAAACTATTATTTATTTTAGTCAAACACGATCTTGAAGTATAGCAGTTACAAGTTCAATTGTAATATTTTTTTAAACAGAAAAACACCTCGTTATTTATTATGAAGTAATGTCAGTTTTTTTTTTTTTTATTTGAAAAGATATAATTACCGTTGATGAGTAGACTATCTCCTCTCTCAAAAATGTATTTTCGCCAGCTGATTTATCGAACAACCCCCAATCCATCTTGATATCCCAAGTGTAAGCGTAAGAAGAACTGAGTATTTGGGAAGCTATCCATAAAAATACGAAAGGGTTGTCCGATGATTTTCCATAGTATCTGAAGAATAAATTAATAAAAAAAAACCTCTACCACATTGATGTTCAAACTACCTTTGTACACTGACTTCAATGTGGCAAAAATGACCACCAAGAACGTAGTCGAGTATTTTCCGGCATTTACTAAATGGGGGAAGGCCTCTTTGGTGTCGTAATATCTTCTGAGGCATTGTGCGAAACGTATCCAAGCAGGAATGCAATTCACCAAAGGCCTTATGACGAAATTCATTTCCATACATTCACTTGTATCTGAGGAAAAAATTCTAATTTGATATATCTATATCTCTAATCAACAGAGAAATGGAATTGAATGAAAGCTTGTTAAAATTTATAAATATTTTCGAACAAGGGTTTTATGAAAAGTGGGATACAGGCCTCATCACATCACTAAACAGGTGTTCGTACTGTTAATTGCTTTTGCAATCACCGATATGATGAGTATAAATGTTATTTCAATATTTACCTCCTGCTTGAGACCAACTTCCGTTGGAGAAATAAAAACACGCCAAGAATTGGAAATCCAAGAGCGCATTGACAAGACTATTGAGCTGATCAGCCAGCCAGAAATCTGCAAATCCTACATAGAAGAAAGGGGCACCAAACATCCTCCCCTGAAAGAATAAATAAATATCAAAACCATTAAATATAATGAATATTTCTTTTTAATGTTTTTGATGAGGTTACTGAAGTTGAGTTTTTGATCCATATTTATATCTAGGTATTTTGCTGATGGTCTGCTTTCAAAAATGTGGTTGTTTAGATTAGTTTAGATTTTAAAAAAATACAATATAAGGTATGATAAATGTTTGAAAGTATACTAACATGGAATGTACATATGTAAAGATAAAAAAAATTATATAAATTTTTTATGTATATAGAAAAAAAAAAGGAAAAAGTAAGTATCACATTGAGTTCAAGTCACTGTTTTGAATATCAGTAATGGAGTAGAAGGCGTTGCTGAGAAGGTATTGTTTGACCTTATTTTTGAATAGATTTTCATGCAATAATTTTATTTTGATTGGTAGGGAGTTGAACAAAATAATTCCATAATAGCCAGAACCGTTTCGAGTTTTATTTAGTCGGAGATAATTTATATCAAGGTTATTTCTGGTCCTAGTAGAATATGAGTGAAGTTGGTCTCTAGTAATATAATTTTCAATGTTCCTTTTCACATAAACTAGACATTCGTAGATATATGTACATGGTACTATTCAAATTTTGTGTCTTACAAACATATCTTTACAGTCGTCTCTGAATCTTAATCCAGTTATAATTCTGAGTGCTCTCCTCTGCATGGAGAATACAGTTGCAGCAGATGTAGAGTGGCCCCATACTAGTATAGCATACGTAATGGAAGAATGGATAAGACTATGGTATGCTGTTAGTAAGGTTCATTGTGTAACTGTATTTATTAAATTTCTGAGTAAAAAGATGTTTTTGGATATCTTCTTTGAAACGTAAGCAGTGTGGTAATCAAAAGACAATTTTGGGTCCAGATAGACTCCTAGGAACTTTATGGATTCGGGGTTTGGTATGTCATTTTTGCGTAATGTGAATATCATCTTTTCTGTTTTGGATTTATTGAGATTGAGGTTGTTGGTAGTGAACCAATTTTGGGCATTTGATTGGATGTTGATGCTAAGACAGGGCCTGCTGTTGTGAGATTAGTATCGTCCGCAAACATTATTGTCAGAATGTTCTCTTTCACTGAATTTGGAAAGTCATTTACATAAATAAGAAAGAGTACTGGGCCAAGAACTGATCCTTGGGGAACCCGTCTTAATTTCAAGTAAATCATATGTTTTGCTGTTGACCTTGACACATTGATGTCGGCCACTTAGGTAAGAGTTTATAAGGAATATACTTTTAATACTGAAGCCATAGTAGTTCAATTTGCTCAAAAGGATATTGTGAGATATGCAGTCAAAAGCCTTTGTCAAATCTAGAAACTGGGAACTTATATACTCATTTTTTTCAAAACCAGTATTGATGAAGCTAGTTAATTTATCTATTGCTAGGGTAGTAGAGTGGTTGTTTCTAAGCCCATACTGATTGGTGTTGAAAAGGTTATAATTTTGAAAATGTTCACTCAATTGGATTTTTAGAATAATTTCATAGACCTTGGAGAGTGTAGGAGCTATTGAGATAGGATCATCCTTATTGCCCTTTTTGTGAATTGGTACTACCTTTGATACTTTCAAGACATCAGGAAAGTTATATTTGGATATACTTTCATTTATTAAGTGGGTGAGTGGGGTTAGAATTTGAAATTTTATGGTTTTTATAATTTTAGGACTAAGTTCATAAGGGTCCATACTATTTTTATTCTTCATTTGGTTTATGGCTTCCTGTAATTCCATCTGTAACATTTCTGAAATTGAAAGTATCCGTTGCTACATTCATGTCTTTCATGTATGCAGTATGTTCTATATTACTTTTTGGTAAACTGCTCAAAATATTATCTGCAATATTTACAAAGTAATGATTGAAGTCATTTGGCAAAATATTTTCAATTTGATTGTTATTTGTAGTTTTTTTTTACTATTTATAATTTTCCACATTGCTTGTTTTGGGGGTTGGGGTGCCTTGAAATAAAGTTTTCATTTACCACCTTTTTAGCCTTGATTAGTATATGTAGATCTGTAATTTATTAGTTGTTGTTTATTTTGTTCAGTAGGAAAAGTTTTGAAATATTCATGCATGAAATTGAGATTTTCTCCCATTTTGCGGAGATCCTCTGTGAACCATTTTATTGGTTCCGTTTTATTTAATTCAAGCCTCGATTTTTCAGGAAAGATAAGCCGAATCGCCAGTTTGATTTTATCAATAAATAATTCAAATTTTTTGTTCATTTTCAAGTCAGGATCATATACAAAGTCCCATTTTACCTTCTCCAAATAGTCCCCAAGAAGTACCAATCCCACATCTGTTATGGACCTATAGTTTATTCTTTTGGTTGACTGTTTCTGGGTTAGCTTGGTTTGAAAGAGAATACATAGGTGATCAGAGAGATTGAGGTCTATAGTGCCTGAGTTTAGTTCACTTTTGGGAATATTTGTGAATAAATTGTCTAATGAACTATTTTTTCTGGTAGAGGTAAAAATTATGGGTAGGAGACCGAAGAATTTGAATAAATTTAAAGTATCCTGAGTAGCTTTATCGTTCATCATGTGAAAAGGTACATTAAAATCTCCACAGATTATGAGGTATTTTGAACAAGCTGAGAATATTTCTAGTGTGTCATATATCTTGCTAAGAACATTTTGGAAATTTTCGTTTGGCAGACTATGAGGTATTTTGAACAAGCTTGCCAAGAAAATTTTGGAAATTTTCGTTTGGCGATCTATATAACTGTCATTACCCTAACGTTTTCAGTTTCAATAGCTAACATCTCATAATCAATTTCTTCAGAAAAATTGTTTATGTTACTTACAGGGGAGCAGATAATTTTCTTGAGTGCAAAAATAGCAACCCTTCCATTTTTGTGTTTAGTCCTACAATACTCTGAGACAAGATTATAGTTTAGTAATTTAATAATTAAGATTTCTTCTTTCTTACACCAATTGTTCGTTCAGTGGACTGTATAAATATTAATTTGTGGTAAATTCGCAAACACACAGAACTGATCAAAGTGTCACTCACCCATGTGCCTCCGTCGGGGAATCTGATCTTCAGCCAATAGATACTTCGTCTAGTCTTCCTGGCGGTACCGCCGCTAATCACATTTACACTAATTCTAAGGATGAGGAATATCTTGAGTAATAAGCGTTATATCAATGAGAAAACACAAACTCGAGAAAAAACTAAAATGCTATGTTCTTTCCATAAGATCTAGGAGTTCAATGTCTATCTTCACATTTCTCCTCTTCCGCTCTCATTTTCCCACTCCCACAAGTGACTATATCAGTCTGTGTGATACCTCAGCAAAAATAAGGTCGAAAGAGTTGAATCATGCAAATGAAAAATTCCCATTTGAAATATACAATATACATATAAAATCCCTTGGCAAAATTAATTATAATTATAATAACAAAACAAATGCGTCAAGACGCTAACATAACCGCTCACCTAAAATTACGAGAAAGTTTACCCAAAAAATAAGCCAAGAGATGCTTATAGTCTAACAAAATTCTAATGTTCTATAGAAGGTAAGGGACATACCTTCGTAACAGGACGCTTGAGTGTCCCTTTAGCAGTTTGACAGTAACAACTCGTGTAATACCATCTATACCACCGTGTTCCTCGACTACCGAGCTAAATGCCACTTCAATGGGGGTGAAAGGTAATCTTTGAGAAGAACCAAATCACCGGTTCTAATAGGAACAGATGGATCTGTCCATTTTGATCGTTGAAGGAGAGTATGGAGGTTTTCCCCTGTGCCATTTCAACCAGAATGATTGTTGAATTTTCTGAACGATCTGCCATCGTCCCTAAACGTCCCATTTTGATATCAGTAAGGTCCTCATCTGGCAAGGAGTTTAGAGGGGCTAGGGTCAGAAAATGACCGGAGTTAGTGCTGAAACGTCATTCGATCAGAGCTAATGGGTCCTAATGGCCTTGAGTTCAAAATTGCTTCGATTTGTGTCAAAACTGTATAAAACTCCTCATACGTGAGAAGTTGTTCTCCAACCACGCGAATGAGGTGCCCCTTAACCGATTTTATTCCCGCCTCCCATAAACCTCCAAAATTAGGGGAAGCGGAGGGATTCTGTGGAACTGGATACCTTCAGTCTCAACAGCGGTTTCCATCAGGTCAGATATTTGTCTGGCAGCACCACAAAATTCGTTCCCTGATCACTATAATATGACTACGGGAACCACGACGAGAAACAAGGCCGCAAGCGCTCCAAGGAAGGCATCACTTCGAAGAGTCGGACGCCAACTCTAAGTGAATAGCCTTGGTTGCCATGCATACAAAAAGGCATATATAGGCCTTGTGTACTTTGGAACCACGAGTTCGTCCCAACGTAATGGGAAATGGACCACCATAGTCTACTCCAGCCTTGGAAAATGGTTTTATTTGAGAAATCCTATAGTGAGGAATATTACCCATGATAGGCTGTGGAGCGACGGGTTGACACGAAAACATCTAAAACACTTCGACAGAATTCTACTGAATGGTTCGTTTGGGACTTAATATCCAGTATCTCTGAATAAGTAAGTGATGCAATGTTTGATATCCTGGATGCAGATATTTATTATGTGTGTGCTGAATAACTAATTCAGTAAACTTATGATTGCTAGCGAGGAGAGCTGGATGTTTTGTTGAAAAGACAATTTTGAAAAGACTAGCCCCCCAACTCTCAATACACCTTTTCATCAACAAAGGGTGTTAGTTTTATGAGACATTTGGGAAGGGGTTTCTTTTCGAATGAGGGCAAGTTCATGAGAGAAGGAATCAATCTGAGCAAACCTTAACAAATACAACTCAGCTAGCTCAAAATCAGCAATAGTGAGAGCACCATTTTATGATTATTGAGAAATCGAATATTATGAATAAAACGTAAAACGTACGATAGAATTCGTTTGATTTTGGTTAAAGATGAGAATTTTTCTAATAACTTTGAAGGGGTTCTGTCTGCACCATGGCAATGCAAACATTTTTTGTGTTTCTTCTTTGGTATCAAGAAGTGTGAACTCTGGAGAATGGCCGGGAGCCAACCGTCCCTCGGCTCTCTTAGCCAAGATGGCCCCGCCCACCACAAGGAATTAGTGAGAAGTTCCGATGGAAGCAAACCCCTGGATGCTGGATCCGCCGGGTTATCTTCCGAAGAAACATGGTGCCAATGGATCGGAGGGAATTGTCTTGAATTTAGTGACACGATTGGAACAAAACATGTCCATTTATGAGGACTACTTTGTATCCATGCTAGAGCTGTGGTGGAATCGGTATAGGCAAAAACTTGAGAAAATTCGAGTTTTTCTTTGAAAACCCTTTGAGCGTAACAAATCAAATCAGATAACAACAAGGCACCACACAGCTCGAGACGAGGTATAGATATTCTCTTTGTAGGTGATACTCTAGACTTGGCACATATGAGGTGTGTAGTAATATGATGATCGCTGTCACAATCCTGATGTAAATCACAGCCGATAGCCCTTCTGACTTGCATCGGCAAACCCATGCAATTGGCAAGATGAAAACAATATGACATAATAAGGCGGGGAACTTGGATTGAAGACAGAACACCAAATTCAGATTTAAGCTGAGACCAAAGTTTAACTATGCCTTCAGGGGAGCACTATCCCAATCTATACCAATAGTCCATAAAATCTGGATGAGATTCTTTTGAAAACACAACAGGACTAAGAAATCCTAACGGATCGTAAATTCTTGCTAATTCGGACAATATAGATCTTTTCGTACAGGGTTTATTGAGGGGTTTAACTTCGTATGAAAAATGAATCAGAAACTGGGTTCCATTGAAGACCTAAAATTTTATGACCGAATCAGGTTCTAAATCAAGCCCTAGGGTTGTAACTGTAAAGAGGAAGCTGGTAAATGAGAGAGCAATTCGGGACTGTTGCTCGCCCACTTGCGTAATTCAAAACCACCCTATCGAGAATTCGAATCAGATCTGTTTGAAGTTTGAGTGCCTCTGGTAGCTAATGACTTCCTGATACAACATCGTCAACAAATATATCATTCTCCAGAATTCCAGCAACGGGCGGACTTTCATACCTATATTCCTTTGCTAATTGTCGAATCGTATTTATTGAGGTGAGGAGAAGGAGTCAGACCATACGTCACTGTTTTGAGTCGATAATCTTGAATAGGTTCGAAGGAGAAAACCTCCATAGAATTCTTTGATAGTCCTGGTGATTCTTAGTGACAAGAATTTGTCGATACATTTGTTTTATATCACTTGTAAAACAAATAGGGTGAAGCGAAATCTCAGGAGAATATTAACAAGGTCGGGCTGCAATTTGGGCCCTCGAAGAGAGTGTCATTCAAGGACATACCATTTGAACGTTTCTGAAGAGGCGTCAAACACCACCCTCAATTTAGTAGTGGAACTTTCTGGTTTCAAGACGCAATGGTGGGGAATATAATAAGAGCGAGAACACATTGCATTTCCAGAAATCAATTCCATGTGATTAGAAGAGATGTAATCTTCCATGAATTCAGAATATTGGGCATAAAGTTCAGGAGATTTCAGAAGACGAGCTCCAGAGATTGAAAACGTTTCAAAGCAATATCTCGAGAATCTTGGAATCTTTTTTCTGTGTTTGGAAGGGATGTCAACTATATATCTGCCAGAATCGGTTGCGATAAGGTTTGGTTATATATTGTTTCAGCTAAGATATCATCAGGTGACGATAGGCAGCTGACGGAAATTGTTCAAGTTCCCATAATCGTTTAACTAAGTTTTCTAAATTACTATCGCAACTAGTAAAGAATGTGTTGACCTCTGCCGATGGAAAATTGACCTTTCCCATAATTATCCACCCAAATATCGTGTCGAGGGCTACAGGTTCATTTATTGAAATTTGGCTCCCACCTTTAATAATGTGTGCGAAAACATCTGCTCCCAACAACATCTCCACGGGGAAATATTAAAATTTGGGTCAGCAAGTTTAAGATTCGCAAAATTACTGAATTTGTCAATTGATATATTTGTACAAGGCATATTCGAGCAGATTTGAGGAAGCACTACAAGATCTACAGGTAAAATAGGTTGAATTTCACCCCTAGGTTTAATGGTACACGAAACCCCTTGATTTGCATAAGAATGTATTTGTCCAACACCCTTAATATCAATAGACATTTCCATAGAGTGAGCCCTAGTTTATGCAACATTTTTTTCGCAATGAAGGAGCACTGACTTGCACTATCTAAAAGAACGCTAACAGGTTGGTATTTTCCACGAGAATCTAACACTTCAATCATGGCAGTTGAGAGTAAAACTGTACTTTTAATGTTCGAAAATAAATTCACCTGAGAGACAGTTTGGGTTTGGGGTACGGATTATTTGGAATTGCATGGACCGGGTTGTTAGAATCAGAGTTCATATCATCGACAGGGTCCTTTGAGAGTTTTAAAATCGAAATGTAAGTAAGTATGATGAGAAAGTGAACATTTTCGGCACAGAGAATTAGAGGTACAATGAGAGACAGTATGTTTAGTTCCCAAACAATTTGTACACCACCTTCTACTCCTTACCAGATTGTACCTTTCCTTTGGAGAACTTGATAAGAATGTTGGGCAATTATAAATGTGGTGATCTTTGTTACACAACTGACAAGTATTGGGGTTTGAAGAAGAATTAACAATAAAACTAGCACTGGCTTTCGATTTCATCACCTTATTGAAAATAGGGATGTCGTCTTGAAATTTGACTTATCAATTTTTTTTTTGAGTTTGGATTCGATAAAGCACGTTATCCATCGATTACATTGTTTTTCTAAAAATCTTTCAATGTTACATAGTAATTGTTCACTTGTAAACTTGAGGAACATTCGAGTTCAAATCCCTTTTGAGCATCAGTATCCAGACGATCAAACAGCATATTGAATAATACAAAATCCCATTGTTTCACGGGAAAACTTAAATTTTCAAGTATCGCGAGGTTTTCGAAAAGGTATCCCGAAGATGCCGCAAAAGCCATGAGGTTTTCTGAAGAATTTATTTTTTTTGTGCTTTCAATCGAATGCCAGTGGGATGCTGCTATTAATCTTTTATTTTCGTACCTTTTTTTCAACGAATTGTAGGCAACAATATAGTTTTGTCCCACAAGTGGGGTACATTTTACAATTGAAAGCGGGTTACCCTTCAATGAAGATATTAAGTAGTTATATTTATCAATGTTAGATAGAGAATCGTTAGTATGTATCATCGAATCATACATATCAATGAAAGTTTGCCATTCTTTCATATCCCAATCGAAAATGGGAAGTTCAAGTTTAGGAAGTTTAATGTTACAATTTCTGGTTGAACTAGCACCTGAAACTGGATCATTCTCGAATAATTGGGTATAAATTGCCTGAATATGATAATAATCCCCATCGAAGTCTTTCAGTATTTGATTGTGAGAGGTTAAATCAGCATTGTCTTGACCAGAAACCTGACTCAAAATATTCGAATGAATGCTATTAAAATTACTACACAACACTTCTATGTGTTTATAGCGGCATTTAAAGTTATTATGAATTGAATTATCGATCAATGCTTGATCCTACCCTTTCAATTCACTAAGTTTTATGAGTTCTGTTTCTCTTTGAGCAATGAAAGATTTGAATTTCCTAGCTTCTACAGACATAATAAGAGATGAGAGTTCAAATTGTTCAGAGCGAGTTAAAATTGCAATTAAGTGAGATGCAGAACAACCGCAAGAATAATCATTAAAAATTTTCCCAATCAGCAAATTATAATAATTCCAAATCGAGTTAACAGAAGAAATATATTGGAATCGTACTGACCTACTTATTTCGGTCAGCTGAGAAGCTCAAGGTCGTTCCCAGGTGTCGAAGTGGTGTGGCCCAAGAGGGGTAAATAATATGGACGTAGGTGCGCTAATTTATGTGCATATGACAATACTATACGGTACTTAAGGAAGGTAGGGAGTATGCGCTACTTATTTATGAATGGCTATGAAGATATTATAAATCAATGGCTGCAAGGGACTTGAGTAAATTATTTCAAATTTGAATCTTTCACTTGTTGAAATAAACCAAAGTGAATCCGGCTTGCAAGGATAAAAAATGTTCGTTCAGTGGACTGTATAAATATTAATTTGTGGTAAATTCGCAAACACACAGAACTGATCAAAGTGTCACTCACCCATGTGCCTCCGCGGGGAATCTGATCTTCAGCCAATAGATACTTCGTCTAGTCTTCCTGGCGGTACGCCGCTAATCACATTTACACTAATTCTAAGGATGAGGAATATCTTGAGTAATAAGCGTTATATCAATGAGAAAACACAAACTCGAGAAAAACTAAAATGCTATGTTCTTTCCATAAGATCTAGGAACTCAATGTCTATCTTCACATTTCTCCTCTTCCGTCTCATTTTCCCACTCCCACAAGTGACTATATCAGTCTGTGTGATACCTCACGCGCAAAATAAGGTCGAAAGAGTGGAATCATGCAAATGAAAAATTCCCATTTGAAATATACAATATACATATAAAATCCCTTGGCAAAATTAATTATAATTATAATAACAAAAAAAAACAAATGCGTCAAGACGCAACACCAATGTTCATTTATAAGTATAATATCAGGGTATTTACAATCCTTCTCAACACAATTTCTAGCTCATTAATTTTATTTCGAAGGCATTGAATATATAAATATAATATACTGAAATTTTTTATTCAGTAGTTTTTTTTTAAGATTTTGATTGATTTGATTTGGATTCCCTAAAAAAGAAGACATTTGCTGATTTGTGAGAGGTTTTTGATTACCAATTTCTTTATTTCCCTTATCTTTTAGGACATCTCTGATTTGGTATTTTTCATAGTAAAGCTTGAAATCGAATCTTCTGAAGCAAACCCCTCTTGGCCAGAAAGTTGGATCATAGAAGTTCTTCTTGAATTTGAAATCGGCTGCTACCAAATAACATTTCAATGCCCCTTCATTTTGTCTCAATGTTTTCACTATGAAATTTTCATCAGAATCACCAGTTTTCCGTTTCAAATATTCCACAATGTCGTTTTCTTCAACTACGGGCTTGACTTTGTAGAGATAAATCCAAACCTTTGGGTTGACACCTTTGAAGTTTCCATCTGTCTCATCTGACTGACCAGTGTTTTTTTGGGGTTTTTGTTAAATGGTTTTTTCTTTTATCTTGGTTTAGTGTTTCTAGGTTGATGATTTCCTCCATTCTTCTTTTTGTATCTTCCAATAGATTTGTTTGAGCACCCTGTATACCATTTTCCTGTGTTTGTCCACTTTTTGAGATGTCTGAATAAATTTTGGGTATTTCAGCGTTTTTTGTACTCACCTTATCAGACGTAGCAGAAATGTGGGCTTTTTTGTGTATCGGGTTTTTTAATCTTTCCTTTTTTTTTCACAAATAAAATATTTATTAAGGTAAAGATGAAAATAAAATATAAAATGTAAAGAAGTAAAATGTTCTATTCAAAACTGTGATTTGGTGTCCTCTTGATCATAGAAGAGGACGTATGCTTCTCCACTCACGATAGATTTTGGTGATAGCGGTGATATTCTCGAGTCATTGTACTCGTGCCATGTGCCTGCATAAGGGTGCCTACAGTAAGCCGTGTAGTGTCCATTAAAAGTTGTTCCGCTATGGTTGGATACAGCGTACAAGTTGTAGCGAACGAGACTGCTTATCTACTGCATAAATATTCATATCTAATCCATCGAGAGGAAAGTCAATGAAGACATTTAGTTTTCCTCTGAATCTCTCCATCTGCGAAAATCTTTTCAAGTGAATTACTAAAATTTTGGGGAATTTATGTATAGATAATGACTTCGTGCATTTTCTCCTTTCCTTGCATTTAGAACAAGTGGGTTTTTCGTCATCATCCAATATTTCTTCCCTAGTAAACAAGTCTAAACATTGCGACAGTCTGAGTTTGCCAGTACTCTTTGGAATAGGGAGTGAAAGGTCCCAGAATGGGTCAAAAGTGACGGAACAATGGCCACAGAAAGTACATTTCAACGATGATTTCAGTTGACCAACAAAGTTATCGACAATTTTCGAGTTGTTCATTCTAAGATATCTTGACGCCTTTTCATTATCGCTCAAATTTTCATCGATTTCTATGAACATAGGCTTAGGCCTTTCTCTTACTCTGTTTACATCTTCATGAAGACCTTCCAATAAATATCTGAAGAATTCCTTGGCATCCTGTTGAGCGTTACCCATAAAACGAGGTGCAAATCTTTGTATCTGGCTTTTCAAAGAAACAGTGTTAACCACCACATCAGACGAATCTTCTGACCAAAGTTCTTTTACCACTTCTTCAAATGCTTTTATCAAAGCACCCTTCATACTTGATATGCTTGTGTTGATATCCTTCAAATGTTCTTTTTTTCTCAGATACTCAAGCAACCATCTGGTATTCGATAAACATTGTATTGCACTATTCATAAAGCAGGTATTGCCAATGTTTTTCAAACCATTAAGACCAAGAGTTTTGGAGCTCCCAGGCACAAGTGGTTTGATGGAATCAGAACTGAGGGGATCGCTCACTGCTACTGCTATCTTCAAAGGAATAGTCTCTAATGCAATGATTTTCTCTATCATTGGATCGCCGCAATAAGGAACTCGATTGGAGGCTGCTCGAAATCGAGTTGGATAAAGATATGGTAGATCGCGTTATTGTTTTGGAAGTGGTTGAATCCAAATTATACTTTTCAGGTATTTGACTCCGAGTAATATACTTGATGATAGTGGAGATCCCAGTGGAACGCCTTGTTTTGGTGAAAATTGTTGTGAAATGGTCTTTCCAACTTTTATTTTTAACGTTCTGTTGCTCAAAAAATTATTGATGTTGAATAGTAGATATGTGGGTATGTTCAAGTTGTAGAGTTTGTGCCAAACATTATCAAATGCTTTGTTGGTGTCCAGAAATAGAGATGCTGAGTGTTGGTTCGTAAGTATGGTTGTTTGATGTCATGATTGCTAATGGATGTGGTGTGTTCCTGTTTTCCCTGAATCCAAATTGGTAGTTGGTGATAACATGAGGAATAAGACATTCTTTTATGTAGTTTTCATAGTTTTTAACAATTACTAGAAGGAGAGTAATTGTTGTTCTGTAGTTGCAGGTTTGGGAATGATTGGAGTTGGGTTTTGGGATCGTAATCATTATACTCCTCTTTCCACTGTGCATGGAAGTAATGGTTGTTGAGACTGTATTAGTATATTGCTAATATGTGTTGGTGTATTTCCTGATCCAGTGTGCTCTAATGATTTTCCTTGACATTTGGTCATTATTTCCTGGTGCCATGTTTTTCCCCCCGGTTTACTATGTCATAGTATATGTCTTCATTGATTTTTTGTTCTTCATTGTTTTGGTTATTGTTGAGATAATTGTTGTACCAATTAGTGACTGTTTCATAGTGGTAGGGATCGAATGTTGTCTTTTTGAAAAGCCGTTTTGGAGTGTCAAAACAGCCTTCATCGGTTGAAATTTCTTGTCCATTGTCTTCCAGATTTGTTGTGTTGTTGTTTGTTTTGTATTTGGAGAATTTTCTAATTTGGTGCCAGTAGTTTTCCCTTTTTGGATGTTAATTTCTTGGCATGCTTCTAACCATTTGTGTTATCAGAATTGCAAAATTAATTTCTGAATGTTATTACTATTGATGTTACGTTTCAGCTCTGGTTCTAGTGTCACTTTATATTCTCTATAAATTTTTCTTTTGTTTTTTATCAGCTTTATAATGAATGGGGAGAGTTTTGTTTTCGGCGAATGTATATGAGCAGCTTCAGTAAGTGATTTTCAGCGATAGTTATTTGGTTTTCGATGAATTATTTCATTTCTATATTTACTTTTTCCTTGTCACATTTGTAGAAATTTATTTTGTATTCATCTGCTGGGGGGGTTAAATTGATATTTTCAATAATTTCATATTCCAAAATAAAGCTGTATCAAGAGCAAATAACCAGATTTGAAATTGAATTTATGTATATGAGGAACAAAACAGGTCCAAAAATTGAACCTTGTGGTACACAACATATAATATTTGTCATTGAATTTGTTTCATTCTCCATACAGACGTATTGTTTTCTGCTAGTTAAATAATTTCAAAACTATAGATTTTCTCCCATATCAGATAATTGACAAAGTAAAATTTTGTGGGTCTACTTACACATATCCTCAAAAACCAGAACCTGGCGTCATGTCTGAACACTCTAAATGGATTCACGAGGAAAACCAGCATCACTAAGGCTAAAACAGCAGGATTGATATAAGGCGGTATACTTAGTCCGGCACTGTATAGGAAATTGAGCAGGCTCAGCGCCCAGACTACCCCAAATATGGCCGCCAGTTCCATGAGGTGCTGTTCGGACAGATGGTTCCTTGGATCAAGTTCGAAAATAAGAACGTGGTTTACTCCGGAAGATCGCCACCCGTAAACGTTCACTCCGATCAGGAATAGGAATTCGATGATCAGAAGGGGGCCTCTGTACAGGCGGAAGGCTATTTTGAGGTTGTCGCTTGATCCTTCGTGGAATATTGCTAAAATCACAGAAATCATTTTTTATTAAACAAATTTTAAATTCCAAAGCTCAACAATGATCAAATTTGATAGTAAAATTCAAACAGAGGATTCTAATGATATGATTTTATATATATTCAGGGTGTCCCAGGACTTCCTCTTTTCCTCTTGGGAAAATATCACAAACACTTCATATAACTTTTTTTCCCTAAAATACTTCGTTACTAAGTTACGGGCCTCGAAATTACCAAATTAAAAATTTTTTTCTTTGACAATTCCACTCACTTATAATAATTCCCATTTGTGAGTACAAAAATCGTAGTTTAGTATCGGCTAAATAGGAAGGAACAGAAATGCAAGTGAATAAAAAAATCGAATAAATTACGTTACCGTAGTAACGCTAGCATTTATTGTTCGTTTATCAAGCGTTGCGCGTCTCATCAGTTTGACAATTGTAAATGTCAAAAACAGAATTAAACAGCAAATAACATTCCAGTAAGTATGTCGAGATTTGGAAATATTTGCGAGGCAGAAATAATAAGGGAGATTGAAAAATCAACTCCAGAAAATACAAAAAAAGTCATTCCTCCATTTGGAATCAATTTAGCGAATTTTGTAAACAACAAAACTTCAACTTGGAAACCGAACAGTCAGTGGAAAATGTGGCAGGAATATTGATGGACTGGGGCTTTAATATGAAGAAACAGAATGGGGAAGATTATAAAGAATACGTGATGAAAACAATGTGGAACACAACAGCGAAAATGTTGCAAAGCATGTATTTCAAAAAAAAATTTGTTACTTTCAACCCTTTCGCTGATTTTTGCATTTAAAAAATCCCGTGATGCACGTAATTCTAAGCGAAAGAACTTACAAGGTAATTCAGAAAAACGTAAAAATAGTTCAATAGCATTAACTAAAAGTGAAATTGTTAAAATGGCATTAATATGGGATAAAAATAGTCCCATAGGTCTTTTAAAAAGATTTTTTTCATATCGCTGCATATGAATTAGCTTGGCGAGGAGGTGAAGCTGCAAATTGTAAAGTACACTATTTTAAAGAAGAAAAATCAAATAATGGTGAGTTAACTGGTCGCATTGAATATAATACAGTTTTTTCCAAAACATGTCAAGGTGGCTCAAACAAGTGCTGCGATAGTAAATGCCTAATAAAAAACATAGAAACCCCTAGCATATGCCCAGTAACATTTTTTTATAAAATATTATCACATAGACCGAACCATATTACAACTGATAGATTATTTATAACTCCCAATCCGTTTTGGAAAAATAATTCATTAACAGGTTGGTACAAAAATGTTCCTATAGGAGTCAACGAAATTCTTAAGTGGGCGAAAATTTCAGCTGAAAAAATTGGACTGGATACAAAGAATAAAAAAAAAATCTAATCATTCTCATCGCTCAAGCGCCGTGTCAACTTTAGCTAAAGCAGGTATTAATGAACAAGAATTAATTAAAATAACTGGACATTCCTCTTCCAAGTCTATAAAGCCTTATTTACAACTTGATAATGAGCATCATTGTAACAAATCTCCGAGATAAAGCTTCGGAAAATGCATAGCAAGGAAGCGAGGAAGGCGATGAAGAAAGAAATTATTAGGGCAAAAAAGGAGGAGTGGAAGTTGCTGTGCGACAGACTGGAGGAGGACCCATGGGGGCAGGGATATCGGATCGCGATCAGGGACCTGAAGGGATTCAGGTCTCCGTACGAGATGGATGAAGCACGCAGGGAAAACATACTGCTTGAACTCTTTCCTGGGACAGCAGAGGTTGACCCCGAAAACCAGGAGCCTGACATAGAACTACCCCTCCACCCATTTACTAGGGAAGAGCTAAAAGAGGCAGCGGAAGCTGAAGAGCAGGAGATCCCGGGGCCCGGCGGGATCCAGCGGGAGCGGTGAATTACGCCATATAGTCGATACCAGACACAATACTCTCGATAATGAATGGATTACTCAGAGAAGGAGTCTTTCCAGGCAGCTGGAAAAAAGGCAAGGCTATCCTGATTCCCAAAGGGGATTCAAGAATAGATGGGAAACACAGACCAATCTGTCTTCTGGACTGCCTTGGGAAAATATATGAATACCTATTGAAGGCCAGGCTGGAAGAGGAGTTAGGAAACAGAGAGGGCATAGCCAGCACCCAGTTCGGCTTCATAGCCAAAAGATCAACGGTAGGAGCCATCAAGCACGTGCTGGAGAGGGTGAACAGTGATCGGAAGGTATGGGAGCGGTGATCATGATTGACATAAAAATGCCTTCAACACGGCAAAGTGGCACCTGATAAAGCACGAACTGGGCCGGCTTCAAATTAGCCCCTACTTACGCATTGCAATCGGGAGTTACTTATCGAGTCGAGAGCTGACCTCTGGGAAAATAAGGATGAACCTGACACAGGGTGTCCCGCAGGTTCCGTACTCGGTCCCACTTTGTGGAACGTGTTATACAATGGCATCCTAACGCTGGACCTCCCGAAGAATTGCGCAACCGTCGCGTACGCCGACGATCTTGCACTTATAATCACGGCCGACAAAAGTGACGAGCTGACGCGCACTGCAAACCAGAGCCTAGCAATAATTAAACGCTGGACGGAGGATAATGGGTTAGAGATTGCCCGCAGAAAACCGAGGCTATCATAATTAGGGGACGCAGGAAGAGGGAAGGAATTCGCTTCGAGCTGGCTGGCACGGAGATAATTCCAAAAGATTCGTTAAGTATCTCGGGGTTTGGCTTGACGACAAACTGAGGTTTAATAAACACGTCAGGGAGACCTGTGACAAGGCGAATAGGCAGGTGACGGCCCTAACGAGGGTCCTTTCAAACACAAGGGGACCTGGCCTATATAAGAGAAGAGTGATGTACGGAGTGGTGCAGTCCGTCCTCCTATACGCGGCTCCCGTGTGGGGCGATGTCACCAGAGTGAAGACATACAGGGGCATGTTGATATCAACGCAGCGGAAGATGCTACTCCGCGTGGCCATGGCCTATAGGACTGTGTCGGCTGACGCACTGTGCGTCATAACGCAATACCGCCAATAGACCTCATGATAGAGGAAAGGATACGTCTGGATTCCATTCCCAATCTGACTGAAAGGGAAAGAAGGAAGAGAGGAACAGGACCATTGAACAATGGCAAACGCGATGGGATGAAAATACTACTACTGCTCAATGGACCAGAAGACTCATTCCGAACCTGAGAGCGTGGATAGAATGTAGCCATAAGGGCACAAATTACTATGTAACCCAGGCCCTAAGCGGGCATGGGTCTTTCAGAAAATACACCTATAAGATAGGAAAAGCCGCGGACGATTGGTGCTTGTATTGTGGTGAATGGGATGACCCAAATCACACAATATTTGGATGCAAGAGATGGGAACGAGAGCGACACAACGCGGAAATGGCCTTGGGGGTAACAATTGTGCCTGAGAACATGATCGGACTCATGATCACTGATGAAAGAAGATGGCAGGCGGGCTACAATTTTCTAAGACAGGTGATGGAGGCTAAAGAAAGGGAAGAGAGGGCTATGCAAAGGCAGGACCGATTCCCAATAAATGATGGAGATGAACTGTGATATTTGAGTCTGTGATACCTATGTTTGTGATATTTTAGTATAGTATTTTATTTATTTTATTTATTTATGTACTGCTGACGTGACGCTGGAAAATCCATGCAAGATAGAGAAAGAAGCAGCTGCATGGTACGCCGCCTATGCTTGACGCTATGTCGACAAGATGGTCCCAAGCATAGGAGGGCGAGGGGGGGGGTTTTAGTCGGAGTTGCGCCCGACACTACCTGAGTTGATAGACACAAGGCCCAGGTGCCAAGCGGTTTCCCCCTTCAAAACCAAAAAAAAAAAAAAAAGGTACATTTTGCCAAACGGAGGTGGTGAGGGCCCTCCTAGGACTGTATGTACCGATGTATTAGATGTCGCTGATGATCCTTCCATGAGCATTAGAAGTCTATCAGAACAGTTCCATACATCCAAATCCAATATTCACAGAATCATTATAGAACAACTGATCCACCCATCTCAACTCAAAATATACTTTATTGTCGAAGATATAATCTTATTGACAAAGCGTGGCTATACAGGCAGCAAAAAACTCTCAGCTGTACCCAGAATGACTGTACCACATGTAAACAAAGGCAAACAAACAGCGTTGCCACGTATTTCAGTAGGCACAGGATTTTCAGAAAACGAAAAAGTTCCCTATAAACCGCTCTACAGTAACTGTATGCAAGATGTACAGGCAAAAAAAATGTCTGAACTGATTCACCTGCAGAATGATCTCAATAAGCCAGAAAATGATTTTTAAACAGTGACGTACAAAAGGAGATCTAAGTACAAACATGCCAAGAAAACTTATGGAGAAAATGAGAGTGAAGATGATTTTGGCGTCCAACGGAAAGTGTGGTTATACTTATATCGAATTAAAAGGCATATTACCTGTGAACAACTCAGAACCTACATTAACGGTAAACCTCAGCTTTCTAATGCAGATGTTGTCATCAAGGAACTTCCAACAGAAGAAACACAAAACAAGTGCTTCATGTTTGGAATTGACTTTGACTTAAAAGATGAAATATATAAGCCATCTAACTGGCCAAAATCAGTAGCTTTCAGGCGTTTTGACTTCAGGAAGTACAACTAATATGATAGAAGAGACAAAGATTTTTTAAACCGATCTCTATAGACCCTATCATACAAGAACAATATAACAATATCTTAACCATACTCCATCAAAACATTCAGTCTATTGGAACCGGGCTAGATGATCTTGTTGCCGTGTTGAATAAAATAAGCAATTGCCAAGTAATATGCATGACTGAGCACTGGAAAGATGAAGATAATAATAATAATGTTTATTGTTTAAGAATAGAATTCTTGTTACAAACACAATGTCATAAATAGTATTACTAATATAAACATGAAACACAAAATGTGACAATAATTGAATTAAAATATAAAATATATATATATATATATATATATATATATATATATATATATATATATATATACATATACAATGGTTACCGGACAAGAACTAGACTAACGATTAGAATTATGTTTTTCACACAGTACAATCGCAAATACTACACATTATAAATTACAGGGCATCGTCAAAATATTCTTGCAGGTCATAATAGGCTTTATCACTTAATAGTTTTTTACATTTTTTTCTGAATATTATATAAGAAGTCTCTTTAATTTCATTGGGAAGTTTATTGTACATCCTGATTCCATTATATATCAACGAGTTTTGAACAAAACATGTCTTTGGAATTTGTAGATTCAGTTCATTTGACCGCCTTGTGTGGTATGTGGCTGTAGATTCATAGTTCTCCCTATTTTTATGTATAATCGATACGGTTTCCAATATGAATATTGAAATAACCGTAAGGATTCTATGTTCTCGAAAAAGGGGTTTACATGAATCCCGCCATTTCGCTTTACATAAGTTCCTAATAGCCCTTTTCTGCAAGACAAAAACCGACTGCATAAGTTGCTTACTGCAAACACCCCAAAAGGGTATACCATACCTTAGATATATATATATATATATATATATATATAGATGAGAGTCTATTAAGGCATAGTACACTACTTTCACTGCAGCAAACCCCAGTTCCTTAGAGACGTTTCTCAGTGCGAAACATCCTGATGCCAATTTTTTGATGATGTGCGCAATATGCTGAGAGAATTTTAAATTTTCGTCTAAATAAACTCCCAAAAATATAAACTGCACTTACATGTGATACAAGGCTACCAACTGAAATCCGCTTTCTGCAGAATAGGTGACAGAAGACATGGAGGAAGTGCAATATATGTGAAAGAAGGTATAAAAGGCAAAGAAAGGAAAGACATTGTATCAATGTCTGTAGAAAATCATTTTGAGTGCTCAGCTACAGAAATTGATGTGAATAAAGGTATAGTTATTATCGCTGAAAAGTAGCTCCGTGATTATTGACGGAAATAAGAAAGAAAACGGTCCAAAATTCAAATGTTGTGAAACAAAACTGTGCAAAGTAGTTGTGTGTTCAAATTGCAGTGCCGCATATCACTACAGTTGTGCAGAAAGAATCGGAAATGTGAAACTCCAATCTGAGCTGGGCGGCATACTAACATTTACCTGCTGCCAGCCAAAAACTGAAGGTGAATACAGCGAAAATGTGAAAATTCTGAGGCTCACATTAGAAAATAATATGCTTAGGCAGCTATTAGAAGAAGTAAGGGACAAAAATCTTATTCTTAAAGAAAATAACAGCCTGCTTATACAAAGGTTTACGAGTCTAGAAAAAACCCTATCATCCGAAAAATCTTTAACAAAAAACGGTCAAACCAAAGCCCAAAATGTAAACAATGCACGACAAATCGATAATGATAAACGAGCGTCAGTGTCAGTGATACTTTAAGTGACACCAACCCAAAAAAAACGCACGATCCAACACCGATTTCCACTATATCATCGGAAGTCGCCAGTGGTACCACATCGTACAGCATGGTGCTGAAAAACAATCCGAACGCGATTAGTTCAAATGCTACAGAAATTGGCAACAATGTGCCGAATAACAAACAAGAAAATGGAAATCAAAGGGACCTAACCAAAAATTCTCCAGCACCCGAATCGGATGATAAACAAACTTGGCAAACGCAAAAGCGCCGAAGAATTAATAAAAATAAAATTTCAGTGGGGCGACCAGGGGAAAATGAAGCTATGTCCAAATTACAAACCCATAGTTAGGAGAAGTTGGATTTACTTGTCAAATCTAAACAATGAAACAACACCAAAGGACATTTTGGATTGTTTGGATCAACGATACTCAAACCAGTATGTCTGCGAGAAAATAAATAAAAAGTATGAGTCTCGGGTGGCATCTTTTAGGCTGGGAGTACCCATGCACATGGAAAATGAAGTAAAATCATTGAATTTCTGGCTGGCTGGAACATTTGTCGACAGCTATAGATTTCCAAAGAAAAGAGTCAGCTCAGACAATACAAATTTTCACCAGGCCCAACAACAGCAATTGCAGGAGTCGGCAATATAGTCCAGACCAATAGTGCTGTGGAAGAAGAGGTGTTGTGCAGTATCATACACCATAATATACAATCCATTGGCAATTGCTTGGATGAACTACAAGAATTAGTAAATGAGCATGAAGAATGTGTAGCCATTTGTCTCAGTGAGCATTGGAAGTCAGTTTCACAATTAAAAAATTACAACATCGTTGGATTCGATTTAACTTCTACCTACTGTAGAGAAGAAGGTTCCCATGGAGGAGTAGCAATATATGTTAGAGAAAATCTGAAGTGGAAAACTAATACGAGTATTGTTAGCCTATCAGAAAAGGGTTTGTTTGAATGTTCCGCGGTTGAATTGACATTACAGAAGAGCAAAGTAATTATATTATGCATATATCGAACACCAAGCTCGCCAGTAAAAGAATTTTTGGACAAATTAGAGAAGGTTTTGGTTGATAATTTTAACGAAAAGCATTTGTTTTTTATAGCAGGTGATTTTAACATAGATATCAAATCAGTTGACAAAAGTTCAGTAAATCTTTTGTCTCTTTTAAGCTCATTTCAAATATTTCCCACTATCTCAGACTATACTCGAGTTTGTGGGAGCTCTCGAAGCTGTATAGATAACATATTTAGCAATAGTATATCCTATTCAGCAGAAATTCTAAACACACATATATCTGATCACACAGGTCAAAAAGTTTCTTTCAATATTGAGCTAAATAAGAATAATTCCAAGAAAAATAGAAAAAGAAACTTTTGCGAAGAAAATGAAGAGAACTTCAAACAAATTTTAACAGAACAAGACTGGGATAGCATTCTTGCAATCCCAAATTATTGTGTCAATGAACAATGGAAATGTCTTATGTCCATCCTTATACCCAGTTTCAATCAATGTTTCCCTTTCAAGTCCAGTACTCCAAAAGGCAAAACAAAGTATCCTCCAACTTCCGAACTTATAGACTGCAAAAACACTCTTGACATTCTGCTGGTCATGACTAGAACAGGGGAAGGGTATAATGAAGTATACAGAGAGGTGAAAAAAAGGTATAACCTTCTTCTAGTAGATGTGCGTAAAGAACACTATAAGAAACGAATTGATGAAAGCGACAATAAAACAAAATGTGTATGGCAAATAGTCAGCGAAATAAAAGGAAATCCCAACAGAAAAAAGGAACTAAAAATACCGGGAGACCCAAACGCCGTGAGTAATAATTTCAATAACTTTATATTAAATGCAGCTCCAAATCTCTTGAAAGACTTGCCTACTTTAGAATTTTCTTGCAAAATACCATAGAATGAAAAATCTTTCTTCTCAATTCCCTTGACCCTTGATGAAACTATAAATATAATTACCAAACTTAAAAACAAGACGAGTGCAGGATTTGGAAATATCAAATAAAGTCATAAAACGTTGTGCTTACGAGCTAGCCATTCCACTTTTTCACATAATCAATAACTCATTTCAATATGGCATATTTCCTGAAGATCTCAAACTTGCAATGGTCAAACCACTTTTTAAGAAAGGGGACCCATCCTTGATAGAAAACCTAGTCCCAGTAGCATTTTACCATCTTTCTCAAAGGTTTTTGAAATAGCAATGTGCACAAGACTTCTTTCTTTTTTCTATTCAGAAAATTTGCTTAGTCACTCTCAACATGGTTATTTGAAAGGAAAATCAATAGAAACTGCGGTATACAGTTTCATTGAAAAAATAATTACAGGATATGAGGACAAGGATTTATCATTGGGCATATTCTTGGACTTATCCAAAACTTTTGACAACCTAAACCATACAATATTGTTGGAAAAATTAGAGAGATATGGGATAAGAGGACCAGCACTTGCTTGGATACACTCTTACTTGACGAATAGAAAACAAATTACAGTAATAGAAAAAAATGAAGAACAGCACCTCTTTGAAATGAGAACTCTTTCAGTGGGCATTCCGCAGGGGAGTGTGATAGGGCCCTTACTTTTTGTGTTTTATGTTAATGATCTTGCATCTGAAATGATTGATAAAAAAACACATCTTATTAACTACGCAGATGATACAAACATATTAATACTGGGTTCTTCCATTAACGAACTACTAGATATTGCGAACAACACACTGAGCAAGGCACAGGAATGGTTCATAAAAAATCAATTAATTTTGAACACGGAAAAAACAAATCACATTTGCTTTAGAACAAGAATAAAAAATTCTATTATTGCTGAAGATATTACTCTACAGTCCAAAAAGGTAACTTTAGCTGAGAACACTAAATTCTTAGGGGTCCACATCGATCAAAACTTAGATTGGGGAACACATATTTTAGAAACGTGTAAAAAACTCAACTCAGCTTGCTACTCATTCAGAATCACTGCCAAATATTTAGATAATGGTAGCTTAAGAGCTATTTACTACGCAAGCATATACTCAGTGATGCGTTTTGGGATTGCTTTCTGGGGCGGAAGCAGTGATGCTGAAAAAGTTTTTATTATTCAGAAAAGAGCCATTAGAATATTACTTAGCCTTAAACATAATGAATCTTGTAGAGGAAATTTCAGAAAATTGAATGTATTAACACTACCTGGGGTATATGTGTATGAGAGCTTGGTGTTTCTGTTTAAAAATAGAGAAAAATTCGACCAATTCGAAATAAAACACTAGGAGTCTAAATTTAAACTTTCCAGCACATCGATTGGCACAGACAGAAAGAGCTCCTACATACTCATGTATTAAATTCTTCAACTCATTACCAAAAGAGATACAGCAAGAATCCTGTTTTAAAAAATTTAAAAAACTTGTTTTTAATAACATTTTAAAGATAGAACCTTACACTGTTCGAGAATTTACGGAGTATCGATAGTTTTATATAAATATGCCTTTTTTACTTTCACTTGTAATTTGTCATTATTGATGTTATTGTATTATATTATATTGTAGTTGTTTCAACTCTTTTAACCTGTTTGACGTCACATGCATTTAATTGTTAATGTACATGTAACTGTAATTTACAATTCTTTGAAATTAAAATTATCTTATCTTATCTTATAGTATCTGTGTATAGACCACCTAATGGTAATTTTCAAGTTTTTCTAGGGAAACTTGAAAACCTCTTAAATGGTTTCAATAACGATACATGTGACATTGTAATTGCAGGTGATTTTAATGTAGATTTTCTGCAAAACGAAAACGAGAAACTTTTACTATTTGATCTGATAAACTCTTTCAATATTTTTCATGTAATCAAGGAACATACTCGGATAACAAGAAACACAAAATCGTGCATTGATAATTTTTTAACAAATCTTGATAATTCATTGGCAAAACGAGACTAAAAGCAAGTCAATTTATGAAAGTAGTTTTTCACAACAAAACATTGACAATTTCATGAAACACATTGAAAACATAGTTTGGGATAGAATATATAGAATACATGAAATGCAAGTGAATGAACAGTGGGATCTTTTTGTAGATATGTTCCTTGAAGAATTCAACAAAGCCTTTCCTGTTAGGAAGATCAAACAAAATATGAAAAAAAGTAATCTAATCGACGATCCTATAGTAAAAGAGTGTATGAATCGCCTAGATATTCTGTTCACATTGAGTACAATAGATAAATGCTAATATGAACAATGTACACAAACCAAAAAGGAATATCACAAAAAATTAATAAAAAGTAGTTCTAAACAATATCAGAATGAAATTGAAATTTCTGACAATAGGTCGAAGAATATGTGGAATATTGTAAGGGATATTAAGGGTTCTAGTAAATCTGAGAATGGTATTGAAAAGGAAGGTAATGCAAAAGATATTGCTGAAGAGTATAGTTGCTTTCTAACGGATACAATTAAAAATCTAAAAGAAAAAATAGATGCACAAAACATTTTAAAAAAAAAAAACCGGAAAAAAAGAATTGTGAAAATTTTAAAAAAAATAGGTAGTGACGATCAAATTCCAAATGGAATAATAAAATTAAGTTTTTAACATATATCGAAAGTTTTAATGTACATTTTGAATAATTCTTTGCAATATGGCATTTTTCCTGAAAAGCTGAAAATTGCAATAGTAAAACCTATTTACAAAAAGAAGGGTGATCCAAATGAAATATGCAATTACTGAGTGATGCCCAACATGGGTATCGAAAGGGCAGATCTACAACAACGGCTGTGTTCAGGTTTGTCCAGCATATCACTGAATGCCTTAGAAAACAAGAATGTAGCTCTAGGACTTTCATTAGACTTATCAAAAGCGTATGACTGCTTAGACCACAAGATATTACTGGATAAACTTGAGACATACGGGGTTCGAGGTAAGCCTTTAGACTGGTTCAAATCATACCTTAGTAATAGAAAGCAAAAAGTAGGAGTACAGAAAGATAATATAAAAGCGTTATCACAAGTAACTGACATAGATATATGTGTGCCTCAGGGCAGCATTACTGGCCCAATACTTTTCATAGTATATCTAAATGATGTGTGCGATGTACCGACACCATACTCTGACAGTAAAATGGTAAACTATGCTGATGATACGAACATTCTGATGAAGGACGAACTGTTTAACGTATATTAGACAACTCCAACTTGATGTTTAATAAGGTAAACAACTGGTTCTCCGAAAATAAACAGGTTGTAAATGAAGAAAAGACTAATGTAGTTATGTTTACAACTGGACATGCAAGCCAGGCAGTGCCTAGTAGCTTTCAGTTAAACAACAAAAACTTAGAAATAGCACCTAGTACCAAATTCTTAGGAATCCATATCGACCGATATCTAAATTGGAGTGTATATATAAATGAGCTAGTCGGTAAATTATGTAAAACGTGTTATGCATTAAGAATACTATCAAAGCATTTGAGTGTTTATATACTTAAAAGTTGTGTATCATGCAAACTTTGAAGCTATTTTTAGGTATGGTATATTGTTCTATGGCGGAAGTACTTCATTACAGCACCTATTTATTATTCAGAAAAGGGTTGTTAGAATTATGTTTAAACTAAATTATAGAGAATCATGTAGGACTAAGTTTTGTTCAGCTAATATATTAACAATTGTTGGTGTGTATATTCAAGTGTGTCTTTTGTTTCTCACTAAGAATAGGCTCCTTTTTTCTGATTATAAATCCCAAATTAGCTATAAGACCAGAAATATAAATTATAATTACCTGTACATAGGTTGACCTTGACCGAAAAAAAATCTTTGTATAATTCCATCAAATGTTTCAATAAGCTACCAAAAAGCATAAAATCACTCTCTTCTCCAAATGGTTTTAAAAAAGAAATTTGGAAACTCCTAATGAACCTGGAGCCCTACTCCATAAGGGATTACTTAGAAGCACACCTAGAATAGCTTTTGTAGTCTATTTGTTTTTGTGTACCTACATACTGTTTCTATATGTTTTGTGATGGTATTAGTGACCTTCAATGTGTTTTTTGACTTCTTGTACTTGGTTGTTTTTTCAAATAACTATTATTATTATTAATTTAGAAATACAAAAAAAGATATTTATTTACAATGCTAAAAACTTAGAATTATTGTGGTGTGTTAAAAACAATAGTCATAAAAATTGAACAAGTATTAATCACTACAAGACATAAAAAGTATACAAAACAAACACTTCACATTAACTCGCAATCAGTATTAATAGTTCTGTCCAAGATTCAAAAGTTATATACTGTATTGTCAAGGAAAAATAATTCTTATTTACAAAGCATAAAACTTGTATATATTATCACAGAATAGTACAGAAACAGACAATAATATATAAAGAAATAAATGGATGTATAGGTAGGTTTATAGACTAATACACATATTGTGTCATCAAGAGAATTGACCATCATCATGGAATTCCTGTAGGCCATAGTATGCTTTGAGTAAAAGTATTTTTTGGCTTTCTTCCGAAACAGGGATTTCTTTCAAAGTTGTAGGCAATTTGTTATAATTTTTTTTATTGAATGTTTAGTCTGATCTGATCGGGGAATGGACAGAGCATTTTTTTTGCTTTTTGGATTGTCACAGCTTCCACTCTAGTGGATTGGAATGATGACTGCTGTTTTCAGGCATGATGGAAAAACACCAGTGGCAAAGGAGATGTTTACAGCTTCAGCTAGGACTACCAGAACTTCTTCTGTAAGGTTTTCTAAAATAGTTAGTTGGATATCATCAATACCGGCACTTCTTTTATTTTTAATTTCATTAAATATTTCGTGTAGCTCAATGGCGTTGGTAGGATATAAGTGGAAGGTCTCGTTTACAAATTTGTCTTGAAGATAACTCATTTGATTTATACTTGCAGCAATATTTGAGGCAAGCGAAGTTGCTATGGTGCAGTAGTAATTATTTATTGTATTTGGGTCACATCCAGAAGGTACATGTCATGACACCTCAAGATTTTACAGGACGATTGGAGTATGCCAATTGGTTCATTGGTGAACAAAGAGAGGATATGACTTTTAATAAACGAGTTTTATTCACTGATGAAGCAGGTTTCAGTGGAGATGTTATCAGAGTTATCAACTCTCACAATCTCCTTGATTCAAGTTAAGAAAACCATCCTATAGGACCATTCATTTTACATGATCTGTTAGATATAGTTGATGTTAGATTATATCAAATCAAATCAAATATACTTTATTGTCATAAGTATAACACTTGTCGACAAAGCTAATTAGATATTCAATTAACAGATAACAATCAGTAAAAGAACAATACAAAATATCTCCATAGAGTAAGACATCAAACTCATATAAAATAACTTAGATAGTACATATAAAAATAAAACATGTATAAAAGATTTCCAATTTACAAATGAAAATTTCAGACTACCTTCTGCTAATTAAAACTTATGGTGGATATGTTAATTGTGTGAAATAATAATAATATATGCTTTATTGTCCAAAGAAAGTAATCTTATTGACAAAATAATTTATCGTTAAGGAAAGAAGTGGTATTAAAATTATTTATGGAAACAGTCCGTTAGTATCTCGAGAAATTAAAATTGTAGGGCACAGAACAACACAAAAAATAAAAAAGAAAGACTATGCACTACAAAGTATAAAACGGCAATGTCATGTAAATTATAAAATATAAAAATATGATAAAAGAAAAGAGTATAAAGGTAAAAAGCTACAAAAATATTTTCAAAAACTGTCATTGTAAAACTCTTGCAGACTATAATAGGGTCTAACACTGAGGAGGTCTCTTAGAGTTTTTCTGAAACGAATGTAATCCAAAGCTTTCAAGTGATGTGGTAGATGGTTATACATCTTGAGGCCATTAAACACAATCGAGTCCTTAATCAGGGATGATGTAGGTAAAGGTAGTCTGAGATCATTGGAATGTCGGGTGGCATAGGTGAAGGTGGCAGAGGGAAAATTTGTTCTATGTTTGTGTAATAGACAAACTGATTCTAAAATGAAGATAGCATAAACAGTTAAAATCTTGTTCGTCGCAAATAAAGGCCTGCAAGAGTCCCGTCGTCGGACTTTGCACAGGTATCTGAGTGCTCTTTTTTGTAGAAAAAAAAACTGACTCAAATTGGGTTTTAGTACAAACGCCCCAGAATGGGATTCCATATCTTAAGTGTGACTCTATTAGTGCGTAATAAGCGCTTTTTGCTGCAGTTAAGCCCAATTCATTTGAGGTAATTCTAACTGCATAGCATCCTGAAGCAAGTTTTTTATTAAGAGATGCAATGTGATCATTAAATTTTAATTTATTATCTATACTAACTCCAAGGAATTTGGCGTAAGTTCTGTTCTCAATGAAACTTTGATTTGAAGTCAAAGGTATGTTGTCAATACTACATCGGAAAGATACAATATTAGTTTTAATAATAATAAATAATAATAAATAAATAATAAACAGATGAATTACCTTGGAATTGTACCTATTGAAAAAAAACATTTATTTGTCAGTGTCAATAAATCTGAAAAAAAACTTAAAGGTTTCCGTTTTTATTGGCGAAAAATATTATCTAAAAGTTATTAAGAAAATAACATTGATGACCCGACATGATACACGAAATGGAGAAAGAGAGAAAGTCTAAAAGAACAACTGCTGGATTAAACAACAGCCTCTCCGTAGAATTTCTATGGCCTCAGAGATTTGGTGTACAGAGGAGTTCAATGCAAGCAAAAAATGAGCAAATCAGAACTCACTTTATCAACCGAAAATCCTCCAGTAGTATTAGAGAGTGAGATACTTTCCAGGAAATCGACGAAATATTCGGAAAAACTATCCAGTACTAAAGGAGAAACAAAACGTTCAAAGCAGAGTTCTGTTGGCTTGGAAAAGAGGAAACAAGCCTTAGAAATCGAAAAGAGGCGACAGGAATTAGAAAAAGAAAGTAGACACGTTCAATACAAATTGGAAGAAAAGAAACGGCAACTGGAAGATGACTTAAAAATGTTGAGAATGCAAGAAGAACTTCAGTTTGCTGAAGAGGAAAATACCAATAAATCCAATTCTGAAGATTCCCGTGAAGCCTGTAGCGAAATTTCCAAACACGAATCTGTTAGAAAATGGGTTAGTGCAATTCCCAGTAATTTGTTCCAAGATTCCGTTATTGAAGAACATATCTCTATTGGAAATAAAGATATAAAATTACTATGTGAAACTAGCTCCGATGTTCTAAAAACAGTCATTAATCCGATTCCACCAACCAAAAATAATCTTGGAGAAACAGATATGTTCCAAAGAAGGAAATTAATGGAGAATAATTTTCCGTACTTTGGCGGGGATGGACTTTATTCCACAAACAACTCACCAATTTGCGAAAACTTTGCGGTTATTCCAATGAAGATATGGTTTTGAAGCTCCAGAAACATCTTAAAGGTGAAGCTAAGTCGACTGCTGATAACATTGATCTGGCGATAAAAACCTTACAAACAAAATTTGGGCGACCTGAACTCGTCATAGACACGATAATTTCCATTCCATTCCATTCGTCAAAGATAACAACTTAGAGAGACTGATTCATTACTCAGCAGAAGTTAATAATATGGTGTCCATAATGAAAACACTGGAATCCAAAGGACACCTCCAAAATCCGCAGTTAATAAAAGAACTCCTAATGAAACTTCCTGAATTACTGAAATTGAGTTGGGGCAAAATTGTGTCTACTAAAGAAGGGGACGTGAATTTGGAAGATTTTGCCTTGTGGTTGGAGAAACTCTCAAATGCTGCTTGTTATGTTAGCACACCGAATAAATACCCCAAATATGAACTGAAGCCCTTTGAACATAGAAAGCCCGAAAGACTCTTCAGCACCTTTGAGATGAACGACAAGAAATGCAATTATTGTGACAGCATGAAAATAAATGTCCGCAGATGCAAGCTGATAATATAGATGAAAGGTGGAAAGTTGTGACAAGAAAAAACTTTGCTTCTCTTGTTTGGGAAAGAAACACCAAAAATACAAGTTTAGATACAGAAAGGCATGCGGCAGAAATGGTTGTAAATTACTTCACCATGAATTATTACATAAGGACCTACCTTCCGGACAAAACGAATACAACATCGGCGAAACATCAACAGGAAATGATTCAGAAATAGTTTGTACAGTAAATAATAACAACAGAATTTTATTGAGAACGATTCCTGTGAAGTTATATGGACCAAATGGACACTTGTCAGTTTTGGCATTATGCGATGAAGCTTCAACGTTGACACTTATAGACCAGGAGATAACAGATAAATTGGGATTAGTTGGAGTATCAGAGTTACTTTGCCTCCAATGGACAAACGAACAGCAGGCAATACAGGAGGATTCGATGAGAATCAATTTGAATATCTCCAAAGTGAACGATGAAAGCAATATTTTCACCTTGAATGGAGTTCGCACTATCAGAAATTTATCACTCCCGGAACAACAAATCAAAATGTTTGAGTGGAGAAAGTATTCTCATTTGAAGGGTATTCCAGTCCAGGATTCCAAAAACGTGAAACCAGCTCTTCTTCCAGAGGTATAGAATTTAAATTCTTACCACCGGCAGCCCCGCACATTGCAGGGGTATGGGAAAAGATGATTGGGAGTGTAAAATTATAATAAACAGATGCATTACCTTGGAATTGTACCTATTGAAAAAAAAGTGTGTTGAAATAACATTGATTTGTCAGTGTCAATAAATCTGAAAAAGACTAAAAGGTTTCCGTTTTTATTGGCGAGAAATATCATCTGAAAGTTATTAAGAAAATAACAGGGTAGAAGAGGACCATGGCCAGCGCGGTCTCCGGATTTGAATCCACTGGATTTTTTTTCTGTAGGGGCATCTCAAAAGCCTTGTTTACGCTACACCTATTCCCACAAGAGATGACTTTTTGAATAGAATAACATTACACTGTGAAGCCATATGAAACGATCCTGGAATTCTATTTTAAGTACAGACTTTGCAGACTTGGAAAATGTAGTGAGAGAGAAGGCGGTCATATCAAGCAGTTTTTATAGTGGTTTTTATTTCTGTTTGCTCTTGAGGATTGCAATTGATATTTACGCTATGAGTTTTGAGTAAAATTTGTAATGAAGATTTTACCCATTATTTCTATTGTCATTTAAAATAAATCTTTTCATATAATGGTGGACGTCTCAGGTTGGATGTCGTTGAATAAACGGTCATTTTTTGACCCCATCTATACATTCCCGAGAGTAGAAGAGGAAGTCCTGGGACACCCTTATCCGTTAGTGTCATACACGTGTCTTGGTTTTATAAACCTAGTTCATTGACAATCCTTTAGTGAAGTGAGTATCTTTTGTTTGCTTCATTATATAAATAATAATTATGTAATGATATAATTTGTAAGATACCTAATTGATACACTTCTGGTATCATTGTACATTAAAAACCAGTTGATGATGTCTAGTGTAACACTTACCTGATAAGACGACTGCTATGAGTAAAACGATAAATGAACCTGAAAAAAGACCAACTTTAAATGTTGTCCAAGGCGACTGCTGTTCGCCTAATGGGGGAACCCGAAGTTTTTTCATTGCTCTTTGCCTGTCCCCTGCTTCGAGTTCATTCGTTACAGTACTTTCTGTGTCATTTATCATCTGATCAATATCTTTGTTGGTGAAAAAATGAGAAGTTTCAACGTGTTCTTGTCTCCATTTGGCACCCACAGATGTGGCCAACAACTAAAATGAATGAAATATAGATAAATTCATAAAAAAAATATCAATAAATTATATGTAGATATAAATATTTCTTTCTTTAGTTCAAGTTGAATTTAAACAAAAATATTGAATTTTTTTTCGAAGAAAATTTATGTAAGACTGAAATAATTTAAAAAAACTGTGTGCGGTCGTGGGACCCCCGTCAGGAAGGAAGTTCCTTTACGCAGCTTGCGTTAGGTGTTGACTGGCAGAAATCGTCACGTAATACTAAGCAATACTAGACCTATATATCCTTTTTCCAAACTCCTCCGCCACAGTAAAAGGTATTTTATTACATTACTGATAATACTATTCGTTATAATATATCAAACTGACATTCCACATATTCAAAAAATTATGTCCAAAAAAAGATATAATCATCTAAACACACATATAGAAATATAAAAAAAAAAAATATCTTCTACATGTTACCACTCAACGATAATATCCGACTTGTATTCGCATAGATATCCTACTGCTCATGTATCGAGGGTAGTATCATAAGTGCTATGGGTTTTATCGCTCAAATTTGTTTGAAATTTTGGAGAAAGCATTTTGCCTGAAAATTTTACCGAGTGCCATTTGCGGTCTTATTATCTGATTAAACCACGAAAGGGAAGCTTGAGTGATTTAATCTTTGATAATATGGCCGCGAATTGCACGAGACAAATTTCCTAGAGGCAAAATGCTTAAGAGAAAATTTTAAAAAAATTACGATAAAATCCTCTAGCACGAATGATATTTGATGAGAATATTTCCCGAATCACATTTAAAACTGGATAAAATTACCAGAATTCATGTTATATTATAATTTGCAACGTAGAAAGTTACTACAATTCTTTTCGACCCAAAATCGAAAGAATTGTGTCCAAATAATTACTGTTTCTAAATGATTCGTTTACAGATTCATTTATTCACTGCTCTTGAACTCACCCAAAAATCTGAAATATATATAAATTTTTCACTATCAGATCAAATAAGTTTGTATCTGTAACCGATTAAAAAAAAAAAAAGGTTCTTGGGTATGGGATCGAACCAGAGCCTATCGCGTGAGAGACTATCATGCTAACCACTGCTCTACAAGGACTTTTATACAGAAAATGACACAATTAAATTATTCATTGTCTTACTTGAAAAACTGAGGCTTTCTAACATGATAAAAAAGGTCAATTTGAATTCAAATATCAAATCACTGTATGTGGCGAGTTCAAAATCCCTTATTTCTTGAATTTTGCATTTCCTATTTCCCTATATAGGAATTGAATGAGTTGACATTTACTTCTGACAGGACCAAGTGTAGTTTTATCGCAAAACAATATCTAATCTACTGATGGTTTTATCAGTATAAAACAACGAGAAGACGTTTCATCACTATAGAACTGACCTGATTGGTTCTCTGTTTGAAATTTCGGCCATTTGATTGGATCAAAAATAATCAAGGAAATAGTCAATTTAAATTTCCCGCAAGCAGAACAGCAGTTCGGATGGTTTCGTAAACCTTTGGAATTGTATGACCAAGAGCTGGGATGCTTGTCACACAGACTTGTATATAATTGAAAGAGACAGAGAGAGAGAGAAAGTCGCATAGAGAGGGCATAACGCTTTTTTCTTACGTGACGATTTCAACAGTCAACACCTACCGCAAGCCCTGTAAAGGAACTTCGTTCCAATAACGACTCTTTATAATTTCACAAATTTTGGTTTGTTTTAATTGCTCCTAATTTGTGCCTATTGATTTACCTGAAAAAACCTGATAGTAACTCTTATATTTTTTCAATTTATGGATAAGTGAAAACAACTTTAATTTGATCCATTAGAAAAAAAAAAGATTTTAATTGCACCTTAATTTTCATACGTTGAAGATATAAGTCAAAGCATATAATAATCAATTATAAATGGTGGTATAAATATTCCTTTCATGAGTTGAGGAAGAATTTAAACATAAATAAAATTAGAGTAAATACACAAAAAAAATCTAATATTTTTTTATCTGAAGAAAAATGATGTAAGACTGAAATTATAAAAATAGTAACTCTTTATATTTTCACAAACTTTGGTTTGGCCAGAAAATTATGTTTTTATTGCTTCTAATTTGTGATCCCGATCAAACTGGATATAATTGTTATATTTTTTCAGTTAATTGATAAGTAAAAGAAACTTTGCATTATATTCACATTCGATATAAGTTTCTAGGTCATTAATATTTTATCAAGGAATGGGAAATACTTAAAAATGAATCTGTAACAATAAACTATTGCAACTTGCAGGGATCAGGGATCTATTGTAACCTAACCTTACCTTATCGTGTTTCTTCAGGATTTTTCTAAAACCAACATGGTTCAGAGTTTGATAATTCTGCAGCAAAATCAATCCCAAATAAAACTCACTAAAAGCCAGTTTGAGTTCCTGCAATTTTCTAACTGGTATATTCTTTTCTTTCACGCCAGATTTCTTCTTTCCGGCAGTCAGATGCTTAACAGAGTCTTTCAATTCACTGTTCAAGTTTGCAAATTTCCGGGTAGCCTCCGCCAATTTTTCGGCGTAGAATGTATTTATCTTTTTTAGTTCCTTGTCGCAATAATGGAAAAACTGCTCATCGAAATTTGCAAAGTGTCTGGCTACTACTTCTGGTTCTACGCTTTCTGCGGAAGGTGCTTCTTCTACCGCCATGTAAAGCATGGCTTTCATTTCCTGAAATAACCATAATGAGTTAATTATTCACAATAAATTACCTTATCAAAAACATTATATGGAAAAT
Source organism: Gonioctena quinquepunctata (assembly GCA_018342105.1). Classification (NCBI taxonomy): domain Eukaryota; kingdom Metazoa; phylum Arthropoda; class Insecta; order Coleoptera; family Chrysomelidae; genus Gonioctena; species Gonioctena quinquepunctata. The sequence continues at coordinate 830,238 of JAFIRS010000133.1, read as the reverse complement.
CCCTAAATATAACACACTTTTAAAAAGTTATTGTGAGGCCTATAATTTTTCATAAAATTGTTAGAAGCTTATAAGAAAATTCCATTAACTTTCATAGTTTGAATGGAACGTGCCACATTTTTCAAGAAGATGCATCAAAAGATGATTTTTGTAGCACTTACTTATAATTTATTGTTTAAATAATTAAACAAATAATAGAATGGCTCATAGACTGATTGTCACACAGTATATTGTATTTGTTACGTGTAGGTTTTGAAAATAGGGACATATATAGTCCATAAAATGTTAACCAACTGCATAGGGTTTCATCCAATCAATTTTCAGTTAATTTTTCAGATTGTAAAAGATCACAATTTAAAAAAACTCAAGAAAAAATTAAATTTGCTTAATGTCAATGATCGGGCCATAAAAATGATTAGTTCATCAATTGCTCAGGAAAAACCAACCATGATGAAATATCAAAAGAGCCTGCTGGAATCTACAATTTTCAATATTTGCTTATTCTATATAGCAATCAACCATGTGTTTGATTTGCTAATTAGCACCAATCTAGAGATTAATTATGTATGCCTTTACATTCAAATATTGGTAATTGATTCAGATTGCAAATCACTGGAGAATGCTGGGGGTATCAAAATGATTTCATTTTACTGCAAGAATTTATCTGGCGATAATTGAATCTGAAATTGATGTGAAGATATATTCATATTAAAAAGAAATCTTTCCTGGAGAATATTCACCATCAGGTTTTTATGAGCTTTAAAAATAATGCAAATAAAATCTTGAGAAGCAAATTCATTCCTTGAGATAAATATTGAGCAACATACAGAAAATGTGTCAGGGGCATTATTATATCATAGTATCACCATCTGACCATGTTTATAAACGTTTTCTTAAGTCATCAGGTTGATAAATGTAAAGGCATTGATAATAATAATTGCAACTCATTAGTGCACCTCATATTCAGTTATTTGAAAAATAACATGGAATGTATTCGAGAATGGAAGTATTCCAAAAGCAAGGACCATAATTTGAACTCCATAAAAACAGTTTAATTTATTGAATAACGTTGATTTGTATTATTGTTTGAAGCTTTATTGTGGAGACTGCCATTCTTAAGGTTTTTTGGTAGAGTAAAATTCCAACCATCACTCCAGAGGGGCCACATTAAAAATTACTGCAAGAAATAGTGAAATAGCTGCACTCATTTTTATCCTTCCCGAAACGTCAACTTGTATGAGAAAAGTATCATTCGATAAATATAACCTTACCAATTCCAAGATCTGCACAAATAAAAAATTCCATTATATATAATGGCATAAAAATGTTCAATCATTTACCTAACGAAATTAAAACAAGTATGGATAAAAAAAAAATCAAAAGTTCTGTGAGAAATGTTTTAGTCGACAGAGCATTCTACTCGTTGGACGAATTTTATTCTGTGAAATTTTAGATTTTATTTTGGTTTCTTTTTGTTTGTTATGCTTTTTAAATCGACTGATACGTATGGGTATTCACTTTGTATGTGCAATTCTGTTGATTCTATTTTATTCTATTTTATTCTATTTTATTCCATTTTATTTTTATTATAATTTAATTAATTGTAAAGATCAGAATTCTGATTTCTGTATATACCCTTCTTTGTTATGTATAACTTTATACTATAAATAACACCTCCAATTTTTAATAAACTGACGTCTAGTGACTAACATTAATATTGTTTGAAATTCATTTTATGTAATGTATGTTTTTGTATATATAGACTTCTACTTATATGAATAATTTGACGTGTAGTAACCTGCTCTACAAATTTTGTGTTATAATGGCAAGGTAAATTCAATATATTTTTGAATATGTAACGAGGTATGTATACAAAATAAGCATATATTCAATTGCTATTGATGTTCTCTTTTTTCTTTTTTACTGTTTTTTCACTTTGTCAATAGGAATTATCATTCTTCAGACATTAAAGTAATTTTGATTTGATTTGATTCATTGTAATTTTTCCTAATATACAAAATTCGGAAGACAAAATGTTACTAATTGAAAATTTTTCAAAATGAATTTGGTCTACTTAGTAACTAATTTCTTTTCCCTTTACACTTTCCGTGTACTCTTTTTTTTCCCGGATTATATCCAAAAAGCAAGTACCTATTTTTCGTTTTTTTTGTTGTTTCAACATATACAGGGTGACCCAGGAGTGTGTGTAAGCTCCATAACTTTTTTTCCATCCAAGCTATTGACTTGAATTTTTTTTTCAAACGATAGGTCCGATAATGAAGCACATTCCAAAAATATTTCTATTTATATACAGAATGTCCCAAATGTCCCCATTTTTGTTACATTTTTGGATTCGCCACTGAATTGTCGATATAATGCACCCGGGTTTCTTAGATTTATCTGCAATAATTTTTGACTTATGTCAATTTGTGTCAAAATAGCGTTGTGCATAGACCCACAGAAAAGTTCAAAACTATTAAAGATAACTAAACCAACAAATTATCGTCCAATATCACTCCTCTGCAGTTTCTAAATAAACATAACATTTTGTCTCAGTGTCAGTTTGGATTTCAGAACTCCAAAAGTACAACTGATGCAATCTTTTCATTTCTGGAAAAAGTTTATTTGAGCCTAAATGAGGGTGAGGTGGTTGCAGCAGTATTCTACGACCTCTCTAAAGCATTCGATTGCGTAGATCCCAGAATATTGCTCAATAAACTCCATCATTATGGATTCAAGGGGGTTGCCTTAAAATGGGTCGAATCTTATCTCACTGGCAGAAAACAAAGAGTTAAAATTTCCAGTCAATGCTCGGGTTACTCTGACATCAGAGCCGGAGTACCTCAAGGATCAGTGCTATGACCCATTTTGTTCTTACTTTACCTCAATGACTTGTCATGTTTACCTATTTCAGGTAAATTCACATTATTTGCTGACGACACCACCCTTATATGGCAAGGCAAAAATGTGGATAGCTTAAGAACAATCATAGCCCAGGAGCTACAGGAGGTCATAACTTGGTGTAATTCGAACCATCTCTGCTTCAATATAGATAAAACTAACACCTTAACCTTCAGATTCCAATTAAACAGTATCAGTCTGAACACACATAGAATGGAAAATAAATCTTGTTTAAAGTTTCTGGGTATACACATTGATAATAAACTTAAATTCGAAGACCACATTATGTCAGTAAAAAAAAGATTCGCATCAGGCTGCTACGCAATTAGAGTGGTATCAAACGAACTTGGTCCAGTCATTGCTAGAAACACCTATTTCTCCCTCTTTGAATCGCACATTAGATATGGAATAGATTTCTGGGGTTTCTGTAGCCAGCATTTATTACAATCTCTTTTTGTCCAACAAAAAAGGGCCATCAGGTACTTGTGTAGGGCTAAAGCAAGAGACCACTGTAGACCGCTGTTTATCTCCCAAAAAATTCTTTCCATAACTGGTATTTTCATTTTGGAAACTGCCTGTTTGATTCATAACAAACAGTCTTCAAGCACAAATATGACTCGCACTTACGTGAGCATCCGAAGTAACAATCGTAACAACCTCAGCCTGCCAATCCCAAAAACAACTCTAACAAAAAATTCAATTATATATGAAAGCAGGAAATTATATAACCACCTGCCAGAATATTTAAAAGTATTAAATAATCCTAAACACTTTAGAAAGGCAGACTTCCTCACGCCAAAAGCATACTATGACCTGCAGGAATACTATAATGAAAATTTCGGACATCAATAACCTAGCCCTACTGTGTTACTATTTTATTGATTCTAAGTAAGTTGTATAGTTATGTAGTGATAACCCGTATGTTTTGTAATGTAATTCATTGATTCCCCTTTTTAACCTAACTTTATTTTATTGTAACATTATTTATAATATTTATTTCTACATTTGAACTATATTTTTACACTTTACATTATATACTCACATATTATACTTATTTACATCTAACAAATTTATTTTTAGCTAAACAGGTCATTTTAAGAAATAATCCTGAAACACATCGATTTTTGATGTTAATTTACCGTATTTTAAAATAATAATCTAATATACAGGGTGAATTACGTTCGAGTAATGACGTCACCGTCATTTTTTTTAAATGGAACACCCCCATTTCGTCTCAATTTTTAGATTACTCTAGCTGAGCTGATTCCAAAAATGTATCACATGTTGATTCCAATTGGTACAGGGTGGACAAAAATACAATAGTTTTGTGTGTGCTCATAAAGTAACGTGTAACATTCTTTATTAGGTAAATTAACAATATTATCAAAAATACTTATTGTCTAGCGGACAGAATATGCTGGAATACATGACTTTATAAATGTTCGAACTGCAGCCCTTGCTGTATTTGACAGTAACCCAAACGGTGTACAAATTCTTGTTGAACCTTGTGTATGGTTTCTTGCGTAATATTGTTTATTTCTGTTCGAATTTTCTCTTGTACATCTGCAATATTTGCTGGTTTCGTTTTATAAATAACATTCTTCAGATGGCCCCACAGAAAATAATCCAAAGGATTTAAATCTGGTGACCTCGCTGGCCATTCAGTGGGTCCACGTCTACCAATCCACATGTTCGGAAAAATTTCATCTAGGTACCTTCTAACATCTACAGCATAATGTGGAGGTGCACCATCCTGTTGAAACCATAAACTTTCATCAAAACCTCCAGGATTACGTCTGCTGGGAAACAAATTACGTAAAGTAGGTACGAGATACCCCTTAAAAACTCAAGGTCGTTGCCCGTTTAAATTACCTTCGAAAAAGTAGGGTCCGATGATTCGATTTCGTACAATTCCAGCCCATACATTTACCTTTTGAGGGTACTGTGTATGATGCTCACGCATCCAGTGGGGGTTTTCTTTTGCCCAGTGTCTACAATTCTGACGGTTAACCTCACCATTTAACATGAAAGTGGACTCATCAGAAAAAATAATGTTTTGTATCAAGAGAGGGTCTCGGTGACATTTATCCATAATTTCTTCGCAAAATTGGAGTCTTCTATCGGGATCATCTTCGTTTAATTCTTGCACAAGTTTGATTTTATAAGGATGCCATTTTTCAAGCTTCAATAGTTTGTGTACCGTTGTTTTGGTAACACCGATATAGCGACTAACTTTACGAACAGAAGTGTGCGCATCTTCTTCAAAACTCAGTAAAACATCTAATACTGTATCAGCATTTGCAGGGGAACGACCTGATTTGCGTACATTTTCAACATTACCAATTTCTCGAAATTTCGTTTCAATCTTACTGACTGTTGAACGCGTTATAGGTCTTTCTGGATATTTATCATTAAACAAATTGCACACTTCCATCTGAGTTCGCGATCTGTCTCCATACCCAATCATCATAAGTATTTCAATTCTTTGTTTTACACTTAACTCCATTTCTACTTCCAATTAAATCTAAGCAATCATTCGAATATTCACGAATACCAAAAATATTGTAGTATTAAACTGTCACTGAACATCAATAAATTACTAAACAAATAATGACATTTCCCAAAAAAGTAGACGACTATGTTTTTTATAAATAGATAAGAAATATTTTTTGTCATATTCTGTCTGCTAGACCACAAGTACCAAACATGTTTGGAAACAGCTCATTTTTATTACCTAAACATGTAGCAAACTACGGGGGTTAAAAATTGCCGCTAGACAATAAGTATTTTTGATAATATTGTTAATTTACCTAATAAAGAATGTTACGCGTTACTTTATGAGCACACACAAAACTATTGTATTTTTGTCCACCCTGTACCAATTGGAATCAACATGTGATACATTTTTGGAATCAGCTCAGCTAGAGTAATCCGAAAATTGAGACAAAATGGGGGTGTTCCATTTAAAAAAAATGACGGTGACGTCATTACTCGAACGTAATTCACCCTGTATATTAGATTATTATTTTAAAATACGGTAAATTAACATAAAAAATCGACGTGTTTCAGGATTATTTCTTAAAATGACCTGTTTAGCTAAAAATGAATTTGTTCCATACTTTACGGACACAGTGTATATATATGACACTATGATCTTACCACAAGTTATTACTCTCATCGCTTTGTCAATAAGGACTATTTCTTGGACAATAAAGCACAGTTTTGATTGATTGATTGATAAAGCAATTGCCATTTATTGAGTATAGGGAGGCGGTTATAAGGTCGCTTCAAGAAATGGAAAATAATGCAAATGGTAAAGCCAAGAAAGGGAGGGAAAATTAGTTCTAAATCAAACACACCACAACACTTTCTTGAAACAATTCTCGTTCCGGAAAATTGCAACAAAACCACCTTTTTCCTCCTTCCTAGAACCACCTTTTTCCTCCTTCCTAGAAAAATGTCTTAAATGTGACATAGACATTTATAGATGTTTGTTTTATTACTACATTTCCTTTCTATTTTTATATAAGAAGCCCATATGTACCTTCTAAGTTTTGATATCTTTTGAAATATTGAGGTTATTGAGATGCAACATAATGCCCCTCGGTAAACTAGTAATGTCCGTAAAAGTGTTAATGTTTGGGGAGGAGTTATTGGATATCACATTATTGGAACCTACTTTTTTGACAATGTGCTGAATGGTGAAAGGTGTTTACATTTTTTTTTTTTTTCGAAAAGATCACCAAAGTGTCTTATTTTGCAAAAAATTACGCAAATTTCACAAAGTAGACCCCATAAACCCTATTTCGGCAAAAAGCTCTAAAAAATGTCATGCAATGATGCAATAAAATATAGGGTGTTGCATTTGAAAACGTTCAAGTTATTGCCATTTGTAAATTGTCATTTTCAAAAAATCGTAGTAGGCAATGAAACATCGACTCTCAGTTCGCATGTATATCAAAAGATGCGCCAATCTAAAAACAAAAACAAATCCATAGTTCTTGCAGACGAGCTTAACGAATCAATTACGCACCCAGGAAAAGTAGCCGAATACTTTTGCAAAATTTTCAGCCAACCAAACGCCACTCACAACACTGAAGACATTAGGGTTGCCCACAACAACACCACTATATTTCTAAGACCAGTTGACTGAACAGAGATACTTAATATTCTAAATGAGATGCAACCAAAATATTCATCTGGTATAGATGGCATTCCACCTGCAATATTAAAAACAATATTTGAGTTTATCTGTGATCCTTTGGTGAACATGATAAATGAAAGCCTATCATCTGGCATATTTCCAGATGACTTAAAAGTAGCAAAAGTTGTACCGATTCACAAAAAAGGCCATAGAAATAACGTAAATAACTACAGATTAATTTCACTTCTTTCTTCACCCTCTAAGGTCTTTGAAAGAGCAATATATAATAGGCTCATATCATTTCTCCAACTAAATAATATACTAACAACCCAACAATTTGGTTTCAGACAGGGCATGTCCACAGAGCTAGCAATATTCAACGCAGTCAAATATATCACTGACAATGTTGAAAAAAACAATAGCCCATCAGTATTATATTTTGATCTTTCCCAGGCTTTTGACATGGTAAATCATATAAAGCTGTTGAACAAGCTTGAATGCTATGGATTTAACAGGGTGCGTTATATCGACAATTCAGTGGCGAAACCAAAAATATAACAAAAATGGTGGGTTGCCATTTATAAACACAGAACTTGGTTGTGTATCTTATTTTGAGACATCCTGTATATAAACAGAAATGTTTTTTGAATATGCTTCATTGTCGGACATATCGTTTAAAAAAAACACAAGTCGATAGCTTGGATAGAAAAAAGTTATGGAGCTTGCATGTACCTCTGGGTTACCATGTATTTCAATGTGTAGTGTTAATTGATGGAAGTTATAGTGATCACATGTTTGTTTGTGTTGCAAATTTTAATAATATAGGAAATGCATTCGTGAAAATGTCTAGAATCATCAGCCCTCAAATGTTGAAACAAAAATAGTATTCTTTTAAATCTGACAGTTTTTGATAAAATCTTACAGCTATAACCTAAAAAAATAGAATTCATAATAAACTAATTTTCATCTACAAGGTCATATCCTTTGTAGAAAAACCTTGAATACTCACCTCGTAATTTATATATTGTTTTCGCCATTCTGGTGTGATATGTGCGGAAAGATGTTCAGCAAATTTCATCTTCTATATGTCCACTTAACCAAATAATTTAAATAGGTACCGAACAATGTTCGGAGTTCTGGAAGGAAGGTCTTACGTCTCACACAGCCCGAGATCTTCAAAACACTGCCGATATTTCAAAATCAGTTTGTTGTTACTGTAAACTCGTCTTATCTCATCTCATTATATAGGTGGTAATCAAATATAAATAATTATTATTTGAAGATTCAATGAATACTTTTGTTTGGCAAATTCATTATGGATGTTTGCAGTTCACTGCTTTTTGACAAGTCAGATCAGAATACATTCAGGGAATATAGATTTTGTATGAATTTCTGATTAGTTTATCGTTAGGATCAGCGCCTAGCACCTGTTACTTTGTTTGAATTATTTCTCAAAAAGTCAAAATACAAAGTGGCTAATATTCCGATCGCATGTATTTTTAATTGGTTTGTTCGTTTGCCAAAAGTTTATTTGGCTGCACGAAGCCTACTAGCGCCGCTAGCGGGCAATAGAAAAGTATTGGCATTCGACTTCCGGTTATCATAGGAGATAGAGGTCGACCACGTGGTCAGGCAGTCAAGTTAATGACAAAGATTAATGAGTTATTGTACAGTCGTTCAACGTTCATCGCAAAATTATTTAATAAAGGAGTTCCACACAAGTTACCTTGAATATGGTGGATCACTTATTTTTGGTCCCAAAGTCTTTATATTTTTATGTAAAAAAGTTATATTAATAGAAAATTTTGTGTCTATATCTCGAGTGTTGGTGCCTGTCCCATTCTGATTCGTGCTAGTAATTTGCGCATTATCGACTGTCATCTGCTGTCGCGATTCCATTTGAATCTTAACGAAGAAGAACGCCACTTCTTTCGCTTGTTCCTTGACTTCCGTTGTTATCAGTTGTTATTGTGTTGTGTATTCTCTTATTCAATCTTTTTTTACAAAACATGTTTTGCGCTATCAACTGTTCACATTTTTAGGCACAAAGTCTCTATGAATGACACATTTGATATAAGAAATATATAAGCGCTTCATGACCAAGAGTAATGGAATTGAATCAAATTGGCGATTTTCCATACAACCAGAGTCAAACAATTGCCATTGGAGAGGCAGAACTATTGAAGGTTTTTTTAAGGTGACAACTTGTGCGAGACTCGAGAACTTGTGCGAGGCTCGAAATTTGCACAAGAAGAATGGTTTTTGGACGCCCGTTGGGAAAAAAACAGACTGATTTTTGTGAATTCACTTTGTTTACATATAGTTTATACATATTCGTAGTCGATAAATATATGATATTCAAAGGATATTCAGTTTTTTTATTTCTATGTTTGCCTAGGACATGCATGGGCGAAATGCACATAATTTCAACGTGTGCGTGCAGCTGTTTTCACTTGGCATAAGATAGTTGTTTCTTGAGAGAGTAACCCACAGAACTATAACATTATAGTTCTGTGGAGTAACCAAATCAGAGATAGTTGTCAGCATCACTCAATGGCCAATCAGAAAATTGTTCGCGTAAAAAACTCGAGAAGTTCTGATGTGAATTTAGCATCAAGCACTGACCTTATGTTATGACGTCATAGTCCACCCACACCAGGGATGTTATTGCTACATCCCAATACGTCTTTGCATAATTGCACCATTATGACCAATGTTACATTTGAGGGATCCCCTGGCACATATCTACACGAGACAAAAAAACTGATGAAACCACACTGTAACGCTCGGTTCACATCTTAGATCATATATGCTATATCGTACAAGTCTGTGTAAAAATCGCTTCCCTCCCTTTCACAGTTACCCCGCTAATACCATACAATGGGGGACTCTCAAAGTTGCAAACCTCAATTTTTCGTGTGCAAACTTATTACTTGGCAATGGAACCAATGAGCCTTTTTCATCAAGTACGAAAATTCCCCACTAGCAGCGCTAGTAGTCCGGTAGGGACAAACATTACCTAACTCACATTAAAATACATGTAAAAATAAAAATTAAAAAAATGTTTTCGATAAATCCGGCTATATTTTGTGCAAAGTTTTACCGAAAATGAATGAGTTGGTGTTTGTACTTTAAGCTGGTAAAAAGAAGGAGGCATTTGTGAGTGATATTTGTGCGCGAAAACGGTGCCTAAAAATGACCTCTTGAAGAAGGAGAAAGTCAATATATCTCGGAAACGATATGAGACCACCGCGTTTTTCTCTCGTATTCGTGTTCAGGAGGCAAAAACACGTAAGAAAAGTCAAACAGCTATTTTCAGAGAGCATGAGCACGACCCCTTAACATTTACCTAACCTACCTTACTAATCGTTTGCAGAAACTGGATTAGGATTTTCTTCAGTTGGGCCTTTACCACCAATAAAATGTTTAGAGCAAACATATGAATATTTATTTATTTTTTCTTTTGTTAAATCCACTCTCCTCGAGGCATGGATCCATTTATTGCATCTAACCTCATCAAAGTGAGGTTGGAATTGTGGTTTTTAAATTTACTTAATTATTTCAAATAATTCAACTGTATCACTTAAATAACACTATCTTAAATGGAGAAAGTTTGATGTTGTCCCTACCACAAGTGCTGCCTCTCGTGACAAATTTGCCACACTATTCTCAGGAAAAAGGCTCATTCACTCCAGAGCTCGTCCAGTATTGAAATGACCACTTTGGCCTTCCCCTACCTAACAACCAATTCTTCTCGAAGATGCCCGAACTATGGCTAGTAATAGAAATTCCAAAGGCGTACCAAATTATTTGGTATAGGCGATAAAAGAGAAGTAGAGAACTTACACTCCTATAACTTCTGAACGGAAAAAATATTTTTCGACAAATCTGGATATAGATATATTTGTATAAGAAAATTTGAATAAATAACTGCACTACCTATTTATTAATCAAACAAACCTAACCTTTCAAACGCTGCATGCCAAGACACTGGTGAAGATTTGCCATAGCACTGCAGATCGTGTGCAATCGTGTTTTCCCCCTTTCTACCTACCAAACGGTTATTTGACATTTTGGTCTGTTTTTGTTTTTTTAGTACACTTAACCTTAACCTATAAAAAATACATTTATGAAAAATACTTTTTCGATTTTAGGAATTTGGAAACTTCAGAGGCGAAATTCGGCGAAGCTCATGATATTGTGTATATTTCCACATTAAAAGTTGTCATTATGTAGAAATGTCGGCCTAATTTGGACAGTTGGTCCAGTTTCTCTGAGCCCTACTTCACAGGAAGTATTGTTGGCACTGCTGGCAGTATTCTCTAGATAAGAATATTCAAATTATTCAATGAAGACGTAGAGAATTCGTTTCTATTTTTAGGTAAGAACATTCTCATTGATCCTCGAAATAACAATACTTTTCAGCATAAAATGTAAAATTTGTTAGAAATTCTTCCAACTGTTGAACGAAAATATAACGTATTGCTTGGTAGTTTTATTTGAAATTCAATATGTTTTTAACATTATCTAATATTTGAGATTGCTACTTTTATAATTTGAAACTTTCAATCTTTATTTATTATTGAATCTTGATATGTTATATTAGGTTCTATGAAATAAGAAAATGCCTTTTATCAACTCTTAATGTAAAAATCTGACCTTGAAAAAAAAAAATCAATTCAACAGCTTTCCTTTTGAGTCTTTTTTTTTAATAATTGCCAAATAACCATCAATCAAAAACAAAAAATAAGAAAATGAATATGATTTAATTAAATATGATTGCTCTGCTTTTATTTTTAGTTATGCAATTTGGATGCCTATAGTGTTAAACTGCAGATATTTTTTTTTATTTCAGAGGTATTCATATTCGAACTGCAGAGAAAATGAAAACTGTTACATGTATAGCTCCAGTAAATATAGCTGTAATCAAATATTGTGAGTATATGACAAACTAACAAATAGCTCTTGATTTTTTTTTGTATGACTCTTCTCGATTTATCTAAAACTGAAAATTCAATAAAACCATGAAGATATATCAATAAATAATCATCGGAGTCATTTAAGATTTTATAAATTTACGAGATAAAAAGTGGAATACATATTTTTTCTCTTCAAGGGGGTAAAAGACATGAAGACCTGATTCTGCCTGTAAATGATTCATTGAGTGGAACACTGAGTACAGATTTTGTGAGTAATTAAATCAGTAACAAAGTGTGTTATATTTCAATACAATTTCTTTTTTGTTTTTTCAGATGTGTGCCAAAACAACAATATTTGCCAGTCCTACACTCAAGGATAATAAATTCTGGCTGAACGGAAAAGAACAAACATTTGCAAACCAAAGATTAGAGAATTGTTTGAACGAAGGTATGTTAAATTGATGTCATCTATACATATATAGCTGATACTCATGACTTCGTCCGCATAGAATTTGTATTTTTCCTAGGTTTTTCTTTGTGTTGTTCCATCTGGTTTATACCTGTGGCTTTGCCCACTTCTTGTTATCCTGTTTTCCTTTATCCCGTTATCCCATTATCTCGTTTGGGTGGCATAATTGATTGGACAGCGAAAGTAATGCTTTGTGACGACTATTACAAGTTCACTCACCCCTTTTCAGCCCTTTAGTGACGGAATTTTTAAATAAGGTTGAACACAATTTATTTATTTGTAACAGTCACAAATCACCAATTTTCATGGCCCTAACTTAAAAAACTAACGGAACCGCTATACAAACTTCCAATCCCATTTAACCCTTTTCTGTAGATGCGGCATAAAAGTGATGTTTTATATGGGTTTCGGTTTGACTCAAATATTTTTCATCAAGCACCGAAGTTTGTATAGGGGTTCCATTGTTTTTTAGGGTCATAAAAATTTGTATTTGAGGTCTTTGTTACAAATACAAATAATTTTTTTTTATTCATCACTTGAAACTCCTGTACATAACATAATTATACATTACATATCAAAAGCTTATTGGACTAGTCAAAAAACATTAATGGTAAAATTCAAAATAGATGTGTGGTAGACAATACATATACAAAATATACACAAATACATTACAATACACTTTGAAATGTTGTTAAATCGCATTTTTGAGAGTAAAATGCTTTACTCAAAAGATATTCATATAGCTTTGTTTTAAAACTACGAGATATTTGATACGAATTTGAAAGAGACCACAAGCCGTCCTGCCACAAGCCGTCCTGATGATTGGGAAACCATGAAACAGGCTGTAGGCAGATGGTGGGCTCTCTTGGATTCGTAACAAATTACTCTTTCTCTCGTTATTTATTCTGCGTTACACGCACTAGGAGTACGACTATTGGTGTTGTGGATTGGCCTATGCTGACATCTGTTGGTGACCTATCAATGTGCATTAAATTTCGTGTCATTAAAATTCCATGATAACAGGTCTAAGCTTCACCGCACAGATTTTAGGTGTCACTATCTATAATTTGATGCTTTTCATATATATATATATATATAAACTGATGGCAATGACATTATTCCTAACTGAATAAATAATTTTTCACAAGACTCTCGGGGGTGTACCCTCTCATGTATCGTATAATTCTTTTATGGGTAGTGAATGCTTTATCTAAATGAGCTGATGCTCCCCAAAATATAAGGCCATAGGACCAAAATAAGCAATCCTTAGAATATTTATTGAGTCAGGGTTTTTTAATTGTCTGATAAGAAAACATACAGAGCTCAATTTAGACACAATGTTATCAATGTGTTTTTCCCATATCATTTTGTTATCAAGGGTAACTCCCAAGAACTTTGTGAAATTAACTTCCACTATTGAGTGTTTCTTCTGCACTCGAGTTTGCTTTAGAGACAGAGTCCTGGGATTTTCCATTGACACAAAAATTTGTATCATCTGCATAAGCTAGTCTACAGGATATCTCTATATCATTCATAAAAAGTATGAAGAGTAAAGGACCTAGGATGGACCCCTGAGGCACTCCGACTCTCACCTGAGCTTCTTCGGATTTAACATGATTGATGACCACTATTTGTTTTCTCTCACTTAAATATATGATTCAATCCACCTGTTGGCATTGCCTCGTATTCCTAATCTATATAATTTATCAAATAGGAGAGCGTGGTCAATAGTATCGAAAGCCCTACTGAGATAAAAAAATATAGTTGTGGGTGATGACTTTTTGTTCAGTGAATCATATACAGTGCTAGTCAAAAGTCCCCTCCCCCCCTCGTATCTTTTGAACGGGTATACTTATAATAATGAAATTTGGAGGGTGGAAATAAACGGATGTAGGCTTCTCAACTGGTCATAACAGGTGACGCAATAGTCATAAATGACGTCACAAGGCCACTGTGACCAATAATTTTAAATGGGACCCTATGGCAAGTGACAGCTCGTTTGAAAGGTATTGACAATACCTATTCAGTCATACCAATTTTGTTTGGATTTCGGCTGATTTTGATTGATAAATTGAAGAAATACGAAAATTATAGTTTCGCATTTAATTAATAAAGATTTTAAAGTACGCCTCTGGTTAATTGTCAAAAGGTTGACGTTTTGAATTCTCTACTTGTCAAAGTGTTTATACCTTGAAAATTTACCTAAGCTATTGTTTAACGAGACGTTTAAGTGTTTACATAGGCAAAATGGTGCTGACTGTAGTGACAAAGTAGCAGCTATCTTAATAATTGGTGAATGTAGAAACAATTTCCATGCAGCGAACGACTGTTTAATGAGAGGTACCCCGATCGCCATATATCGAGGGTTTATTTGAGGGAGTTTCTTCGAAGTTTGAAGCATCAGGTAGTGTTCAAGATGCCAAACGATCTGTCGACAATTAGTGATGACAAAAAATTGACATAATTGGAGAAATGGTAGTAAACCCTACTTCTTCCACAGCCCAAGTTGCGTCTATCTGTGAAGTCAGTCAAAGGACAGTACATAGGGTGTTGGCTAAAACAAATTTCATCCATACAAATTAAAAATGGTGCACCCACTTTCAGATGATGACCCGACGAAGACTAGAATTCTGTGAAACTATGTCCAATAAAATGAACCAACAACCAGGCTACATACAGACAATTTGTTTTAGTGACGAAAGTACTTTCTTTCTCAATGAAAATGTTAACACTCAAAATGTGAGGTATTGGGTGACACAAATCCTCACATGTTTAGTGAAAAACATGCTCAATTTCCAGAAAAGTAAATGTTTGGGCAGGTATTTTGGGAAACCACATAGTTGGCCTCTTTTCTCAATGCTAACTTAACCGTGAATTGTATCTGGAGATGTTACAAAATGATATTGAGTCGTTAATTCTTGAAATTCTAGAAGATAATCCAGATGAATTCGACAACTTGGAAATAACGTTTCAACAAGATGGTGCTCCTGCACACTATTACGTGCAGTAAGGCGTTACCTAGATGAAGAATATCGTGGTAGATGGATTGGACGACGAGGTTCGATCGAATGGCCAGCTCGGTCACCGGACCTTACACCATTAGATTTTTTTCTATGGGGTACTTGAAATCTAAGGTTTACGCTACAGCACCTGACAGTATTGCCATTCTGAAACAACGAATTGTTGAAGAATGTAGGGCAATTCCGCTGACACACTGGGACGAATCGACAAAGAGTTTAGCAATAGGATGCATTACTGCCAGGAAGTAGATGGAGCACATTTTGAACACTTATTATAAGAACTGGTTCTTAAATCTTTATTAATTAAATGCGAAACTATAATTTTCGTATTTCTTCAATTTATCAATCAAAATCAGCCGAAACCCAAACAAAATTGGTATGACTGAATAGGTATTTTCAATACCTTTCAAACGAGCTGTCACTTGCCATAGGGTCCCATTTAAAATTATTGGTCACAGTGGCCTTGTGACGTCATTTATGACTATTGCGTCACCTGTTATGACCAGTTGAGAAGCCTACATCCGTTTATTTCCACCCTCCAAATTTCATTATTATAAGTATACCCGTTCAAAAGATACGAGGGGAGGAGGGGACTTTTGACTAGCACTGTATAAATGAGGATAATTCACTAATAGCCGTAGTTGTTAACTTTTTATTTTCTGTTGGTTAGAAGAAATGAGGTTGAATGTTTCTAGAAAATTGACTGCCATCACATTTAGCACATTTCAAATAATTTCGAAAATTGATTTTGCAAACATATATTTCCATAGTTTGTAATGTCACTTCTAGATCCTTTACTCTTTTATATATTGGTATAGACTTCACAACACAAATGAAGAAATACCTGTTTCAGTGTTTTTAATTCAACTCCTAAAGGGGTGAAATGGGGAGTGCTTTTTTATGGGGATTATGTTAGCTTCCAAGTTAAGGTCTTGAAAAATTGGTGTTTTGTCTCTCTATTACAAATAAATAAATCGTGGTTAACCTTATTTGAGAATTCCGTCCCAGGGGTTGGTGAATTTGTTGTAGTAGTCACAAAACGTTACTTTCGAGGTCAAATCAGTTATGCCACCCAAACGTTACAACAGGAAACAGTATAACGGGAAGTGGGCAAAGCCACAGGCATAAGCTAGATGGAACAACTCGAAGAAAAACTTGGGAAAAAATACAAATTCTGCGAGGACGAAGTCACGGTTATCATCTAGTCATTTCATAAAATTACCCCCTCAGCCCCATTTGAACACCTTTGATTATATATTTTGAAAAGTAAAGAATAAATGTAAAAGGATGAATTGACCATGAGTATAGGGTATTCATATTACCAGCATTACTCCATTTTTCATCTTGTAAACATCCAACGGGCATATTTTACTTGTTCAGAACCCAAATGTTTGATTTCATTTCAGTAAGATCCAGAGCCAAGAAAGATCTACCTCAGTTAAACTGGAAAATTTCCATATGTTCGGTCAACAATTTCCCAACAGCGGCTGGCTTAGCATCGTCTGCTGCAGGTTATGCATGTCTGGTATATGCTCTAGCAGCACTTTACGAAATCGAAGGCGACATTTCTGGTATAGCTAGAAGAGGATCTGGCAGTGCATGCAGAAGTGTTTACGGTGGATGGGTAAGTAAAAACAATCAGAATGAACTACATAGTTTCATAAATTTGTTGAAATTATATTTTTAAAATCGCTTGAATTTTTTTCACGCCTATTGGTTTATGTAAGTAATAATTTCAGGCAAATTATTATTCTTCCTATTTTTTCGAAAATTTTAGAAAGAATAGGTCACAATTCTTTAGTCAGCTACCTTAACTTAAATGATCTATTAACACGTTCACTACCAAGATCTCAATTTTTTTTTATACTGAGTGACCACAAAAATATTCATTTTATTTTGAGATAACATTACATTAATTGTACTGTAAATCGATGTCGTAAATATCCGATGTAGAGAAAGGACTTTTGAACCCCACTCGTATATGAGACAAAATAATAATTTTGACTGAATTTTTATCATTTTATTTTTACTGCCACTAAATGAGCATACATAATGTTAAAAAGAAATTAGATCATCGATTCATGGTATTCACGAAAACAAGGGTCTACAAAGAGTCCAACTGGTTCTCAATATTTGTCTTCTTCTTCTCTGCACATGGTGGGCTGGTTACGGAGAACCTGTGCACGTAGGCCTCCTTACTTGAGCCCATTGGGCGCCCACGTGATCTGAGAATCAGCTGGGCATGCCGATTTCTCTGACGAAACTCAGCAGTTTCCTCAGCTGAATCTCTTTGACATCTTCTGGGTTCAGAATTATGCTACCCAGGTTGATCTCCCTCTGGTGCACTAGAGCGGGGCACTTAGTAAGGATGTGCTACGATTTCTCGTCATCTTCCAGGTACCATCTGCATAAGGGATCAACTGTGATCCCGATGAGTTCCATGTGCCTGTTCAGATGATTGTGTCCCGTTAGGAGCCCAGTCACAGTCCTGATATCCTGTCTGTTGAGTGACAGGATCTCTCTTGACAGTTTCTTCGAAGGCCCCTTTATTTGGAGCTTCGATTGCCTCATGCATGGCGCCATGTTTTGATGAACTGCTTCTACAGCGGTCCCTCCATGTTTGAGATGGCCATGACAATTATCTGACCTGCTACAAACACTTGTTAAAATGTGTAACGTTGTCAATAAAAAATCTATCTATCTATTGGGTATTCCCAAGATTGGTTCCGGTCCGACCAGAGTCTTTCCCGATCCAATCTTGGCTACTCTGTCTGCCTCTTTGTTCCCAGGAACACCTGTGTGTCCTGGTACCCATATGAGGCTGACTTTCCTTGTTTATTCTTCAATATTTGTCCTTACAATCTTCTCTCTTCTAAAGTATGAAAAAAAGCTAAAATTGTAATTATAAGAAAAAAAAGTTTATGAACTTAACTTAAAAGTTACGACATACCCTGTATATTCAATTATCTGTTAGTGACTGAGAGACCATCCGATACACTCACGAGCCAGACCTTCCTATAGACTACTGCAAAATATGAATCCTTTACAGTAGACGGTTCCGATGAAAATCGAATAAAATAGTAATATTGCTAATGGCTCATATTGGAGACGGCGGTCCATGATCTTTTTTTTAATGAAACCAAAACCCATTGGGAAATCTTCAGTGTAAGTGGTACAAATAGTTTGGTTGAAGGTGAACACATAAAATTTCTAGGTGTAGTTTTAGACCTACATCTAAGCTGGATAGCTCATATAAACTGTCTATGTACCAAGCTGTAACAAGTGATATTTGCATAACGGAAAATCCGACACGTCACAAATATGGTAGCAAGAGTATCCGCGTATTTTGCATTGTTTCACAATCACTGAATGTATGGAATACAGTGTTATGGTAATGCAGTATCTACACAAATTTTAAATGAATGAATTCTTTATTTCACCAAGGACTTTTGAAATATAACAAGCTTCCAAACCACATAAAAGAATGTTCCAACATTTAATTCTTTCAAATCAATGCTACTTGCATATATTAGAAATAAGATTAATTAAAGATAAATAATGGATCTATCAGTAGCTGATTGTATATATATTTCGTATTCAATAGTATCTTAGGTAAAGTATTATGTAGTAAGTATTATGTAAAATGTACCTTGGGATACCAGTTGTAGAGAACTATTTCCTTCATTAAAAATCATGACCATCTACTCACTGCTAATTTATTAAAGCATAATATCGGTTAAGTCAAAGATAAATGAACATACAACATCCTCGTCAATTCACCCCATGATACTAGACACAAACACAATTTGTTGGTGCCATTATATCATCTGCAAAGAACGCAAAGAGTACGGCTCTTCAACCTTCTTCCCACATAATTTAGGAATAATCGCTTAACACAATTTAAAATTCAATTAGAACGAGTTCTGTCCAACAACTGTTTCTGTAGTATACTTGAATTCGAAGCATTGTTCAAGGAGAACAGAAATATCTTTATGAACTACAATAATTTGTAATTTTTATTTAAACCCTTATTAGACTATGCTTTTTTCGTGCCTATTTTCATGGCTATTTGTTGGCTACATTTTCCCCAATAACTGGCACTCTACACCTTGCCTTTTTGATGATTGTTTCAGGCACTAATTTCAGAGCTGCAAACATAAGGAAAATTGACATTTACCTTAAATGATTATGTAATTTAGTATACCTGGACTATTTGTTTCAACTTTTTTCTTACCTGGTACAATATTTTTTCTTCTTTTCTGTCATACTGAACAAAACGAAAACTATGTGATTAATTTAATTTATTTGTTGGTTATGTCAAGTGCAATAGATAATTACTGTGTTGGCAAACCTGACATTTCAACAAACGTCTTTGAAATCCCCTCGATTCAGGGGGAAAAAATAGAACCAGTCCTATTTATTTTCATGCCTGAAATAGTCTCTCGCATGAGTATTTGTTTAAAATTTCATCCACCGGCAGTCAGGCAGACAAATAGGCACGAAAAAGGCATGGTGTAATAAGGGTTTTATACTGTATCACGTTTTATACTGTGATAATGCCATTGTATTTATATATTTGTTTGTTTGTCTTATTGCGTCCTACCTACTATCTATTATTTTATGCAATTTTTTATATTATATCTCTAATTCTTTGACCTTCAACCAACTGACGTTCCTACAAAATGTACATTTTCTTAAGGGGATTAAATAATATTATTATTAAGAAGATACTTTGAAAATTTTCAGTTGTATAATTAAATGTAAAGAGAATATAGAATTGAACTGAATACTTTGTTACTACCCCTTCTAATCATTTTGTTTGGATTAGGGACAATCAAAAATGCTCAACCAAATCTGCATAAAAAATATTTTCCAGTGATTTGCTCAAATGTTTGTACTAAATATGGAGTTTTTCGTTAGTTTTATGATCTGTTTCAGGTGCAATGGTGTAAAGGAATAAGCCCAGAAGGGGAAGACTCCATAGCCCGACAAATAGCTGGAGCATCCCACTGGCCTGAAATGAGGGTTCTGATATTGGTTGTGAACGACGAGAGAAAAAAATATAGTTCAACGACTGGCATGAAGAAAAGTGTGGACACTTCGGAACTTCTCAAGTACAGAGCGGAGAAAGTTGTGCCTCAAAAAATGGAAGCCATGAAAAAAGCAATACTGGCTAGGAATTTCGACAAGTTTGCACACATCACGATGGAAGATTCGAACCAGTTCCATGCAATTTGTTTGGATACATATCCGCCTTGCGTGTATATGAATGATACTTCTCACGCCATAGTTGATGTGATTCATGCTTATAATGAGTTCAGAAAATCGAATAAGGTGAGATATCAGTCTGAAATTCAACTTCCTGCGCGGATTTTTCAGATTTCCTGTCCACTTTTCTTTTAGTAATTTAGGCATACAGTGTGACATTTTCGTGAAAAATAAATAATACTGTTCAATTTTAGGTAGCCTATACATTCGATGCAGGGCCAAATGCGTGTCTATATTTACTTGAATCTGAAGTAGAGGAAGTGCTTTCCGTAATCAATTACGTCTTTCCCCCATTAACAACGAGCTCCATAGAATATTTCCAAGGAATGCCAGTCGTCCAAAAGTCTATTTCAGAGGTGAGAACTGCCATTCAATAATAATAATAAGTACTAAAAACAGCAAGAAAATCGTTCTTCTCAACCAAATTTTAGGCAAGCAAAATGAGTTTTGTTAAATTTTGATTTGTGTATTTCAGGTTTCAAATCACTTTGAGTGTTAGTTATGATTAAAAAAAATATTTTTGAAAAATAAAATTATTTTGTACAGTCCTAATATATATTTATTTTTGAATTTTCAAATTATAAGGGTATGAGAAATTTATTTGAAACTTTCAAAAGAATCAATTTTTCTCCGCAATATTTTTCAGCAACTACTTGAAATAAAATAAACGGTTTTTCGCTCTACTTGTCATTATCGACAGCATTGTATATAAATAGCAGTTTATATTAAAAAAATTATAAAAAAAAATTGTAAAGACAAGTTTTTATACAAATGCACTAAAAGAAAAAAAAAAGTTTTTTTTTTGTGGTCGTTTGAAGTCTATCAGCTTTGGTAGTGTCGGGCGATGCTCCGACTAAGACCCCCTTTTAGGTACCTGGGACTGTCTGGAGGATATTCTTCAGGTACAAACGGCGAGCTACTCACAGAATAACCGTTTTAGTGCATTTGTATAAAAGCTTCCCTTGAAATTTTTTTAAATCATTTTTATTCAATTCTTTGTAGCCATTCATGAAATCCGTCATCTTATTGAATTCCGACAGAAATCTCCGACCCCAAAAAAACCCACATAGCAATTTTGAAAGGAATCGGGCCTTAATAACAAAACACGTCGCCATCTTGAATTCATGATCTCTGTCCCCGAAAACCCCCACATACCAATTTTGAACAGAATCGATCCTTAATCACAAAACTCGTCCGCCATATTGTTTTTCCTCTATCAAAAATTCCATAATGCTTTGTCACCGGAATAATGAACACCCGCCAAATTTCACGTTAATCGGATAACTAGAAGTAGGTCAAAATTCACTTGTAAGATTTGAACTAAAAATACATACAAATGTGAAGTTAAATATATTGGCTTATTTTGTTTCTTCAGAGAGTCTTGTCTTAGAATTATTCATTCAAGCCAAAGGCATTTTTGAATGAATTGAGCAACAAATTCTTATAAAATTTGTAAATATAAGTTTTTTTGTTCTCAAAATAAACAGAAAACAAAATGTGCATTTTATTAAGGAAAAAAAGAATCGTTCATTTTCTAAACAGAATGAATCCCAATTATATGATGAACCAAGTTTCAGTTATTAAGAAGTTGAAGATGGCATGAGATCATGCGGATGCCGCGCTTGTTTTCATACGGGGCGGGCGCGGCATTAATGTGATGCCGCACAACATATTTTCACTCATCTCATTGGGACTCTCGTTATAATGCTAAATAAATGGTAGGCGATCAAGCGCCTGCCTAGCGACCAACTTATATGAGCCGGACCAAGATTTATTAATTAGGATGGTTTTTATGGACATCGATGTGGAAAAATCAGAAAAATTAACATTGTTTATTATAAGAACATAAAGAAACGCATTACAAAGCATTACGAATACAATAGGCTAAATAAAGCATTACAAATATTGTTGAAACCAGTGTTTCGTTTTATTAAAATATGTTGGTTTTTCTCAAGTAAAACCGTTTTTTACTGCAATGACTGACAGTTATTGACTTGTTGGACAATCTTTTATTTTTTATATATCTTGACATTAGAAAATATCTGACAAGTCTACTCAAAACGTTCCATACAGAGTGAACAATAATTAAAGACAACAACATTCTCCCCCCTTGAAATAAAAATATATTGAACATCCAAAATACATAATTTAACCACTGGTCTTCTATATTCCCCAAACTGGGTCTTCACATCTGCTGTCCTCACATTGCCATCTCGACCAGGATACACAGCAGTCACTCTTCCTTTGGGCCAACAGTTACGCGGGAGGTCACCATCAACTATAATAACAACATCATCTTTCTTGATCATCTTGGGATCTTTGTAATACCATTTCGTCCTCCTAGTTAATGTTGGAAGATATTCTCTGATCCAGCGTTTCCAAAAAAGGTCGGTATAAAATTGTGATATTTTCCAGTCTTTTCGGGAACACAAGTCGTTTTCTGAGAACTTTCCTGGTTGGTTATTAGCTGAACTAGATGACCCTATCAGAAAGTGGTTGGGAGTGAGAGCTTCATCATCTTCTGCCTCCAATGGAACGTGTGTTAATGGTCGGCTATTTACAATATGTTCAGCTTCAATCAGACAGGTATAGAGTATCTCTTCTTTGGGTGCTCTTTCTTTCAGAATAGCTTTTAATGCTGTCTTAGCAGATTTAACTAGTCTCTCCCAACTGCCAGTGTGTTAATGGTCGGCTTTTCCAAATTTTTCCTCTCTTTGGCGCAGATGGACAGCCAAATCTAAAATTTATACCCCTGGTCGACAATTGTCTCAAAATTTCATTCTCGTCCATTTCTTCCAAAGCCTTCTTCATCTCTTTTTCTGCTCCATGAAAATTAGTTGCGTTGTCACAATATATTTTCTTAGGACATCCTCTTCGTCCGGCTAATCTTCGAATAGCCATGATTGCTGAATCAGTTTTCAATGAGTTGGCTAATTCTAAATGGATAGCTCTTGTGCTCAAACATGTAAAAATTACTCCATAACGTTTTTCACGTCTTCTTCCTATGGTTACTTCTATGGGGCCAAAGTAATCCATCCCCGTGTATGTGAAGGGTCTAACATAACTTTCCAATCTGCAAGATGGTAGTGGTGCCATTTCTGGGGTGGAAGGTTTTGCTCGGTTATTTTTACAATATTGACAGGCATTGAAACAGCTTCTGACCGCTGTCCTAAGTCTTGAAATATGGTATTTTTGTCTGAGTTCATTTGCCACCAGATTTTGACTGTGGTGGCCTATTTTGACATGATAATAGTGTATGACTAAACGAGTATAATAATTTTTGGAGTCCAGGATGATAGGATTTTTCGTCATCTCTTCTAAATCTCGAGATGCACCGATTCGTCCTTTTATTCTCAAAATGCCATCAGGATCCAAGTATGGGGATAAATTGAGGATACGACTTGATTTGGAAATGGATTTGTTTTTGTCTAAGTCATCAATTTCTTCAGGGAAATCTGTTTTCTGAACAAATTTCAACCATATCTTTTCTGCATTGGCTATTTCCGTAGCGGTCAATTCTGAAGTAGTGTGTCCTGAAATGATGCCCTTGACTTTCTGTCTGAACTTCAAAATTCGCATAATCCATGCAGTGGTCCTGATTAATTTCAACCAAGAAGAAAATCGAGTAATTTCGGGTAAAAAGTCGTATACTGGGGTCAGTATTGAAACTGCTATGAATTCTTTTTTGATTTCCGAGGTATCCATTCCAAATTCTTTAATTTTCATGTTCCAGTTATCTTCATATTCTTTCAAAAATCTCGGACCAGAAATCCACTCATTTTCCGGATCCCAGTCAATTGTTTTTTCATCTCTTGTAGCATCATCAGCAGTATTTTCTTTTGTCGAAATCCAATTCCAATTTTCAGTGTCTGTCGTTTCTTCAATTTCCGCTACTCTATGTGCTACAAATGGTTTGAATTTATGGGAAGATTTTGATTTCAACCATCCTAGCACGGTTTTTGAATCTGACCAAAAATATATTGAATCAAATTCAAGAGTATGATTTTCCAAAACGAATTTAGAGAGTCTACTTCCTAAAACAGCTGACTGCAACTCTAGCCTGGGAATAGAAATTGGTTTCAGCGGAGTAATTCTTGACTTGGCCATAATGAATGATAGTTTTATATCATTCTCAAATTTTACTCTTAAATAAGCCACAGATGCATACGCTTTTTTACTTGAATCGCAAAAAATGTGTAATTGGATATTTTTTGACCAATGAATATTTGGAACATAACATCGCGAAATGGAAAAGTTTTCAATGTTTTTCAATTTTTCTAACCATTGGAGCCATTTCAAGTTTATACCTTCTTCTAATTCATCGTCCCAACCTGTTCCAGAATTCCAAATTTCTCTCATCAAAATTCTTCCCTTGATAGAAAAGTTCATCAAAAAGCCAAGAGGATCAAAAATAGACATTAACGTTCTCAGTACTTCTCGTTTGGTATTTTTCTTTTTTCCTTTCAAAAAATCTTCGAATTTTTCTGATTTTATGGTAAAAGATAGTTTATCCTCATTGGGATTCCAAAAAAGTCCCAGTACTCTTTCGTTAGGTAGTTCTTTCTCCAAATCCAAATCTTTCATTTCTCTGGATCTCAGTTCTACAGGAATCGTCTTCAAAACTTCTCTTGAATTAGTCATCCAATTCCTGATGTGAAATCCACCTCTTCTATGGATTTCTGATACTGATTTTATCAATTCAATAGCTTCCTCTTCACTATCAACACTATCTAAATAATCATCTACATAATGTTGATTGCAGATGGCAGCACATGCTTTCGGAAAATCTTTTTCAAATTCCAATGCATTTTTCCGCATGATGAATGTAGCTGATGTTGGTGAAGAAGCTGCCCCAAATATCATAACGACCATTTCATATTCCTTAAGTTCATTTTCTTCCCTCCACAAAAATCTCTGTGCACTCCTGTCTTCTTTCCTAATATGAATTTGATGAAACATTTCTCTTATGTCGGAAGTGAAAGCAATATTCCTTTGACGAAATTTAAACAAAATGCCTAGAAGATTGTTGAGGAGGTCAGGGCCTTTCATTAAAAAATCATTTAGGCTAATATCATTCACCTTCGCGGCAGCATCAAAAACAAATCTCATCTTACCGGGTTTGTTCGGATTCGTTACCGCAAAATGGGGCAAATACCAAATAGGGCTATTTTTCACATTTATTTTGTCATTTTCTTCGAGTCCTCTAGCATACCCCTTCATTAAATACTCTTTAATCTTCTTCTCATATTCTTCGGCGAATTTTTCATTTTTCTTCATTTTTGTTTCTATTGACTTCATCCGACTAACCGCATTCATCTTTGAATTTGGCATTTTTACCTCATCTTCTTTCCAAAGTAACCCAATTTCCCATTTATTTTCTGCTAATCTTCTCGAAGTTTTTTCCATTATATCCAGTGCCCTTTTGTCTTCTTTCGACTTGAATTCTCCAAGGTTGCTGGATTCTCCTAAATCATCAAATCTGTAAGATTGTTTTACAAGTTCATGTAATTCATAATCTGAATTTGAAATATGAAGAGTGATATCTTGTCGCCCTTTCACATAAGAATTGTTTCCATGAAGGACCCATCCTAATTTTGTTTTCGACAAAATCGAGCATTTTGCCGTTTTCGATCACTTCCGTGCTATTATCAAATCAATGTTATCTTGTCCCTGTAAAATTTTGGGTTTCGCGTTTTTATAGGAATGAATTTGAAAGGGGGACAAATACTTCCATTTTTCTGATATGAACTTCGAATCGACAGATTGTAGAGGTAAATCAAGATTTTTCATAGTTCTGACATTTTGGATATGAAATTCATCATCTTCAAACTTTCCTCGAATTTTCAAACTTACCCTGGTAGAATCTATCTCTTCATTTGTTACAGAGTTGGTCCATCGAATCTTTAAGGGATCCGTCGTACCCTGTAACCCAATTGTTTTAGCAAGATCATCGCTCAAGAGAGTAGCGTCGATGCTTCATCGAATAAGCGTATGTCGAATAATCCCCTTTGGTCAGCGTAAAACAACAGGAGCTACTCTGAGAAGGACCTCCTTTTCACGGACTTCCTTGAAGTGATGACTGACCGTTTCAGAATTTTGAATTTGCTCGATATTTTCCACTATTGGAGTTTCCATATGTAAAAGATGGTGGTGAAATTTATCACACCCGTTTTCATTACATTTCTTTTCTTTCTGCACATAAACATCTGATGTTTTGAGTTTAGACAACCAAAACATACTTTATTTTTCCTGACCCATTCCCATCTTTTTTCACATGGCAACTTCTTGAAAAATATGCAATTTTCAATTTTATGATTTGTTTTTTTACAACAAGAGCAAGAGATTTCATATTTTTCTGTATTGTTTGATGTCGTCGCACAAAATTGCTTTTTTCGTCTTTCGCAGTCAAAATCAGGAAAAGATACAACACTAATAGCATCTGCTATATTTGAAAGCCAAGAAGAAAACTGAGAAATACTTATTTCGTTTATTCTATATTTATTTGTATTATTAGTGACTTCTTTGCCCCATTCCAACTTCAAAGCAGGCGTTAGTTTTGCTATGATCTCGGATAAAAGCTGGGGATTCAACAAATGAGATTGACATTTCAAATTTGACAATGTCATCGTCAAATTCTGTACCAGATTCGAAAATTCTGTAATATTTTCTACTTTGTCTTCCCGTAAATTTGGAAATTTCTTCACTGTCATGATCAAATCTTGAATGATGTATTCCGGCTTACCAAAACGTTTTTCTAAAATATTAATTATTTGATCTACTTCGCACGTAAAATTGAGCAGCGCTTGCACCGAATCTCTTGCTTTTCCACGTAAACATTTCTGAAGTCTAGTAATATTTTCAGAATGAGAAAAAGCACATACCTTCGTAGTATCTCTGAACTGAGAGATAAAATGCATCCAATCCTTTGGATCTCCCGAAAAAATTGGTAGATCTCTGCTTACCGATTGACGAGCCATAAAGTGATTCATTCCTCGCCTGTTTGTATCAAAATTGTGATATCTGCTCATAACATCATTATTGACTACGGGACGTTCATCAATTGACCTAAAATCACAATTAAATGAATTATCAGATGGCGCAGTATCTACCCATTGCTGTATTTCATCATATTTTACTCTCCTTCTTCTAGAAGTGTCTTCAGAAGTATTTTCCTTTATATTTGAAAAATCTTCCAACACTACACTCTCCACCCCTTTCTGAATATCATCCAATTCAGCCAACCTGTTGAGCTCTAACTCTTTCTGGATCTACATTCTTTTCGATTTCCAATTCCTTTTTAGCGATTTCTGCCAATTTTCTGTGCGCTTCCAACTCCGCCTGAATATTTCTTCTTCTCACCAAACTTGTTGAGGTTGTTCTTGTTCCCTTTGATGTAATTGACTGCTTTTCATGATTTCCATTTTCTCTTGCCATTTCGTGTTGTTCTCTTTGTGATTTTGGAACTCCTTCGTCTTCGTTTCCAAGTCTAATTGGTGGTATCCCCTTGGTTACCCGACTACTTCTCCTCAGCTCTTCAATGGACATTATTTCCTCGTTGGATTCTTTAGTTTGCTCGAAGGACCATTAATGTTGAAACCAGTGTTTCGTTTTATTAAAATATGTTGGTTTTTCTCAAGTAAAACCGTTTTTTACTGCAATGACTGACAGTTATTGACTTGTTGGACAATCTTTTATTTTTTATATATCTTGACATTAGAAAATATCTGACAAGTCTACTCAAAACGTTCCATACAGAGTGAACAATAATTAAAGACAACAAATATAATGGGATAACATATTTAGGCTTTAGTAGCATTATGTGCATGGCTTTTCTCGTAATCGCCCATTATTTTCAATAAATAATATGAATTCTTCACTCGAATTACTGCATCAACTGATCTTGAAATCGGCACCCTCCAGCGATTTTGAGAAAAGCCATGCACATAATGCTACTAAAGCCTAAATATGTTATCCTATTATATTTGTAATGCTTTATTTAGCCTATTGTATTCGTAATGCTTTGTAATGCGTTTCTAATTTTTCTGATTTTACCACTTTGATGCCCATAAAAACCATCCTAATTAATAAATCTTGGTCCGGCTCATATAAGCTGGTCGCTAGGCTGGCACTTGATCGCCTACCATTTATTTAGCATTATAACGTGAGTCCCAATGAGATGAGTGAAAATATGTTGTGCGGCATCACATTAATGCCGCACCCGCCCTGTATAAAAACAAGCGCGGCATCCGCATGATCTCATGCCATCTTCAACGTGTTAATAAATGAAACTTGGTTCATCATATAATTGGGATTTATTCTGTTTAGAAAGTGAATGTTTCTTTTTTCCATTAATTAAATGCACATTTTGTTTTTGAGTATTTGGAGAACAAAAAATTTATATTTACAAATTTTATAAGAATTTGTTGCTCAATTCATTCAAAAATGCCTTTGGCTTGAATGAATAATCCTAAGGCAAGACACTCTGAAGAAACAAAATAAGCCAATATTCAGCCTTCCACGTGTTTGCGTTATACCTAGCCACAACAATAAATTGTTTCTAGTCAACAGATGACCACAATGCATACTGCATCATGTGACATTACATTGGTACCATGCGGGCTCAATAATACAATTACTTCTATTTAGACAGCGTGAAATCAACGTGATGCCGCAAATTAAATCTTTCAAAGAACCAATTTAAATTCGAAACTTATAATATATATTAATATAACAGGTCGTATTTGAATAAAAGTGTCAAAAAAAAATTAAAAAAGTATTGCCGGCTGAGTGACTTTTTTTTTCTTTGTACAGCCGTACTAAAACTGTTAATATACAGGGTTGCTTTTTGTGTTTGGTATTTAGAGTAAAAAATACTCGACTCATATATAAAAAAGACGGTTCTTCTTGTTGAAACAGTTTGGGTTTCAATATCGTGATATTTTGTAATCTTTTCACCTAAAATCTAGATAATTGGTATTTTCTTGGCTTACTCTGAAAGAAACATGAACAATACATAAAAAAAGACTGAACTGGTATTGGTATAGACATGATTACTTTTTAAGATTCCTTACCACTGATAAATGGACACAGGACTATTTTTATTATCTAACAACTTCACAGGACTACTTTTAATATCTAACAACTTGATCTTAATGAAAATACTGATTTTTATCATTTATTTCTATAAAAAGATTCCAAATTATAAGTGCACTGTGGCATGCAGCAAATTCCCTTCATAGCAGATGGGAGGTAACGATTGATTTTACTATACAGCAATTTCAAATACCTTTTCACTATCATAAATAGGCGAAATCACAATCTCTTCAGATGTGCTTGAAGTTGAAATATAGTGATAAAATATTATGTATGCATAGTTTTTCCTAAAAGATATTGTGTAATATTCGAATAAACGCTGCTCTAAAACCCTCAAATTCAGTGAGACATTCAAACACAGCGTTATTGCTGCTTCTTTTGACGTCATATGTCCATTGATTTGACATTTTCCAGAGTTGCCAGTGTCACTATTTTGCGGATCTTCTGAGGAAATGTTACTCTGTTTCATCGTATGAATAAAACAGAACTTGTGTCAGCATGTTTATATTGAAATGGAGACTTCAAATTTAATATCTGTTCTTGATTTAGTTATTCTTGAATAATATGTACGTATACCGAGTGCTATGTCATTATTTTTTTGGCCTGCTTACATTGTAAAGAAATATTATGAATAACGCGTGGAAACTTTGTAATTATCTTACGCTCTCGGCAATCTGCATTGTTTAAATATATTTTTTCCATTGAAAAAATAGCAGAATAAAGATTTTGCAAACAAGAAATGGGTCACTAATGAGGTTAAAATGTCCAGCAGGATGTTGAAAGACCTGTTTCTTTCGAAGAATACCAGTCCCGACACTTGATGAACTATAGAAATTGGCCAAAAAGCAGCATATTGATCTAGTTCATGATACCAAAAAGAAATACTATCAAAATCATATATTTCAATCTCCCAATCCTTACAAAACTGCATGGAAAGTGATATCAGAATAATACCCTACTAATGTCTAAATTATATTCGTATGGTATCAGGGGGGTTGCTTATGACTGGATTTATTAATTTTTACAGGATAGGCAACAATATGTATCAGTAACTCATATCAAAGAGAGCACTTGTCGCAGATATAACTCCGAACTTCTCAATACTACCATGGGTGTGCCTCAGGGATCCGTACTGGGCCCTGTACTGTTTTTATTACGTTATACGTCCCTGATAGTTTCTGCTAAAAATGATAATTTACTGGTTGCCAACTGTAAAAATACCCTTCAGTCAGTCATTGATTGGTGTGGGACCAACTGTCTACTCCTCAATGCTAATAAAACTCAATTGGTGCGATTTCACAATCGCCAGAAACAATGTTCATCTGTGCAATTCAGTATCAAAGATGATGAAATTCAGAATGCAAGTGAAACCAAGTTCTTGGGTATCAGCATCAATGCTTGCCTGAACTGGAAAACACTGCTATGACTTGATAAGCAAAGTTAATCAAAAGTGTTATCTCTTGAGGAATCTCAGAGACATTCTAACAGAACATCAACTCCTTGCCCTGTATCATGCTCAAGTAGTGTCCAGGTAGAAAATTTTCTTGTAAAACATTATTCAAAGAATTTAAAATTCTGACACTTGTCTCTCTATATATATTCGAAATGGCCGTATATGTTTTAAAAAATAATCAAAAATTCATGACCAATAGGGATGTTCACGAAATGAATACACGTCAAAAGCATGATTTTCACATTCCTCACCGTGAATATAGGATTTCATCAGATGTGCCATCTGTGATGGGACTTAATTTTTTTTTTTTAATTGCCAAAGAATATAACACAGGTTACAAATTATACTGAATTTTCCAGAATTCTCAAAATATATTTGATAGATGGTGAATTCCTCAACTCATTGACATATATCTTTTTAATCTTTGTACATTTTAACATGTTTTAGTTTATTTTTTTACTTGTTTGTAGGTGATAAATTGTGACGATTTCTAAACGTACTTGTATGTCCAAAGAAAGATAAATGAATTGAATAGATCTGAACTTGTTACGTCACATCCTGGCGCGGTTTCCGCAGTGTTCAAACAGAAACATTTCTTTGATTTTTTTTTTTTTGGAAAAAATACCTCAAAAAAATTATGAAAAAAATCCAACCACTTTTCTCATCGTTCTGGACATTGTGGTAATTTTTACCGAAATTAGTGATCTCGCCTATTAAAATTGAGATATTTTCAAATCGCGTCAAAATAAAATTTACGTTCGTTCGATTTGAAAAATGAAACTAGAAAATTACAACTGAAAACATTTGTTCATGACTTTTTTTCTCAAGAATGTTATTAAAAAAAACAAATCCTCCCTTTCCACGGGTCTGATTGGGACCCTAAAAATCCCAAGCAAAGTTGGGCAAAGAAAAACACCGCCTGAATCTAATTCCTGGAGATTTTTTTATGTTTTAAGTGATTATTTATATGGAGTCAAAAATAGTGTGACATATTCCAAGGGCAAAAAAAAGTTTAGTTCATTGCTTTTTACAGGAGTTGAAATTATTGCTTGGCCCCAGGAGGCTTAACCCTGGTGCACTCAAATACATTATACATACCAAAATCGGAGATGGGCCAAAGATTTTGAAAAATCCAGAGGAACATTTGGTGGACGAAATGGGACAACCAAAGAAAGTGCAGTAATCATTCCATGACTTGTTAGTTTGAATTTATATAGTTTATATGGTGGTGATTGGGTTTTTGAATATATGTATGTTTACAACTTGAAGTGTTTTTGTAAAACTCCTCATTTCCATCAAGGAATTGAAAAAAAACAGCAAGGGATTCATTTCGATATAAAAGTACCTTCTACTTAGAAAAGCCTAAAAAATTTATATAAGTCAAAGTATACCCCCTTAATTTGGAACCTCTACTTTTCAACATATTTGTCAATATTTTCTATAGTAAATTTCTTCTATTTGGTGGTGATCTAAAGGCATATCATTTTTGGAATCCTTATAGGATTCCTCATAACTTTTCCTGATAATTCCCTATACCTAACTGTGACAGTTTTCTCAATAAAAATTATTTTGTCAAATTTTTGTGCAAAACCTGACCATTGATAAATAACGATTTTTTCACAATGCAAATTTACAAAATATTGCAATTTGGTAATAGCTGCATAAGACCATTAAGTATTCTTCCGATGAACCGGATCTCAGTTTCAGCATACTCAAAAGTAAGTTCCTTCCAGAGACACATGAAAATGACAAACTCAGTTTTTTTAAATAGAACCATGCACTTCCTTTTGTATAAATGTAAATACCACAAAAATCTTACCTAAAATCTTGGGCTTGGGAAAATACTGTCTCTCTCTCTATTCGTCAGTAACGGCGACACAGAGGAGCGAAAAGCCGAAGGTTGTGTAGTAGGTAAGTAGTAATGAAGAAAACTGTACTGTTTGTCACTGAAATGAAATCTTTGACGATTTCGGAGCGTACTGAACATTGTCCGAATACATTTCTTAGGAGAGTTGCTCTTTGGTGTTGCCATCTACTCAGCAATCATTCGAAACAGGTCGTGATCTAAGAAATCAAGTAGGCCATATCTGCCGTACGTTTGATCCCACACATTTTCAGATATGAGTGCATACACCAGGGTTTCTAGACATCTTGCTCGTACAGTTTGTGAGTTATGTTCATTTATGTTATGAAATCGTCTTCAATAAAATAGTGATTTAGATAGTAGGCGGCTATCAACTTCATTCTGACAGAGAACTGACATTCCTTCATTGTCATCCTGAATTCAAGTTCCTTAGGTGTGAAAGTTGTTAAACCTTTACATGTCAAACAGCATGGTCGGCTAGAAGACAGCGTTAAGATGAAATACCAATAAAAAGCGGAGTAAGACAGGGATGTGTTCTATCACCCCTGTTGTTCAACCTTTATTCAGAGAACATATTTCGAGAGGCTTCACATGGCAGGACAGAGGGAGTAAAGATAGGTGGCGAAATTATAAACAACGTAAGGTACGCAGATGACACTGCCATCATTGCAGAAAACATGGAGGACTTGCAAATGCTGCTGGATAGAGTGCATGAGGCTGGTCGAAAATGGGGTATGAATGTAAACATCAGGAAAACGAAATGGATGACTGTAGGTAGAATAAACATAGAACCAATTTCGATTACGATCAACGGACACAACATTGAACTGTTATCACCTTTTAAATATCTGGGTAGCTGGCTGAACAATGACATAACGTGCGACAAAGAGGTAAGAGCAAGGATTGAAATGGCTCGTGGGACATTCAGCAAATGGAAACCAACTCTCACTGATAAAAACCTCACAGTTCAGACACGGTTAAAAACACTCCGCTGTTACGTACGGAGCATTCTTTTGTACGGATGTGAGACATGGACGCTTAAAGCTGACATCATGAATAAAGTAGAAGCGTTTGAGATGTGGTGCTATCGGAGAATCCTCAAGATCCCTTGGACTGCACATACCAGTAATGAAGAGGTACTCAGACAGCTGAATATGGATCGAGAACTCCTGAACATGAAACAAGAAAGGTCAGTTATTTCGGACATATAATGCGAGGTACCAAATATCACATCCCTCGCCTGATTATTCAAGGAAAGGTTGAGGGCAGAAGACGGATAGGTCGCAAAAAGCTATCATAGCTACGAAATATTAGAAACTGGACCAGACTGGGAGTAGAACAACTATTCCGAGTAGCGACAGATAGAGACCAATTCAACCAAATTGTCATGGAGATGGCACCGAAAGAAGGTGTGAAAGTACTATGGCAGAAAATAATTACTCAAATGTTGTTTTGATGGATTTATTCATCATTTAACTATGTAACAAAAATATCCGCAGAGTTCAATGAAAAGTATCCTGATTAACCTCAAATGAATTTGAGAAAAATTCATTAGATTGAGTATACATTTTAAAATGTTTGGATCATCAAGAATCTTGCCTAGACCTGTGACAGGTGATGCATTAAATGTTTTGGCATAGGTAATTCTACAAAAATCTTCAAGCATCCATTCATAGTGCAGTTCATGATTTAGGTGTGAAACTTTCATCAGTTCATAGGATTCTGAGTCAACATGGAATGCATGACTACAAATTTCATAAAGTTCAAGCTCTTAAGTCCCAAGACGATCCACAATGGATCGAACTATGAGAAATGTTGATGGTGTGTACACAAGTAGACGAAGATTTTCTCAAGAAGATAATATGGACTGATGAATTTTCGAGAGAAGGTATTTTCAATAGAAGAAATCTTCATTACTGGGCAAACAAAAACCCGAATGTCACAAGCGAAATGGGATTTCAAGAAAAATTTAGTTTCAACATTTTCTGTTTAATTATGGACAATCAATTGCGTTTTTTGATTTATGATCTCGAAAATATTTGAATATCTTGGGTCAACGGTTGGGGATTTCATTGAAGAACTTGGAGCTTCGGCTCATTGCACAGCAGAAGTTGGGTTGGAATTGGACTGCATATTTGATGATCAATGGATGGACGGGATCCATAGACTTTTACTTGTGGGGGACTATCAAGAGTCTACAGAACACCGGTCAACACGAGGGAAGAATTGGAACATTGAGTGACTCGAGCGATTCAGGAATTAGATCCAAATGAAATTCGGAGAGCTGTTGATTTCGAATAAGTGTTTGGAAACTAATGGTCAACATTTTGAATATTTATTGAAATAATTTAGCAACTTTACATCTTTTTACATTTATTAATACACATGTTCGATGTTGATACTTTTTGCATTTCATGACGATTCAAACATTTCATAGCATAAATGATCATAACTCACAAACTGCACGAGATAGGTATACGGAAAGTATACAAAATTAAATAGAAAAATCTCACAGCTTTCCAACTAAGTAATAAAAACAGGGTGTTTCATTTAAAAAAGCTGAGTTTGTCCTTTTCATGAGACTCAGGAAGGAACTTCCTTTTGAGCCTCCCTGTATGCTGAAACTGAGATCCGATTCATCGGCAGAATACTTATGGTATTATGCAGCTATGATCCAAATTGCAATATTTTGTAAATTGGAACTGCACAATTTTTTTAAAAAATAATGTTTTTTGCATGATATGCGGGGTATTCTATTTGAAATAACAAGTACTAGTTTCTGATACAAGCGGCCACACTGTATAGATGAAAATATTTTAGAGGGATAGAGCATGTTTTATTATGCACGCCCACAAATTTTCGAAATGTTCTCCAGATACTTTTAATGTTTCACCCATAATAAAAAATGCTGTATCTAATATATAAAATTCTTGTGAAACGGTGTTTGTAATTAAATTCCTCCGAAATGGCTTGACCGATTCTCATGAAATTTTGTGTGCATATCGGTTAGGTCTGCGAATCGGACATCTATTTTTCATCTCCCTAAATGTTAAGAGTGGTCCACCCCTTAATTTTTTTTTTATTTTTTAGATAAAAATCTTTTTTTTTATTTTTTAGATAAAAATCTTTTTTTTTATTTTTTTATGATACAGCATTCAAAAATACATACAACCTTAAATTTTCACCCTTCTACGATCAACCCCTATTTTTCCATCGCGATTTTTATTTTATCCACAGATCCGCAATAGGGTTGCAGATGACAATCGAATATAATAATTGTAGTACGATAAATTGAGAACGGATAAAGAAAAAACGGGATAACAGGACAACGGGATAACGAAAAAACGGGATAACAGGATAAGGGAATAAATAAAAAACGGGATAACAGGAAAACGGGATAACGAAAAAACGCGATGAAAGGATAAGGGGATAACGGGATAAAGAAAAAAGGGATAACAGGATAACGGGATAACGAAAAAACGGGATGAAAGGATAAGGGGGTAACGGGATAAAGAATAAACGGGATAACAGGAAAATGGGATGACAGGATAAGGGGATAACGGGATAAAGAAAAAACGGGATAACAGGAAAACGGGACAACAGGAAGCGGAAGGAGTCAAAAGCATAGTCTAGATGGAACAACATAAAGGAAAACATAGAAAAAAAGAAATTCTACGCGGACGAGAGTTTTTGGGGAAAACATTTTAGGGATCATAGAAATGTGGACAGGGCAACGTCTGTCGGGTCAGCTAGTATTGATATAGAATAGTACTTTATTAATCTATAAAGACCATATACATGGTAACAGTTAAGTCAAGAATAAATATTATAATTAAAATGAATACACATATACACACACACATACATATGCAAAGAATACAATTAAATAAATAAATAAGCTTTTGAAATTGATCTATTGGAATTTGCGGCAAACTTTATCACTATAGACGTCATAGGTTGCAAAATTGTATTCAAACATAATATTTTGTTTTTTGTTATCTACATACCTCCCTATACTAGCGATGCTCATATTTTGAATCTATTGGATATATTAGAAACACTTGAATGCTTATACGATAACAAAATTCTTATAATAGGTGATTTCAACATACCAAACTATTTAAATGATAATCCTATATACAGGGATAACAATTCGGATAATCTCCATCAATTGTGTAGCTTTCATGATCTTAAACAATTCAATTCTCTGCTCAATATTTCAAATCGCGTACATTTTGAATGCTCTGTAACCCACGACGACCTACCATTTCTAACAGAAGATGGCTAAAATCCAGCATTAAACATTGTTCTAAAACTTATATCACCTGAACAGGTGATACCATATAACTCAGCGAAGTCAGATATAAGTTCCGTAAAGCCAACTTTCCACTTTTATATACTCTTATACAAAATGTTGATTCGTCAACCCTTGATCCTTGTACAGATGTCAACGTAGCCTTAGAATTATTCTATTCACTATTAACCCCAATTTTCAATCAGTGTGTTCCGGTCAATCACAACTTTATTAGAAAATATCCTCCATGGTTCAACAGTGAAATAATCAATATTAAAAGAAAAAATAGAATCGTAATCCTTCAGAAATTGTGGATGCATTTGCACAATTTTTTGAAAGTGCATACTCTCCACCACAACAAACACACAAGTTCAAAAATGTTATTTCAAACAATCCCATCATCTCTGTCAAGCGTTTTTCAGAAACTGAAGTTTGCAATTCTCTTAAAAACTCAAAACCTAAACTTACCAGCGGGGATGATGGCATACCAAGCTTTTACGTTAAAGACTGTGCACACATTCTAGCAGTACCACTACAGGTAATTTTTAATCTAGCACCGAGTACAGAGTGCTTTCCCAACAAATGGAAAATTTTAAAAATCTGCCCTATTTTCAAAACTGGTGCAATAAACAATATTCAAAATGACCGACCTATAACCCTGTTATCCAACTTTGCAAAGGCTTTCGAGATGTGCTTGTACAACAGGATATTTCCTGATGTTAAAAATTTGATTTCCAATAATCAACTTCAGTAAAATATCAACAATTACCAACTTCACATAAACAGTAAGTAATGCATTTAATGAAAACCTACAAGTGGATACTGTTTATAAGGACTTCTCGAAGGCATTTGACAAGTTGGATCAGAATATTCTCATCCAGGGCCGCCGAGAGCTAGTGCGGGCCCCAGGATAGCTATATGTTTCGGGCCCGCGAGCTATTGCGGGCCCGCTTAAATATTGACCGTTTAAAATAATCATGATAAACCTTTTACTTACCCATACTACTACTGATTTAAAAAAAATAAAGGCTTGATGATCTGATCATTGAATGAAAATGCTTGAAAATCAAAATAAACATATATTAAAAATAAAAACAAGTGAAACAAAGACTGAGAGAGCTGCGTCATGGAGCTGCGCGGCAGAACTTTAACCAACCCTTTGCGTTGAGAATAAAGAGTTGGAAGTCGGAATAGCCCGTTACGTTGTGAGACATACTTTATGGTTATACTTTGCACAACTTAGCGGACCGAGCTCCGGGCCCCCTTTGTGACCCGGGCCCCGGGAATTTGTCTCGGCTTCCCCGCCCTCTCATCAGGCCTGTTCTCATCAATAAACTTTACTCCTATGGTTTTGACACACAACTCCTGAACCTTTTTCGATCTTACCTAACTAAACGTATCCTGTTCGTATATTATAGAGGTCATAAATCATTCCAATTTATTGCAAACAGGGGTGACCCACAAGGAAGCAACTTAGCACCTCTCTTGTTCTCACTTTTCATAAACGATATAGGAAATAATATCTCAAGTCAATTTTGACTTTTTGCCGATTATTTGTTTTTGAAGTGAAAACTTCTTATGGCGCGGTAGGCATATTTTAGGTGAGAGAAAATCGCTGGACTCGCGACACCGTAAGGGGACGCGACACCGTAATGAGTGAGACGCAGCTATAGTGTGTGCATAGATGCTTGAAGTGAAGACTGCTTGTAGCGCGAGCATATTATTAGCTATAGTGTGTGCATATATGCATGTACATATAGCAGACCGCAAAGCGTTTAGATAAATAAATTGAATGTGTGAATAGAGAATTTGATTTTACTATGTCCAATCAACGCAATATTAGCACAACGAGATATAAAAGTACAATTGATGCGGTATTCACGAGATATTTAAATAACTTCGAATCAAAATTGTTTATTTCCTATTTTAGTTACCATGAACCTATAGTTTCTATTTTAGATTGTAATAATGTTAATGATAATGATACAAGAGTTGTCGAAATTGTTAACGATGATTCATAAAAGAATATTAAATGTATTTTAACGTTTCTAATAATTAATACAATACAATTCATAAATAAAATGCAATTCATAACCCAATAACCCTAGTACCCATCTAAAAAATGTCTAACGCGCCAAAATACGTTTTCACTTCTGTCGGCACTCCCGGAGTGCAACCCGGAATTTTATTTTTTTACCCATTGTATCTCAGGACTGCTTAATCCTACAAAGAGATCTTGAATTCTTAAAATTGAGTATTCACAGAGCAAAGAAATAATGTATTTAAGGCCTCGTTACATCTTGTTCTAATGCCTCTATGAGAATTGTTTTCTTCTGACAATAAATCATTTTTTTATATATGCAAAATAATACATTCAGCCAAGGGAATTACATTAAAAAACTAAACAATATTACATTGATTCAATGAGAAAATGTATATTCTTGTGAAACAGAAGTTTTTTAAGAAATTAATGCAGTTTGATTTGATTTTTAAAGTAACTCGGGAGATCCTCGAAAAAAGGTTTAGGTATATAATTTATTACGCTGAATAACCAAAGTTATGATGAAAACCAAATTGAATTCCTGGATTTTTAAATACAAAAATAACTTTTGAACAATATTCAACTTACTTTATTGACAATCATTCATATTCACTGTGATTCACTAATTACAAATATTTGGAGCTTATCGTATACTAGGTGACTCAGTAGATAGATTCTTCTGCAAAAAAAAAGTTTATTTTAACACAAGGACACATTAACTTGAATAAATCGATTATATGTTAGGCAATGAATCTGAAAAACTAAAACTCCAAACATTCCATGCAGTTTCAAATTCTGTTATGGTAAACAAAATTTCATAGGTAAATATATGTTTCCATGATTAAAAAAATGAAATCATTTGAAGAAAGGACAAAATATATATATATATATATATATGAACAGCATCAGATTATTGATAGTGACATCTATAATCTATATTATAGTAAATATTTGAATTTTAATAGCACCAAATTTCGTGCATATTAACAGGTCACCAACAAATGTGTCAGATAGGCCTACCCACGATACCAATAGTCGTACTCCTCATGCGTTTAACAAAAATATATATATATATATATATATATATATATATATATATATATATATAGATATATGAATTGAAATCAAATGAATTGTGTCCTATCTGATATTAAATTATTTAAAAATCACACTCGTCAAAACTCACAATACCTATTCCCGAGCATCTGTAATAATAGTAATCAATACATTAGTAAAAAAAAATTGTAGTCACTAAATAGGTATTTCCACATTCAGAATACTGGTACACTTTCTGGTAAATATACTCTTTGCAAGCTCCGCCAATATTTAATATTAATATCAGCCTTCATCTGTATTATAAAAATTATTGAAAATATGTTTCATCATTATTTATATGTACATGTAGAGTCTTTATTAATAATAATATCGAACATTTATTGCAATGGTTTGAACATGTAAAACGAATAGACAGTTCGAGACTAATAAGAAAAAGTATTTGGAGAGAGAAGTTTTTAGAAAGAAATCAAAAGGCAGAATTAGGAAAAGATGGCAAGTACAACATGCACTAGATAGACACGGAAATAAATGGGAAGAGATGGAAAAATATATGGAAGACCCAAGCAAGAGACTGAATTCCACAAAGGAGTATATTTGAAAGAATAATAGAAGAATCTCAAATAAACATTTGTTTACATCGATTAGAGCTTTATTTCATATTTAGACTGCCAACTACCAGATTATAAAATTGATTATAAAATAACACACTCGAGAAAGATGTAAATGTGATGCGCTCTATATCTGATTTGGAACGTGTGTCACTAAGTAAGCTAGGGTGAAACGATTCCATTCAAGGAAGAAGTCAAATACCTATGGGTAATTCTAGATAAGAAACTCATGTGGAATGCTCATCTAGAAAGAGTACCCAAAGGAGCAAGGCAAGCCCTATGGAATTGTAGTAGAATATGTGGGAAAACATGGGGAATGCAATCCAAATAAATGTATTGGCTTTACCTCAGTGGTAAGACCTATGGTCACCTACGGAGCGGTCTGGTGGAGCAAAGGGGCACAGAAGAGTGCACGTGAAGAGCTCTGATCACCCCCAACCAACAGCAGCAATGGAAGTGCTCTTCAACATCCTTCCTTTGCACATCTGTT
Source organism: Gonioctena quinquepunctata (assembly GCA_018342105.1). Taxonomy (NCBI): domain Eukaryota; kingdom Metazoa; phylum Arthropoda; class Insecta; order Coleoptera; family Chrysomelidae; genus Gonioctena; species Gonioctena quinquepunctata. Next base: position 788,618 of record JAFIRS010000133.1, on the reverse strand, counting down.
TCAAGAAGGAGGCAAACGAAAGTCGGACTTGGGGCCATAGAACATGAAGTACATCCAGAATTTAACCTTTGTGTAAACCTTGGACAGTATGCCACAATATTACAGGCAGAAGTACATGAAATCGAACTCGGCCTGCAAGAAATTTCTTCAGAACAGAAACCGTAAAAATCAGTCGATCAAAATCATGTTCTGGCATTAAGTCGGATAGACACCAGATTAGTATGGAACTGCCTGAAAGCCCTTCAAAGCCTAGAGCCTTCTTCGGAATATCATAGAGCATATACAAATTTTGGACCAAAGGAAAAAACGTGAAACAGTGGGACAGATTAGTATGGAACTGCTTGAAAGCCCTTCAAAGCCTAGGCAGGGACAACATAAAGGCTTTAAAGGAAATAAGAAAGACGACTTTCTGCCAAAAGAAGGCACTATGAATCATAGGACCAGAGCCCTTCTTCTGAATATCAAAGAGCATAACCAAAGAAGTGTTTTCAGACTGGACCAAATGGAAAAAATGTGAAACAGTGGGACAGGTCCATAAACCCTTCGAAAAGAAGAACAGCAGCCCTGTTAGAACTGAATAGAAAACCTGTGGATTATAACAGGGATACTAACAGGTCACATCGGACTTGCAGAGAGCGCAGATTGTCGCTTTTGCCAGGATGAGGAAGAAACAGCAGAGCACATCTTGTGCAGATGAAAGGGTCAGGACTGAACAAGATTCCATATGGATTATGGAAAGCTAGAGCCCAAAGACCTGAAAAAGGTATCAGGAGCATCATCATCAATTTCGTAAGAAGCGCGGGACTTGGAGGTAAACTCTAATTTAATTAGGATTGCGCCACAATAGATCTGAGAAAGTCCCAGTGGAAGGGACGGTTATTGCCCAACTTGAAAGGAACCTAACCATAACAACTAACGACGAGAATCATTTCAAATAAAAGTGAACGTTGTCTGTCTGTTTTTTCGCCATTTAGAAACGTATAAGCTCTTGCTCGGTAGATAGGCTATATAAATTAAATAAATGAGTATATCTACATTATCAATGAGTTTAAATGAAGAAATGCATTTCTACAAAAATATATTTCTAAACGTTTACAAAATATGTAGAGCATAAATTCATTTTAGATGATATAACAAATGATTGAAAAACTTGAATTGATCTTTGCAGTATTTTATCACCACTGATTTCAGAATTGTGTCGGAAATATATTTGTAGCCCCCAAAATCATCGAAATTTCGGCAGAGCTGGCAAACTTAACCACCCACATTTTCTCTTCGGTTTCATTGATATAGTTGAAGTCGAAACTAATAAGTTTGTTGACCCAACTTATAGTACAACCAACGAGCGGTGGCCCCTGATCTTGGGGCTGTTTTTACTTGGGGTTTTAGGCAACTGAGGGACAACCATTCGTTGGTTGTATTATCATCATGTGAAAAATTGAAGAAAAATCGCTTACTTATTGGCTTTCCAGCTTCCCATTTGATGACTTTGAGGTGTGTATCGGCCCTTTTCATAGCATCCGCCCTGAGTTCAGGTTTCAATGCCTGCCTCAACAGTTTGGCAGCAATGTTAGAATAGTTGATGTAGCTTTCGAAAGAAAAAAAGAATATTTCAGATTAGGTAACTAGCAATCTCATAACTCAGAATTCGGAGGTCTTCAAAACGAAATAACAAACAGTGCTTTAATTTACCCGAAAAACAATTCAATACTTCTGTACTCACTTTAATCCGGCTTGCCTCCATGCAGACATTTTTGAAAATTTTTGATTATTCAATAATCACCTAGTAATGGAATGAAAATGTCTTATAACTCCTCGTTACGTAAAATTAGTTAGAGAGTGTTATAGATCATGCGCGTTTTGGTAAGCTAACCTTAAAATAGGTTCTAATAATTTCCTTTTTATTTATTTTTCGTTAGTGATGATCGAGGAGAAAAACTCAATCGCAAAACAATTAAGATGGTTCTGAGATTACGTAATACAAATTGTTTTCCATATTTTATGTTCAAGTAGTCTATCATTTTTCAATGACGTTACCTGCATAAGACCTATTTAGTCATTTTTTCACAACCTCCGCGAAGGCTCACATCTGTCATATTTGGCTGAATATCAAAGAGTGTAAACGTTATCTGAATAGGAGGTACGAATAAGCTCTAGCCAATCAAAATCTTGTAGCATTAACCCATCATAGTGACGTACATGGACATGAGTACAGGTGGCCCACGTAACATACAGATACCACAGTGCAGTGTGCGCTAGCTAGTCCCAAAGAGAGTAAACGTTATCTGAGTGAGAGTCTATTCCCCATAAGACAATGGTGACAGTAATAGAAAGGAATAAAAGATCATTTGTGAGTCATAGTGACGTATATGGACATGTCATGGCCACCATTCTCTCTGGACAGTGGCGGACTAGCTCACTCCGCACTCTGGTATCTGAGAGTTACATGGGTTACTCTTGAATGTATATTGGACCACTCTGTATGTCCATGTAGGGAATGTTACAAGATTCCGATTGGCTAGAGCTTATTAGTCCCCCTATTCAGATAACGTTTACTCTCTTTGCGCTAGTCCGCCACTGTCCAGAGAGAATGGTGCCATGACATGTCCATATACGTCACTATGACTCACAATTGATCTTTCATCTCTTTCTACTAGTGTCACCATTGTCTTATGGGGAATAAATAAACTCTCCTACTCAGATAACGTTTACTCTCTTTGGATGCCCGCGACTTCTTCAGTATTGTAAACTTCACAATATCTCAAAATTAAATAAGAAATTCGAAGAAATAAATGATATTATTCTACATAACACAACTCAAAACTCATGCATTCAATTGGGAATTCAAAATAAGATGCCAGCGTCATAGTAGCGAAAATGCAAATCAGACATAAGTGCATTGTTTGTTTGTTTTCTTTAGAGGTTGTACACTTGTTTTGAGTTTTTTCTTAAATATTTTCATTTTGTATTCGTTTCCAGTTTTTTGTGTATAGTGTTATTCATTTCAAGACTCTAGTGAAGTGGTGTATTTGAATATTAAGACAATATCATTTGCAAAAACTCACTTAGAAGGAGACCAAGTATGCTTGCAAAAAAAAACTTCCGTAGTTACTGGACAGCTTAGTGAAGTCATCTGGAGTTATTATTATGAATTATTTTGAAAAAATGTTACACACTATTTGTGAATGTTCGAATTGAAATAAAACCAACAAAAAACAGTTTCTTTTAATTTCATCTAAAAAAAAACAAGATTGAGTGAAAATGTGTCTTTATTGTTGGGTATATTTAAAGTTTCAGCATAGAGAATGTCATTTGTAAGTATTATAAGCTAGCAATGCCCCATCACTAGTTGGTAAGACAATCGTGTCTTTTAAGTAAATACATAACACTTATCACCTAGATATACATATATAATCACTCTTTTTCCATACCGTATGAATAATCTTCAGATTCTTCAGTATGTTGGATAATATCTCTTAACTCTCTTTTCTTTCTTCTCAACTCTCTTTGAAGGTTCTCCTTTCACTTTTTTTGGCCACAGACGATACAGGAAGATTTTGGGAAGGAACTGTATTTTTCTTCAAGATCCCAAAAGCCCGTCGTCCGTCTATAGACTCACTCAATCCTAGATTAGTCTAAACCAGAACGTTACGTTTATTTTCTCGCGGAAAACGATGAAAACTATTCCAGTTCAACGGTATCGTTTTGCCCAAGAGTCACATTGAGGTACACAACAATAATGATTTGAACTTGAATCACTCATTTTTTTCACTCAAAGACGTACTCAACAGACCAGGTGAACCAGAATTTCATTAAATGTCAACAATAACAAGAGATTCGACGAGTTTTAAGTATACAATGGCTAAAATCATAATCACTAATGTTTCAAAAAGTAAACAATGTACTTATGTATAGTTTGAAAAATCGACACCAGAGGGGGTATCCGTTATTTTGAATTTCCAATATCCCTGTTGGACGTTGGATGACCAGTCAGTCAGCATCCGTTCATCAGTTGGCATCGATCTAACATGTTCTATTAGTAGGTGGGCTCAATTTGTTGAAAATATAAACAGGATGTTCATAAAATCAGATGGGGAATCATCTGCGACATTCACAAAAAATAACTTCATTTTAATCGTGGATTTTTCAATTCACAGACAAATCTATCAATATTCAATTGAGAATGTTTCCCTTTTCAATAGGTGGGCTTATTTTCTATTTGTAGGTGAGCTTATTTTACAATTATTATATATTAAAAAACTCATTTTTTTTAACTATTATAAACCTCGAGAGGAGGGGGGTCGGGGGGCTGCAGCCCCATGGGTGCGCCACTGATGCTAATACATTTAATTCATGTAATACTTTATTTACTTATTCAATTATATCAAAAATGTCTATTATATATTTGCTAATGTTCACTACACTTCAAACACCAATAACTTTCCACGTTTTTCTGTTAAAAAAAAACTCCAACCAACGCCATCAACTCTAAAACAACACAGAAAGAGGAGGGTAGAATAAAAAGGCATTGAAAACTGAATGCAGTGTTCCATGTGCCATACTTGTGCAAGGTTAATCAGGTGTACCACACTGGATGGCCAAATTGTAACAATGTAACATGGCGGGAATTTTAAAATGAAAGCAGAAAATGAGTGGATAGGTCTTTTGGACATTGGTTTTTATTATAATGAATAATATTGTTTTCATTTACTTATGAAAATATATGAATGTTGTTTCTGTCCAGTGTAAAATAGCAGGTATTGGTATTGAAATGAAGGAAGACAAAATTAAATAAATAGTTGAAAATGCGGGACCAAAAAATATAAATATTCTAAGATTTAATTCACATGAAATTTTCAACTTTTTGTTGTGTAAAATATCATGTTATTAAAAAAATTGTCGAGAACCATTATGAAACTGGACAATAAATGTATATTCATTATCTAGGATGAACATCTCAAGGCGAACTATGTTATGTCTAGAAAGAACATCCACACGTTAACATTTTTTTTGTATTCGCCAATAACTCTCAGTAGGCATACAAAGAAATGCCACAGAACAACAAATACAATACTTCCAACATCCTTTAAAGACCGCTTTGGGAAGTGTATATTGCGTCTCAAAAAACATCATCATGTCCACAATTTCAAAACATCCTAAAATCTCCAGGGATGTTTGTGCTCGCTGGGAAGGAGCAATCTATTTTAAATTGATATCCCCCAAGCAGCATTATAGTGACGGAAACTGATACTGCAACTTCGACTCGGTGGTTATCACGTAATCACCACTAAATCTACCACTATACAGTAAGAATAACTAAAATTTCATATGTGTATGGTTGCAGTCACGTAATTCCCATCTATGGTAGCCACTCCACAGTTCTATAACTTATTAGTGTCATTTGAGGTGTCTGAAATGGCCACTGAGCGAATCACTTAATTTAAAGGTTTTCAAACTTAAAAGTGGAAAATAACCGTTGCGGTAACCATCCTGTACCACTTAAATATCACTTAGAAGTCACAGTCACTGTGTTTTGGTAACTTCCATAAAACCTTCAATGTGGCAGGCACTTGATTGTGATATGTGGTGATGGTTGCCACGTTCTTGCTATCTCCATAAGTGATTACAATAACCTTCAAAATTCACCATTCCGCGCGATGACGAAAGCTAAACCAAGTTTTCTCAAATTATTTTATTGTGGCTTACAAAAAGTTTGTTTAACCTGTTACGTGGAACATGAATGATTCTATTCAATATGAAATGGGTTATGCGTTTTCAATAGACAATTTCCCTTGATTTTGAAGTGACCGTGGATTGGTCCGTGCGATGATGAAAACTAACCTAACTTTTCTGAAATTATTTTATTGAGGCTTACAAAAAGTTCATTTTACCTATTACGTGAAACGTGAATGATATCCATTCGAAATAAAATGGGTCATGTGTTTTCAATAGAAATGTTTTTTTGATTTTGTAAAAAAAGGTTAATTTAAATAGATCGGATCTCTGACTTGTGCTCCTGCTTAATATTTATACTTGTTGTAATTGTTAATTCTGTTTGCATAAATGCCATCATTTTCATTACTTATTAATTGATAATTGTTACTTGATAATTGTTGATTGGAGCTGCATAAATCCTTTTTTTACAATTAATGAACATGTACCCACAATTTCGAGGTTAAAACTTTGAAGTGGCAGGTTATAATAGCCCGACGTGTTCGCCCCTTTCAAGGGTATAAGACCTATTGTAATTTTTAGGTTATAACTTTGAAGTGGAGGGCCTGCGACGTGAGTGCCACTTTCCAGTGGTGGAAAAGTTAATAATTCAGTTCCACTGGGCACTTTATGATGGGAGGAGCTTTAAAGTGGTATATTTACACTTTCTGCCACTTTAGAGATATACTCTCCAGAAGCCGCCATATCTACAGACAATGCTGGGTCGCCATTATTGGAGAAATGATCGAAATATTCAATAAAGATTTATTTGTCATCAGCACGGCATCAAACGTAGTAATTTGTTACGTAAATATTTGTTTCAACTAACCAAGATTGATAAAACAATGTTTGAGGGAGAGGCGAGTTATTTCCAAAATTTATAATGTTTTCCTCAAATAAAGTGTATTCAGATGGCGTGTGCTCACAATCTACAACACCCATATTTCACATAAAACTTTCAATCGTTTTAATTTTATCCCGATCAGAAGTATCCAAATTCAATATACTCACTTAAGCGTTTGTATGTTTATATGCTATATATTTTTAAAGTTGATCTAGTGTTAGAAATGAATCAGGCAAAATGGAAGAGTGAGGAACATTTATCACAAAAATATGTTGCTGCACCGAGATCGAGCTACATATTATTTACACAAACGCAGTCAGTTGTTTAACGTGTCGGCCACTACATATCCCCGATTTTGCCAGGTGACCACAACGTGGTTGGAATGTGGCTATCTGAGATCCAGGAACGTAGATCGTAACGTAGCAGCCACCAAAGAAGTGTTCCCCATTTTGGTAGCCGCCGCGTGATAGAACCGTGTATATTACGTGGCAGTGGTTGTGGCCAAACACTTCAAAGTTTTCCAGAATCGTGGCCGCTACGTTCTGTCCACTTAAAATGCTACTTGGGGCCCTATGAGTTAGAGAGTTGAAACTTCAAACATAGCTCAGAACTGGATGATAATGCAATATCAACTGGCTTTCTCGCTGTTTTGTTTGTTTGTCTGCTCGGTACAAAATTTGCAACAGGTTTCAGATTGAAGAATTAAGTGTGTAAGAGAGACAGAGGAAAAAAGAAAAAACATTGTGAAAAAGAAAATAAATAAAGAAATAAAATTTCACACACACACACAAGACTAACAAGCAGAAAATACCCATACAGCTTTATAACCCCTATACAGGTCGTCCTGAAATATGTGATTGTGAATTTTGTATAGCTATGAAAATACTTGTAAGATTTGAAAGGAAAAACGTGGGGCGCATATGCAATAGATAATAGTAAGGAGTGTAGGGCTGTCGTTGGGAAAACTCACACAACATTCTATTGCATGCGCCCCAACGTTTTTCGTTTTAAATCTAGCAAGTTTTCATAGCTTTTAAAATTACCAATCACAAATTTTCAGTACAATCTGCATAGGGTTACAAATCTGTATGGTGTTATAAATCTATATGGGGCTAGAAGAAATTATTTCATACTTTTTACTTCGTTTTAAAAACGTATATTAAAAAATTATATTTAAATAGTTTTATCGTTAATTTTTATATTTTCTGAAAAATAATTTCGTTCAATTTTCCAAACTGAGTTTGTATCGTTTTTCGATAAACTGGGCCTATTTGGAATGTCTTGAAACAATCATTTTACATTCCCTACAGTCATTTTGTCGTGTTTCCTGACGATTAAGGGATCTTTGGCGGAGCGATTATTGTGATGTTTTTTCAGAAAGAACATTTGACCCTTTCCCTAGAAATTTTCCAGTAATTAAATTAAGCAGGTTCGGTTTAAACCACAAAAACCATTGACGTAAACAGAATAATCTGACGATATTGCCGCTAATAATAGGAATAACGTTTGGGAGCCTCTGGTATTTCCTACTTATCAAGGAAGCTAACCGGTCAAGGTTCCTGAGCACATGGCACCTTGACTGATCATTTTCTGAATGAATGCGGACACAATACTCGTTAAAATAACCTCCGCTGCCACCAAAAGATACCAGATGACCTACCCTTTCTCCGAAAAAAGCCCATTCGCATGATTCATCCCACTCTACCTGTAGGTGGGATCTTTCGAGCACGCTCTCCAACCCTACCTACCTGTCTGTATGACGCTAGAGAAGTCTACAGGTGGTATTAGTCGTTACCCACCAACCCACTGACATCGAATGTTTCGAATAGTTGGAATCTCTCGGCGAGTTTTCGGATTTTACTTTGCGTGAGTTGAATAACTCTATTGTTAATGTGGAGTTAGGAAAATGCTAGAAACTGTGTGAACGTGTGAGAAAATAGTGCTAAAAGACCTACATTATTGTAAGTTTTTTTTGAATTATATACCTATTTATTATTCATAGGATAAATAAACAACTGCAACTTTTTTATGTAGCGATTTGCATAAAGAATATTTTCTTTTTATGTAAAACGTTACAGTAGATCAGTGTTAGGTACAATATATTTAATGAAAAAATTAAACTTGGTATTTACACTTACCAATATTTCTCAAAATTTGTATTCCTTCCGTGTTATTTTTGCTATTGATATACATGGGATTCAAAAACAATGAAATTGGTTCAAATATTTTCGAATAAACCTCTTAATCTAAAGGTCCTGAAAAGGAACTAGCTCAAATAAGTTTCAATAACCCTCTCAATTATATTTAATGCTATAGTTTATTCAGTATTGTTGACGCAGTGTGAAATTCTAATAACACAATTGCTATTGAATTTGCAATAAAAACTATTTCAAATTGCAAAAACGTATTTTACTTCAAATTTATTGATAAAAAATCAATGACAACTCGACACACATTACATACAAATATAATAAATAATTATTTACATATTTTTTTTAATATATGAAGTTTATAAAACGGTCTTAAAAATATAAAATAATTCCTAAAGCTAGTTTAACATTGCATTGCCATCCAGTTCTGAACTATGTTCGAAGTTTCAAGTCTCTAACTCATCGGGAAGTTAGTTTAAAATCGATTGCAATATTTGTAGCGAACAGACAGACAAGAGAGCGAGTTATTAATACAAAAACCGAGCTTTATCTCCGAAAAAAATTAAGTAACTCGTGAGATGATCGAGAGTTTCCACACTTTATGAACGCACTGTATAGATAATAAGAACCGCATACTTTGGGTTATACAAAATAGAATATTATACGAAAACATCAATGGACGATAAGCTGAGATTTGGGGATCACGTAAGAAACCTGAATAATAAACTAGCGCAGGGGCGCCCAAGCCATGCGGCCGCCTGTGGGCAAAATATAATTTTACACCCCTTACCCCTTTTTTAGTAAAAATGTATACATGGTTGGGTACACATAAATAAAATTAAAATACGTGCTAATACCTATATTTAATTTTGATACTGATACATCAGATAAGGGGGTTACACAAAATTGAAATAATCTTACTTATCTAATTTTGAAATGAAATATGTGTTAATTTATATACCGTATAATGTATAATCTATAATTTTAAATCATCATTATCATTTGATGTTTGCAAATAAAGGAAATGAGTATTTCTGAAAGCTCAAATAAAAAAAAGTGTACTGATTTTAATCAGCATGAAACCTGACTACTCATCCCCATAACATTTAGAAGATCTTGACAAGTCTTAGACATAAGGATTAACGAAGTATGTAAAAAACAAAGCAATAACAAAACTGACAAAATAATAAAAATGTTACATAACAGAAAAAAAAGAACAAAATAACTTATTGGAAGCACTCTTTTCTTGCCTTTCGGCAAAATCTTTAATCAACTCGTCTAAAGAAATACAATCCATAAGGTCACTTTCTATGGACATAATTGCCAAATTACTGAGTCTCTTTTGTGCCATAGTTGATCGTAAAAAAGTTTTTATTAATTTTAATTTTGAAAAATACCTTTCTCTCGATGCTACAGATACTGGTAGCGTTAAAAAAATTCGTATTGCCACTGCACTATTTGGAAATGTTGAAATTGAATTGTTCTCTAAAATGTGTTGAAGAATTAACTGAGGATCTAAGTCATTTTGCTCTGATAAGTGACATTTTAAACAAATAATTTAATCAATATCTGATTCTTTACGTGCTTCATCTTTCAAATAAATGATAAATTTTCACACGAGTTTCTTAATTCTTCTTCATTCAAGCTGAACATTTATAAATAAATCCAAAAATGTTTTGCTCCAACCCCTTGAATCTTTCATTAAGATATGATAAGGTCGTATCTAGTATAGAAAAGAATACTTTTACTTTCTAATTCATTTTCGGGTCTGTTATTGGTTCGTCAGTACTTGCATAATCAAACTGTCTTTTCTTTTTTATTTGACGAACTGTTTGTGAAGATAAAAAATTTGGTTCAATTTCTAATTCTTCAGCCAGCTCTCTGGCGTCTACAATAAGTTCGCTAAATCCCTTAGCATCTCTTAAGTCTAAAAAAAATGTTTTTATTTTGTTTAGGCAGTCTAAACAAGCTTTTAGATTTATACCTTGATTCTGCATTAATTCACTTAGAGAATTGATTTTAAATAAACTACTGTATTATTACAGAGCATAAAAAATTGTAGTTTTGGATTTTTGTTGCGATCGATCGAGCTAGGTGTGTTGTACTAAAATCTTTTGAAGATGCGGATACATCCATTACTTTTAAAAGAGCATCATAAACCTCACCAATGTGATATCTCAAAGGTTTTATAGCGTCTATTCTACTGGACCAGCGTGTATCAGATAGTGGTTTTAAAGTTAAATCTGTAAAGCAAGTTTTCAAAATTGAGCATCTTTTGGTTGACGCGGAAAAAAATACATATATCTCTTGAAAATATCAAAGAATTCGGACACTTCAGAAGAAATTTTAGCACCATCGTTAATAACTAAATTTAATGAGTGCGCCGAACAAGAAACAAAAAATGCTCGTGGGTTTATATTTAAGATTCGTTTGTAATCCACTGTGTATTCCACGCATGTTTGCTCCATTATCATATCCTTGTCCTCGCAAATCATATATACTCAAATAAATCTGTCACATTGTTATACAAGCCAGCACCAGTAGAATCAACTATAGGGCAAAATATTTTTTGCGGCTTCCGACAGACGACTTTTAAGCCTTTCTCGAATAAAAATAAAATAAAAACATTTCTTTATATTTACTATCTTTGTTTTTGATATTTACCGTTACCGCTAAGCCACCTGTGATACTCGGACTTTTTAAGCTAGCCGCTATCGCTAATAGCAAAAGATAATCACGCATTAAACATGCATTGGAGCCGACCCGCGGCATTAGAAAGAAGAGAACGTTAGAACGGTTTATTTAGCCGAATTGCCGCCCTTTGATTTTGCCGCCCGTGGCTTTTGCCTTCATTTGCCATATAGTTGGCGCGCCTGACGCCTCGGATGTTATGCCATCAGAGATCCGAGCTGGTCAGGCAGGATGGCTTATTTCTCTCTTTTAGAATCTCACCTGAGGTATGGCATTGCTTTTTGGGGCTTCTGCAGCACCTATTTCATGATCCCGGTATTTGTTTTACAAAAAAGAGCAGTGAGACACTTATGCAAAGTTTGGTATTCAGAGCACTGTAAGCCGCTATTTATCAAACACCACATTTTAACACTTCCATATTCATCTTAGAGACTGCCTGCCTAATGCATAAAACAAAAACACCTGTTGTTGGTATTGACAGACCGCACAACACACGCCAAAACAATAATATCGCTCTACCTAGACCTACTACAGCACACAAAAAACTCCCTTATATTCGTAAGCAAAAAGATTTATAATCACCTACCCGTCCTCCTTAAAAACTTGACGAATGCCTCCATATTTAGAAAAACACTTAAACGTGAACTCTTGAAGAAACGTTAATATAGCCTGCATGAATATTACAGTGACAACCTGACCTAGATTTATTCTAAAATAGTTCTTAAGTATTATTAAGTATCTTTACGAACACCTTTCATCTATTCTAATGAATCATGTAAACCATATATTTTAACCTGTTTTTTTGTAACCCATTGCTTCTATTTCCCTACTTGTTTATTCATATGCTCGTTTGTTTGTTATTATTACTCCCCGTAACTCCCGGAATTTTAGTGTGTCCGTGCAGTTACTTACATGATTATCTTGAGTTATAATTACCTCCTAAATGCGCACATAGTTATATATAATTACTCTTCAAGAGTCTGGTTTCCTTGCGAGCTTCGTTTACTCTTTTATTATACACCTTTGAGACCTTACCCACTGTTCACATGTGCATTTTAGTACTTAAGTTAAAGCTTTGTCAATAAGATCTAAGTTTCTTCAGACAATACAGTATATTTTTTGATTGATTGATTGAATTAATTTAAGACACTTTTCCCTATTCCATTAAAAATAAATTCCAAAGAACACCCGTCTAGTAACTTATTCGGCGAACAATAAATCCTGAGCAAATTCAATTTACCGGCAAGCTTCGGAAAACATTCTGCGCGTTCTGTTCGGTTCGGGGAAACGTCTTTTCTGCGCGAATTCGGTTTGTTCGCCATGTTTGTTCTGTTCGTTCGCGGTAAAATGTCAGGTAAAAGTCAGGACGCACCTTAAGTTATCTGTGTTAAAAGTGCACCGTAAACGTTAGTTTTTCCAATAAAACTGCATAAATATTTGTTCATAGTTGAATACGGGCCACTCTGACGTTTACAAAAATACAGAATTATGTGTTTACACATGAATGCGCATATTTAATTGCATACTATCGCTATCCTAATAACGATAAGAGGTACGATGTTGATCAAATTAGACAAAAGGAGGACATCAATATCAACCAGCCTCCTTATCAGATTGCTCACGTTTGATTTTAATAAGGAAGAAAAAGAACAACAACAAAGTCCCGCGGTTTATTTATACACAATGAAGAGGAGGAAAAAAATTATATAATTATGGAAAATAAATCATCTGCTGCCTTTAAACTTTCCTTTTTTCAAAATATTGGTCCAGCTAATTATTGTTAGTCCCTGAAGAAGACCGTGGACACGGTCGAAACGTCGACAAAATAAATGTTTATCTCCTAAAAGAAGACTGTTATTCGCAAAAAGAACCAAAACCCCAAGAAACTCAAACTCCATTGTATATTCCTGGTTCAAGAAATTCAAAACTACAATAAATATATATATATATATATATATATATATATATATATATATATTTGTTATTTGTTTTTTTTTTATTTATTATTCCATAGCAAATACGTATGTGATTGTGTTTAATTACTAACGTGACTATTTTTACTGTCATATTTATTCTATTGCTTTCCAATATTTTACCAATATCTTATCAATTTATTCTATATTTCCTAATATATATACATTAATCATTTAAAAATTGTATAATAACCTTACTGATCCACGCGCAGGTTAGCCTTTGTGGATCTTCTCTGTGTTTATTTACTTCTATTCTTAATATTGAACTGAAAGTATATGTAATCATTTTATGGTAAAAAAATAATATTATTATATTATAACGAATAGTATTATCATGAATAAAATACCTTTTAGTATGGCGGAGGAAAAAGGATATACCGGGTGACAATGGGACTATATCTCCTTCACTTATCAACCGATTTGAATGAAATTTTGTACATATGAAAACAAAATGACCGATTTCTCAAATGCCAAATTTTTATTTTACAATTGCAAAAAAATAATTTATAATTTTTTTTTTAGACCATGAAGCCTTGATCAGATTAAAATATATACTAATTTACATCTGTAACTCATAGTAATAGTCATTTCATCTATAAGATCAATAAAAAATCATACAGTAGGAATTGAAATTTTCTGGACGCACTTTTGACGAAAAAATCGTTTTTTTCAAATGGTACCTACCGAGGGCCATATTGCCATTCGATAGATAATTTAATTACTAACTCAACGATATATATATTATGTACCACTTTCTTTTTGTTCAAAACTAAAAACGATCAATGATTGAATTTGTACAATATTTTATTCGATGCCTACAAATTCCAATGAGATATCCGTTTAGGTTTGATGAAATGAAAGGTAGCCGTGGAACCATGGAAAACAGTAGGTGGTTAATGTCATGTCGAAAGTAAAATACCAATTTTACTTGTCATCTCGTTTCATTTGTAAAAAGTTTTTTTGAAATGGAAAATAATAATCGTTATTCTCGAAAGGAACAAAATGATATCCGGAGAATGTCAGAAGAACGCTGTCAATGCTAGTATGCTATCGCTGTTCGTTATCCGTTAAGACGGCACCCATCGAGGACCTATTTCAGGAAATTGTAAATGTTGCTAAGGAAAGAACCAGCTGATCAAAACCACATCCACTTCATCGTCAGTGAAGAAGCGTATGTTCATTTTTCTCCATCTGCCTCAGTGCCAGAAAAGTATTGAAAAAACATAAATATCGCTCCTATAAATACAGTTTGCATCAGCATCTATATGAAAATGTCCCAGAACGGAGACTAAATTATTGTAATTGGCTTTTGCGTCATCATGTTTTGAATAATCGTTTTGTCTCGAAGATACTGTTTACAGATGAGTTTAGGTTTACGAATAATGATATGTTCAATAGGAATAATACAAGGTATTGGGCTCAAGAAAATCATAGGTTGCTGAGAGAAGGTGATTTTCAAGAAAGATTTGAATTCAACGTCTGGGTAGGAATCATAGGGAAAAGAATCATTGGACCAATTCTTTTCGATGGGCCTTTGACAGGCCAAAGATATCTACAATTCTTAGAGAACGATATTCAAAATAATATCAACGATTTACCTGATTTTCACTGATATATGTTTTTTCGGCAGGATGGCGCAGGACCACATAATGCTAATATTGTTCGGCAATATTTTAGTGATACCTAATGGCAGAGATGGATTGGAACAAATGGTCCAATCAGATGGCCAGCCAGATCACCAGATTTAACCCCTATTGATTTTTATGCATGGTATAATGACAACTAAATGTGATGGAATAGAAAACGTTAACTTTCAAAGGAAAAAATATTGAGAAAAAAGAAACACAAAATAGTGTATACCTGAGATTGATGGCAAGGTATTCTGGTACCTCGATATTACTTGATTCATTGGATCGTTTGGTACCATGGAGGGAGCATAACGCTTTTTCCTTACGTGACGAAAATAGACAAATATAAACAATCTAAATCTCCATATCGAATTATATTCGGAGTTGAAGAAAAAGCGTAAGGAACTTCGATCCTGACGTTCAGCATGTTTATTCCTGCGTTCCTCTATGTGTTTCTATTCAAAATACCCATGAAGCAATTCAACCAATTACGTATCAAAAGGAAGCAATCGTTCTCGATTGAGTGATTGATCGTAATCCGAAAAAAAGACAATATCTAAATATACAAAATAAAATGTCCCTACTGTCTGACTGTTTCATCGTCGCCCATCTGTATCAGTTTTATTCCATAAAGTCTTACTAAAAAGACAGTTTTCGAAATTCGAACCCTTAGAGGTTAAAACTACGCCTATAAAACTGCAAATAAAAAAAATCGTGTGCGTTTCGGGGACCGCCATCAGGAACGAAGTTCCTTTACGCGGCTTGCGGTAGGTGTTGACTGGTAGAAATCGCCACGTAATACCAAATACTATACCTATACATCTTTTTTCCAAACTACTCCGCCACAGTAAAAGGTATTTTATTCCGGATAATACTATTCGTTATATTATATCAAATCGACGTGCCACATATTCAATGTAAACCATTAATCCAACATAAAAAAAAATATAAGAAATAATGTCCAGAAAGGATATAATCATCTAAACAAAAACAAAAAGGTGCATAAAAACATTACTCACCTACCTTAAACACTTGACACTCAATATAGCGAGATAGCCGGGCGGTGGATTCGAACACACGCTTTCTTTCGAGATCCAGAGCTTAAATCTCTTATATTGGTCTAACAAAAACATTAATGTGCATCCGATTAGAGGAAAGGCTATCAAAAGACCTCAAATTTTATATCAAATTTTGAGCAAAATTTCAACAATTCCAACGATATGAAATTAATATAAATCTGAAACGAAGAAACGTTCAATTTCCTCTATTCTTCGTTTTAACAATTGGAAACACTAAATTTTCGTATTCTTGTCAAAATCCATGGTTAATATTAATCTTCGATCTGAAGAATCATATGTATATGCGAGAAACAATCACCAAGTAAAACATCATACTATTATACAAAATATTATATCGTATCGAAATTAGCTGTAAAAACAAGAACAATTGAATTGAAAAAAATATATACATTTTTTTTTATTAAATGAAGGATTTTCTGTCGATGTATTCTTCGAATGACACAAGCGATCTAGATACACGATGAAATTCAATAATCATAAGCAAAAGAAAATAATATTTCAATTTATGAATTTGATTGCATCAAATTATTTATAAGAGCCCTGTGCGCATTCCATAATAGAACAAAAGTTCAAATTCTGTTGACTATTTTTCTGCCGATTCTACAAACACTTTGCCCGTCTAATACCTGTTTTTCCTATTTATTGTCGTTGACAAGTGTCCGCTGAGTGGCGCGCTTGTAACAAATATATCCCGAAATCTGAAAGTGTGAGTCTAAGAGAAAGATGACATTCCGCAACAAATGTAAATCCTTCTGAAAAAGGACTATCAAAAAGACCAATCTAAGATGTTCTACTATCAAATTCTTGAAAACCAAAATTTCAGCGCTACATTCTCAAACATTGAAATTACAGTGATTCTTTTTTGACATTGCTAGAAACCAATGGAAACGTTCAATTCAAATAATTCATATACGTTTTGGCCAATCAATAGTGGGAATATTCTACCTAGAAAATTGTCGCGGGAATAATTTGAGGTATTTTGTTTTTATTGTCTGACAACCTATATTTTTAATTTGACGTCTGTCATCAATTCGCATGAAAAGTGTGAAATGAATCCAAACCGGTTTAGTACATCATATAATTTTGCAAGGAAATGCGTTTATGATCGTAACATCAAAAAATAATCTAAAGAATACCACACGAGAGTTCGATATAGTAGAAAATAATTATCTAGATTTCTTTCTCGAACTTGTTGGCAATAGCCACTCGAGCCAGTTGGTCTCTCTTGTCTATTGCCTGGCAACAAGTTTTCGAAAATCTGTCGAATTATTTTCACTCTCTTATGATATTACAACTGAGAATGTGATGATGTCAAATTGCACTGAAAAGCGCTCATTTTCCAAAATGAAAAAATAGGCGAATTACGATGAGACAAAGCCGCCTATCAAAGTTATCGCTTCTTAGCATTGAGAATGATTTTCTCCGGATGCTGGATTTGACCGAAATCATCAATGATTTTTCGTCGAAAAAAGCTCGCAAGAATCCATTTGTTTACGCTATAATTTAATTTATTTCTTGTATTTTATTATACCTACATATGCTCGTGTCGAAATAATTTGATTTGTTCCACAATAAATAAAAAAAAATTGTTTGAAAAATAATTAGGGGCCTCCACTCCTTTGTTGCCCCAGGGCCTCCACACCTTTTAATCCGGCCCTGATAAGATATAAGGAAAGTTTTTACATAGAAACCTTCCTTACCTTCTGACAAGTGTGTAGCTCTGCAGGTAGAAGTCAGTTCCGGGGCTGAAAGCGGGGGCGGGCGATCAAAAATTCTTCCAGAGCGCAGCCTGGCGCCCACATAACTCCGAACACTTAATCATTTATCAAGGCCTTGTAGCCGCGTTGAATAAACGCTCGCGTTCAAAGTGAAAGGACCGGGGTTCGATCCCGAGCTGGGTCACGCAATTTATTTTTTATTTACTATTACACTCACATCAACCACAAAACTTCTACAATATATTGTTCAAAGTGCCAATTTATGCAATGTGTCAACATTTTAATAAAATATCAAACTATTGTGATATTCACTTTTCTTCTAATGCTGAAAGAGTGAGATAAGCTAAAGAACACTTGGAATAATAAGATCATATATTTTTTTTAATATACATTTTGTATCTTATTAATATTTTTGTTCGTTTTTGAATATAATTTAATTCTTTTTTATTTATTCTTTTTTCCTCTTTTTGTTTCTCCTTATGTTCTCAAACTTAGACTACTGATTTGTTTTATTTTCTATATATACTTAATTTGAACTTGTATTGTCCTGTAAATAGGTTAAACTGATGGGCAATAAAGCTATTATTATTATTACAAGTCAATAAAATGTATTACCTCAGAACATTCACCTTCACAACCCCTCAAGACAGAAACATCATTTTCACAGAGCATGACTTGCTCCACAGCGGCCGAAGACTGCTGAAAATTTCTCTGAACCTGGTTTTTTGGCGTACCTTTTCCAGGAAATAGCTCTAATTTGTTCAACGAAAGTATTTTCCGTAAATTTCAATTGTTCTAGAGGCAGTGGGAGGTCGCCTGCGATGTTTTGCAATACCCTATGTAATTGTAAATTATTTCAAGTCAAATAAAGCTTTATATCCCTTCCTGCTATTCGCTTATGAGAAAGATATGTAATTTGATCATGATAGAACAATTGCAATTTACGGATAATACTTTCGTTGAACAAATTGGAGCTATTTCCTGGAAAAGGTACGCCGAAAAACCAGGTTCAGAGAAATTTTCAGCAGCCTTCGGCCGCTGTGGAGCAAGTCATGCTCTGTGAAAATGCTGTTTCTAGCTTGAGGGGTTGTGAGGGTGAATGTTCTGAGGTAACATACTTTGGTGACTTAGAAGTTTTGTAGTTGATTTGAGTGTAATAGTAAATTAAATAAAAATACAAAATTGCGTGACCCAGCTCGGGATCGAACCCCGGTCCTTTCACTTTGAACGCGAGCGTTTATTCAATGCGGCTAGAAGGCCTTGATAAACGATTGAGTGTTCGGAGTTATGTGAGCGCCAGGCTGCGCTCTGGAATAATCTTTGATCGCTCGCCCCCGCTTTCAGCCCTGGAACTGACTTCTGCTTGCGGAGCTACACACTTGTCAGAAGGTAAGGAAGGTTTCTATGTAAAAACTTCCCTTGTACCTTATCATTTCTAATTTATGTAGCCAGCTCTCAGTCTATATCTGGCGCCTTAGACCGCTCGGCTGTCTATTAAGTGTCAGAATATCTGAATTTAACGCAGCTTTGCTAAAATGACGTAGGTTTGTCGGCTCTGGGATCTTGGACTATATATCATTTTTCCAATCTCCTCCGTCACAGTAGAAGGTATTTTATTCCTGAATATACTATTCGTTATATTATATCAAATTGACCTGCCACATACTCATGTAAACCATTAATCCAACTTCGGCATACAAAAACCATAAGAAATTATGTCCAAAAAAGGATATAATCATCTAAACTCACGTTATATAGTTTCTCAATATTTTTCCCTTTGAAAGTTGACGTTTCACAAAATTATGGAATTGTACTTGTACCTCTTGGCGTCTCACCCCCTCATATGTCATTTTTGTGGGGGATCAACGGACTAACGTACCCCATCTTATCCAATGATAAACTCGTATGGTTGACCGACTATATATCTCTAGACAATGGTATTATTTTGTCTCTCTCAATCCCGAACAGACTATAAGCCAGCATGAAATCTGAAATCTATGTCCTGGAGAAAATACTCCATGAAAGTTCGACGACTGGGTATGCATGGTTATAAAGCGCATTGTCAACGAGAATATGTAATTGGGAAAACGGTTTTGGTTGAATTATTCATAGCATGGTCATTATTAAGTAATTCTGAACACGAATCGAACAGTAACACATATTAAATAAAAAAATAATTGAAAGGTAATTATATCAATTACTGTCGACACAAAGAATGACTACATATTATCCAATTGTGAAAAAATTCTATACTTTCTCTGTAATCCATTTCCAGTTGCCAAATAATTTAATGTGGTCGACAAGTCGTATACAATGTCACTCAAAAGTGTGCACCTTATGTATGGATAACTTTTTTATTGACGAATTCTCAGGAAATTTCATTCCTGCTAAAGTTCATGCTTTGTCTTGAGCTCAATAAATTAATACAAATCTCCACCCATTATCGTCGTTATTTCCTACAGAAAAAAAAAGTTTGATCTAAAAGTTGTGTAAATGCTATGAAAAATACAGTAGCGTGCAGATTTTAGGGGATACATTTTTTTTAATGGGATACCCTGTATATTATTTAATTTTTGGAATTTTCTTTTTTCCTGATTTTAATAATATACCATGTTACCCCTAATTTATACCGTCTTTAGTTATAAAACATCGAATAACTTATGACTAGTTGTTACTGTAAATACCTATCCCATGAAAGTAAACATGTTAAAAGTAATCTATGAAAATGACAACTATATTATGTTTGCTTAGTGGCATTTCTTTAATGGAATAATCAAAAGGGTTCACAGTGAGGAAGACAAACTTTAAATATTCATACAAAAATAGATAACAAAGACTTATTTAGGAAATTTAATTAAAATGATAACTCATAAAACATGCTCAATGTGTCCACCATTATTGTCAATGCATAACGTCTTCTTATATTTATGAGTGCATTTGAAATTGCTTCATTATTGATATTCAGATTCTCTATTTAAAATCGAATCGTGTCTAATCAGTTGCATATTATTATTATTAACAATGTCTTTTAGAAATCCACAGAAAAATTCATCCATAGGGGTCAAGTCCGGACTGTTAAGTGGCCATTTAATACTTCCGTTATTTCCTATCCATATCGGGAATACATTATTCAAATGTCCTTGAACCGGTAGGGCACTATGCGGGGTTGCCCCATCTTGCATCCAAATCATACTGGCAAGCTCTGCTTCCAAAAAAATCTGTAAAAGAATATTTTCTACTTCTGGGATGAGTATTTCTTGATAGGTAACTCCTCTTAATATATAATCATAAAACATAGGGCCAACAATTTTATTTCTAAATATTCCGCACCAAACACTTACAGGTTTTCTTCCTGTTTTCTTTATTTGTTTTACCAATCTTTTTCTGTTGTCTTTTTTTTCCCACGACCTTCGATTTTTCCTATTGAAAACTCCTGCCGTAGAAAAGGATGACTCATCAGTCCGTAATATTTTATACTCTGTCCTTTTTTCACTGGCAGCTAAACACCCTCATTATAAATGCAAATCTGCGAAAAGTTATTTACCGTCGGCTCAAATAAATTTCATGGTAACACATTTTGATAGGACTTCAGGCGTATTCAGGTTTACTTTTCTAGTCCACTCTGTTTGATCTCTGATAACAATAGAACGATGAAATTATTACAACCCCGGTCCTTTCACTTTGAACGCGAGCGTTTATTCAACGCGGCTAGAAGGCCTTGATAAACGATTGAGTGTTCGGAGTTATGTGAGCGCCAGGCTGCGCTCTGGAATAATCTTTGATCGCTCGCCCCCGCTTTCAGCCCTGGAACTGACTTCTGCTTGCGGAGCTACACACTTGTCAGAAGGTAAGGAAGGTTTCTATGTAAAAACTTCCCTTGTACCTTATCATTTCTAATTTATGTAGCCAGCTCTCAGTCTATATCTGGCGCCTTAGACCGCTCGGCTGTCTATTAAGTGTCAGAATATCTGAATTTAACGCAGCTTTGCTAAAATGACGTAGGTTTGTCGGCTCTGGGATCTTGGACTATATATCATTTTTCCAATCTCCTCCGTCACAGTAGAAGGTATTTTATTCCTGAATATACTATTCGTTATATTATATCAAATTGACCTGCCACATACTCATGTAAACCATTAATCCAACTTCGGCATACAAAAACCATAAGAAATTATGTCCAAAAAAGGATATAATCATCTAAACTCACGTTATATAGTTTCTCAATATTTTTCCCTTTGAAAGTTGACGTTTCACAAAATTATGGAATTGTACTTGTACCTCTTGGCGTCTCACCCCCTCATATGTCATTTTTGTGGGGGATCAACGGACTAACGTACCCCATCTTATCCAATGATAAACTCGTATGGTTGACCGACTATATATCTCTAGACAATGGTATTATTTTGTCTCTCTCAATCCCGAACAGACTATAAGCCAGCATGAAATCTGAAATCTATGTCCTGGAGAAAATACTCCATGAAAGTTCGACGACTGGGTATGCATGGTTATAAAGCGCATTGTCAACGAGAATATGTAATTGGGAAAACGGTTTTGGTTGAATTATTCATAGCATGGTCATTATTAAGTAATTCTGAACACGAATCGAACAGTAACACATATTAAATAAAAAAATAATTGAAAGGTAATTATATCAATTACTGTCGACACAAAGAATGACTACATATTATCCAATTGTGAAAAAATTCTATACTTTCTCTGTAATCCATTTCCAGTTGCCAAATAATTTAATGTGGTCGACAAGTCGTATACAATGTCACTCAAAAGTGTGCACCTTATGTATGGATAACTTTTTTATTGACGAATTCTCAGGAAATTTCATTCCTGCTAAAGTTCATGCTTTGTCTTGAGCTCAATAAATTAATACAAATCTCCACCCATTATCGTCGTTATTTCCTACAGAAAAAAAAGTTTAATCTAAAAGTTGTGTAAATGCTATGAAAAATACAGTAGCGTGCAGATTTTAGGGGATACATTTTTTTTAATGGGATACCCTGTATATTATTTAATTTTTGGAATTTTCTTTTTTCCTGATTTTAATAATATACCATGTTACCCCTAATTTATACCGTCTTTAGTTATAAAACATCGAATAACTTATGACTAGTTGTTACTGTAAATACCTATCCCATGAAAGTAAACATGTTAAAAGTAATCTATGAAAATGACAACTATATTATGTTTGCTTAGTGGCATTTCTTTAATGGAATAATCAAAAGGGTTCACAGTGAGGAAGAAAAACTTTAAATATTCATACAAAAATAGATAACAAAGACTTATTTAGGAAATTTAATTAAAATGATAACTCATAAAACATGCTCAATGTGTCCACCATTATTGTCAATGCATAACGTCTTCTTATATTTATGAGTGCATTTGAAATTGCTTCATTATTGATATTCAGATTCTCTATTTAAAATCGAATCGTGTCTAATCAGTTGCA
This sequence comes from Gonioctena quinquepunctata, assembly GCA_018342105.1. Taxonomy (NCBI): domain Eukaryota; kingdom Metazoa; phylum Arthropoda; class Insecta; order Coleoptera; family Chrysomelidae; genus Gonioctena; species Gonioctena quinquepunctata. The sequence goes on along the minus strand of JAFIRS010000133.1, from coordinate 765,362 downwards.
TATTATTATTATTAACAATGTCTTTTAGAAATCCACAGAAAAATTCATCCATAGGGGTCAAGTCCGGACTGTTAAGTGGCCATTTAATACTTCCGTTATTTCCTATCCATATCGGGAATACATTATTCAAATGTCCTTGAACCGGTAGGGCACTATGCGGGGTTGCCCCATCTTGCATCCAAATCATACTGGCAAGCTCTGCTTCCAAAAAAATCTGTAAAAGAATATTTTCTACTTCTGGGATGAGTATTTCTTGATAGGTAACTCCTCTTAATATATAATCATAAAACATAGGGCCAACAATTTTATTTCTAAATATTCCGCACCAAACACTTACAGGTTTTCTTCCTGTTTTCTTTATTTGTTTTACCAATCTTTTTCTGTTGTCTTTTTTTTCCCACGACCTTCGATTTTTCCTATTGAAAACTCCTGCCGTAGAAAAGGATGACTCATCAGTCCGTAATATTTTATACTCTGTCCTTTTTTCACTGGCAGCTAAACACCCTCATTATAAATGCAAATCTGCGAAAAGTTATTTACCGTCGGCTCAAATAAATTTCATGGTAACACATTTTGATAGGACTTCAGGTGTATTCAGGTTTACTTTTCTAGTCCACTCTGTTTGATCTCTGATAACAATAGAACGATGAAATTATTACAAAGCATCGATGGTAAAAGTACTGATCAGTGACGTGCGTTCGGTAAACCATGTTTTATTATTTATTTATTTATTTATTTATAAAACTTTCCAAGAAACAATACATGTTTATAACAATATTAAATTTAGAGTAATAATTGACAATTCTTCGATTATTGGATGTATCAAAGTTACACTTGTCAAACTATTATAACTGCGTCCTGTGCGCGACTTCGGCAGCTCACCTAAAATGTTATAGTTTTCAAATAGTGATGGTAATAAATGTATGTAGTTACTTACCAAATGTCCATTTCACAGTCATCATCGGTATCCGAATCAGATGAATCTTCGGGTCCTATTGAAATTACTAGAGACTCCACAGTTTGGCCAATTAAATTATCAAGATCCCACATCTTCTATTCTTCAGTTAATATATGATTTACAGCATTTTTCCAATTGTCGCTTGTCACTTTGGAGTACGATGCTAGAAGAAGCTGACGTACATCATCCAATTTAAAAGTAGTGTTGTTCCTAGCAACGTCTCCTTTCACTTGAGCCCATCTGAGCCCGATAGGATTGAGCTCACAATGGTTTGCTTATAATACCATCCTATAATAGGGGCAGGTACATCCACTTTGCATTCATTATCCTTCATAATAACAATTTTGAATTGTATTGGTTTTACCTAAAAAGTAAGCAAATTTTAATTATGAGGTATCAACCCTCATTTGTAATAATGTCCGATTCTTAGAAACGAATGTACAGTTAAAGTATATCTCGGGAATTTCCATCTAAATATTTTATTTCGACCTGACTATTTACTATAGTAACTGTGCTCAAATAATTACCTCAATTCCTTCATAATAACAAGTGGTGAGGGGAATAGGTATTAGTATTATTATATATTCATTTTGTAGGTATTTAACCATATTCTCATAACATGCTCTTAAGTAAATCCGTGTTTACAGTATAAAAGTTCATAATAAGTATCATTGAATTTCCGTCTTACATTTTGGTAAGAAATGTAACGCCTAGGGTTTATGTTTTTTTTATACCTGAGACCACGAAGTTGTGCTGCCAATGAAAAAAGGACAGAGTATAGTTAAATAATCGGGATCTTCATTAAAATTTTAAATCATCTGTTGGCAAAATTCCAGACGTATGTTAAAACTTGTACTGGTAAAATTATATATGGTTTGTAGTTGTTCTTTTTCAAAGTACTTTGGATTTTGGAAAAACTTTTACCTAATTAATCGGCTACATTTTTTAAACTACATTCAGAATTTTCAAAAAAATTATACAATGTTTCAAAGAAGTCTATTCGCGAATTAATATGGATAAGCTTATCTTTGAAATATATAATATATAGCTGTTCTTCCTGGTTTCCTTAAACTACACGCTTCTTTCTACTGAAACTGAAGGTATTTTCTGAAATTGTTGGACATTTTGAATACAACACCCTATATTCACTTTTTGCTGCACGTTTATTTTTGTTGTTTTGTATATAACAAATATATATTTGAACTTTTTTTTTCACTGTAAACCATTTTGATTATTCCATTAAAGAAATGTCACTAAACGAACATAATTAATTAATTTTTCTTTTTTTACCCTCTGGAATCTGCACGCTACTGTATTTTTGATAGCATTTCATCAAAATTCAGTCATAACCACAAAACTTTTACATTTAACTTTTTTTTCTATAGGCAATAACACCGATGATAAAGGGTGGGTAATTTATAGTGAATAACCCGGTATATTTGGAAATAAACCCAAAAAATATAGAAATAAATGTTACGTTGTAATTCTTTCTCATTTTCATTGGTACCGCATGCCTAGTGTCTTGCTTTTCGCTCGGTACACTCAGCCTAATATAATTCATGTTTCGAATGTGCAGTTCTCTGTCTCTATGCCATTTATTTACTTTCAGTTATTAAATCGTACCGATTTTTTATTAAATCGTACCGATTTTGATGGAGACCGCTTCAATTATTTTCAGGGTGTTGTGAAACGATCACCATAATTCGAAAATGGACGTTTCGGATAGAACGCTTTCATCTTCAGATAACGAACTGGAGAAGCGCAAAGAAAACTCCGAGTACCGACCGTTGAGTTACTACGACAATAACAATCCCTCGGAAAGTAGGAACTTGCTGTCTTCTGTGAATAATAATGCCAGTATACAGCAGATCCTGAAAATTCCCGTCAGTCCCCCGCAAACTGTATATTTGAACACGACTGTTCCGCTGAATATCGCTACGGAGGATATAGCAGGCAAGCACACTCCGACGAGAAATAGTCTGAGGCATAGCAGGATGGTTGTTCTCAACAAATCAGGACAAGCAGGTATTTATTTTACTCTTATATTCACAGACCTCATGATAGAAGTATTTGCACGTCTGCTTCAAACTCCTGCAGTCTTTCACCAAACTGTGCCCGGTACAACTGTTCTCGATGTTGGTCGTCGTACCTCAATTCTGGAGCAGCAATCAGGTCCATACCTGTGATGCTGGTCTTCCGGGATGGTCTGTAACATTCGTAAAGCAAGTCCTCTCAAGGCCACTATAAGTGCAGTAGCCTTTTTTCATCATCCCATCCATTGACCGTTGCCCTTTGTTCCTTTCTAGTTCTTTCAAGTGCTGCATTGTCTTTCCATGCGTCTTCCATACTTCTTTCTTAGTTTCTTCTCGGGCTGAAGTAACTTTTCTTTCTATCTCACTGTCCATTCCTTCCATTCCAGACTGTATTGATTTCGGCCCCAATTTTATCAACATCTTTCTTCAGGCATATGTTCAAGAAATGTTCAAGAAATGCTTTCTGTTGTTCTCGTTCTTTCAGAATTTTCCGGAAATTTTCTTGCGACCATTTTTCTTTCTTTTGTCAACGATTCTCCTCCTCTTGTTTTTCTCTCTCTCTCTCTCGCTTCGTTCCTTCTCCTGCTGTCGACGCTGCTCCTCTTCTTGTTTTTTTGCAGTCGACGTCCCTCCTCTTCTTGTTACTCTCCCCTTTTCCCCCCTTTCGTTCCTCCTTTTTCTCTCTTCTCTGTTCCTTCTCCTGCTGTCGACGTTCCTCCTCTATCTCTCTCTTCATCCTTCTGCTGTCGACGTTCCTCCTCTTCTTGTTTTTCTCTCAGCGACGTTCCTCCTCTTCTTGTTTCTCTCTATATCGTCGTTCCTCCTCCTTCTGTCGATGTTCCCCTTTTTCTTGCTTTTCTCTCTGTCTCTGTTCCTTCTCCTGCTGTCGACGTCCTCCTCTATCTCTCCCTTCAATCCTTCTGCTGTCGACGTTCCTCCTCTTCTTGTTTTTCTCTCAGCGACGTTCCTCCTCTTCTTGTTTCTCTCTATGTCGTCGTTTCTCCTCTCTGTCGACGTTTCGTAACCAGTCGTTCGTCGAGGTCGCTAGATTGGTTCCGATTATTCCACACAGTTTTCTTAGAATCCGTGATTGTTTGGTAGGATAGTCCGGGGACGACTTTCTTGAAATTGACTAGACAGCAGAAACATTAGGCAGTGGCGTAATAAATTCGTATTATATAACCTTCCATATTTTGAAAAAAATAATCAAATAAAACAAGATAAATCATGTTCTAAAAAGAAAAACCCGTACTACTCTTTCTTCTCATGTTTCGAAAACTGAGAAGAATTTAATTTCCGTGGCGGCATTTGTGTATAGAGAAGTATCTGATAGGCCAAAATCAGAAACCAATGACTGTGATGATTTATGAAAAGATAATTTGGTATACGCAGTAAGTCACTGGGACAAACTGAGTCTTTGCATTTCTACACTTATACAGATTTATTGATTGATTTTTTATGTGAAAGTTATATCTATAACACAAAAAATAACCTTCAACCATTTTCTTGTAATTATTCTCTTCATTGTGGATGTTTTAGAAACGCCATTCTCAATTATGCGTTTTAATGTACAATTTATGCGTTTTAATGTACGTTGTGGTGTATCGGACCGTAACATTGAAAACTTATTCTTTTTTAGTAACTACAAGTACCGTTTCAACGAATTTGAAGTACAAAAGACTTGGAAAACTCCTTCTATTAGGAATTTCACTAGTAAGTGGATTATTGATGGCCATATCCCTCTGGTTGTTACTTTGGTCTCCGAATCTGAGATCGAGAGACAATCCATACTGGAGTGCAATACCGGTAAGTAAAAAAAACACAACAAACTAAAACCAAAGTTGGAATTGAGAATGAGTGAACATTTCATATTGATAATCGTTTAACTCTTTCAGGGGCATCTCTGAAAACATGAAATGCATAAATGTGGGCAACAGCTATTCATTTTATTTCTTGAAATAGGCTGAAAATACAAAAATATAATCTTTCAACTTTTCTACAGAAAAAAAACAGAGGTGGTACCGAAAAGTACCGAAAAAACGCCACGGCAGACACTTTTTTCCCACAAAAAAAAACCCAATAATGAAATGACAGCTCCTAAAGTTTGTGGTATATTATTTGAACCACTGCGCATATGGTCTTTTTTTTCGAAGTGGTACAAAATATGGACCATTGCCTCTGAAAAACTTCCAAAAGTTATTGAAAATAAAAAAAATTAAACACACTTCTGAGGTACTTACTTTATAGGTTATTTATTATCGAAGCTGTGTAGATGAAATCACATAACATAATTTCAAAACAGTATCCACAAATCATTGAATAAAGCAACGCTGAAGGTGAACTGAAATATGTTCTGAGAGTGGTGGCTCAGCTGTTCAAAGTTTGCAGCAGTTAAAATAACTCGTGTTTAGCTTGACTAACCGACATATGATTGGCTGAACTCCAGCTTAAGTTCCTCAAGTTGAGTTTTGTGTAAAACTATTGGACAAAAATTATATCGAAAACCACGCATTCATTTTCTGGAAAGAAAGTGATTGCAGTTACCCGACAAGCGGCGTTATTGGCCACATCAATAAAAAAACGGATGATGTGAGGGGACTGAGTGTAGACCAATCGAGAAGTGAGTTTCCTGCGAAAAATAGTTCCAAGTCTCCAAAAAATATGAGCAATAGCGATTTATAAATGCCTTTGAATGGACCACATCCTGGTAAGTTACGCCAGGTATTCAGTGTTTGTTTGACAAAGCTTGGGGAAATGCCACGTGCGGGTTCTGGCCCGATAAAATCCTTTGCGGCCACCTCTTTCGCGAGAGAGTCTGTCGCCTCATTGCCTTCCAGGCCGGAGTGGCCAGGAATCCAGTCCAGAGGCATATTGTTGAATCTTCCTATCGAGGAGAGTCTTTTTTGACAGTTCCACACCAACTTGGACGTCGATCGGCACGAGCTAAGTGCTTTTAAAGCCGCTTGAATGTCCGATAATTTTGTTATTGTTTTATGTGTGAGGTTGGTTTCCTCCAATCTCTCTGCACATAAAACAATGGCGTGGATTTCCGCCTGGAATGGGACCCTAGGCAGGTTGAGATCTCTGTCTTGGGTCCACGACTGGACCTAAGACTTTCCCACTTTTGGGACATAGATTAAATCCACTTTCATCCCCATTTAAAATTATTTCTGAAACAGACATAATATCTAAGTTATTGGGTTCTTCAAGATAAGACTTCAAATCAGAAAACCATGTTCTGATGCATTGTTCCGTTACAATAGCTCTGCCTTTTGTCAATCCTTCAGATTAGGGCAATGATAATTCTCACTATAAAAGTTAAAATACCTACCTCCTAATTTCATTTCAGTTGCAACTTATCTCCATAATTTTCCCTGTTATGATACTGCTTGTTTTTTGATCCCATAGAGACTTTCTTTCCTGAACTAAACTTATCAGCTTTTTACAAACCATTTTAACGGGTGCAAAACAACTTCTATTTGTACGAACAACTGACAAAAAAACAAATAATTTGGTCGCATTTAAAATGCGTACGAACTTGTACGAATTCGCAAGATATGGTCGTAAGCAAAGTAACCACAAACATGGCAGTATATGCATTTGTCTATTTCTGACCAGTGGCGTATCTAGGAATATTGCTTGGGGGAGGGGGGTAATGGCAAAAAAGCTATATACCTCTATTTATAGGTACAAAAAACAAGTATTTTTTTTCATTCAAATTCAAACAAAAATACAAAATGTAATAAAATAAAAAAAATTATACATATACTTATAATAGGTACAAAAACAAAGAAGTTTCCTGTATTTCTTATTTGCAAACCTTTCAATAACATTTGAAACATCTATTTGCACATCTCTATGAACAAAAAGTAGAGCTATTCCAACCAACCGCTCCTGTTGATCGTTGATCGCACCTAAGTTTTCAATCGCTTCAACGAAAAAAAACCTCGCTCAGCAGATGCCACACTAACTGGCAATGCATTTAAAATATGAACACTTTTTTTTCAAGGGAAATATATTAGCGTCACAAGATTTAAAAAAACAACAATAGAAAAAATAAAAAAATGATAGTATCAGCTGAACACTTGAGAGAATATAATTTCGTTGGAAAATAATTTTGATAATGTTATTTGTTAATTAAGTAATTTTTTTGGAACCGCCGATTTTATTAAAAACCGAATAATTGTTCAGAGTGATTCCATATTTTTTTGCTTCCTGAAGCACATGTGTACTCAATAATATCACTCCAGAAAACTGTTTAAAAGTTGATTATTCTGTTAATTATAAATTTATGAAGTTAACAAAATATGAGAAATCGAGTAAATATTAATTTTTTTTTTTTATTCTACAAAGGCATTTTATAACAATTGAAAACGCAATTTGTTTGTAAAATATTTATAAACAAATGGATAAATTGAATATTTTTCAAAATTGTTTTTTGAATTGTTATTATGATTAAAAAAAATATTTTTTAAAATTGTTTATAATAGTTTTTTTAAGTTTTAATTATTTGAATAATATTTGAGATTTTTTTTCTTCAAAATTAATAAAGGGTTATTCTCTAACTAATAAGAAAAAAATGTTTTATTAATAATGTTATTGTTTATTTAGGTACTTAACAATTAAACAAACTTTGATTGGCATTCTATTTTTTTAATGGAATAAAAAATAACAAAAACAACCATTACGACACTGTTTAACATTTTTATTTTGTAACTTTTCTAGAAAATTCTATAAAAATTACATACAAACTTTGTCGTATATGGTTGTTTTTGTTATTTTTTGTACCATCCAAAAAATATAATTCCAATCAAAGTTTGTTTAATTGTTAAGTAAATAAACAATTACATTATTCATAAAAAAATATTCTTATTGGGTAGAGAAGAACGAATTATTAATTTTAAAGATTATATATTATTTAAAAAAAAAAAATTAAAAAACTATTATAAACAAAAAAATATGAATTTTTAATTTTTTCAATTATAATAAACTAATAGAAAAACAATTTTTGAAAAATATTCAACTTGTCCATTTGTTTATAAATATTTTATAAACAAATAGTATTTTTTTTAAAACGTTGTAAAATGCCTTTGTCAGACATAAAACTGATAATAATGTGAAATATAAATAAAAAAAACAATGTTTACTCGATTTCTCATATTTTATTAATTACAATTTTCTGTTTACACCTATCTATAAAATTCAAGGTCACAAAATTGACCAATTTAATGGATCGTGTAAATTTGCACTAACGAATTCGTACGACCAATTTGTACGAATTCGCATGCAATGTAACCGCCGCCAAAAATTTAGGTTATGTTTACCGAAAAATATCATATTTGGCTGAAAGGAGGGCCGACTATTGGAATTATATTATTTCTCACACATATAGCATCATTTTCTTTATTTTAAACGAATAATAGATTGGTGGCCGATTTCTGGGGGATGGCCGGAGATCGGCGCATTTACCCTCCTTTTTCAGATCAAAGGCGGCATGGATGAGTGTTGAATTTTATACAAGTTGTAGACAAGTTCACATTGCTACCGTTATCATATTCATTTTATCTGATTCTAACATACCAACCCGAGATTAAAGGACAGATAAAATCACGCCGCACTTTATATTGAACGATTAATTATCAACTATATATGCCGGCAAAAGTAAAAAAAAAAAAATTGAAAAGAAAAAGCACTTATATTCATGTTATTATAGGTGTATTAACAAAATAATTATTTGTCAACAAACAACAGAATATTCCGATGGCAAAGACCGATTTTTTCAAATGATAGCTTTTTATGTATTTACATTCTGGATAATTAAGGTCATAATGAATTACCTGAGTGCGTTGTTATAAATAGTTCTGAGAAAAGTCCGCAACTCAAAGGTAGCTGCTATCAACTATATTTAATACGAAGTTATTGTCCCCGTGACCTTCTAAGTTAATTGGATTTTTTATTAGATATCTTTACTACGGATGCGTTAATGTCTTCATTTTTATTGGAAACATTTTTTTCGCGATCTGCTAATGTTACACAGACCGTGGAATAATTGGCCAATAACACAAAACAGAAACATGAATTATACATTTAATTGAAGGTTGTTCAATTGAATGATTCTTTGAACCCAATTGAAATGATCTGATTAAAAAATCAAATCAATCTGGAATGATTCGCTTCAAAATGTTCATACTTTTACAGCTGAAAATTTAGTTTTTTCTAACTCTCAGATGATGCAATTCAGTTTTAGCAAAGATTAATTAAAAAAATATCTCAGGAAAATTTGGAACCATTCTACATGTTCTCGCTATGATTTGATCACGACTCCGTTCGAATGGCAATTGCCTTGGTTGGTTGGTTGAAAACTGACGAGTCAGAGACAGGGTTGGCACTTAGCTTCCCTTGACAGTGCGACCAGCTGGGGTCTATTGTATCACTCTGTCGTCAGTGGTTCCTAATTCAAGCAGGTTTTGCCTTTAATTAGGTTTAGAAGCCTGTTGATAGGTTCTTCGGATTCATGCCTGTTTCCGGGCTGATCTCTCCAAAGGTTCTGTGTCGCCTTCTACTTAGGGCGTCACTGTCGAAGATAATATGAGACGCTGTTTCCTCCTCTTCATCACATAGCCTACACTCCACGGTTTCCCTGCGTACTCCCATGGTGTTTAGGTGTTTTCTTAGGCCGCAGTGTCCAGTCAACAGACCTACCATTATACGTGCCTTCGTTCTGTTCAGGTTCAGAAGGTCAGCCGTCAGGGTCCGGTTTGGGTGCCATACCGTGACTTTGCTGTGTATTTGCCCGACAGTTTGATCCCAATATTGTTGGCGTCTTCTTTTTATCCACTCGTCGATCAGAGTCCTGCATCGGTTTCTGCTAATCCCATGTACAGGTTCTGGCCCTGTGAATAGCGTTTCAGATGCTTGTCTAGCTAGCTGGTCCGCTTTTACGTTGCCTTCAATGCCTCTATGACCTGGCACCCACATCAAGGTGACCTTGTTGTGTTTTGCCAGCTCGATGAGGTTCTGGAGGCAGTTCCAGACCAGTTTAGACTTTATCTGTATAGAGCCTTACATTTTGATTCTTTTCTGATCAAATTTTTGTTAATGAACGTGCAAAGTTTTATTATTGATGCACTAATTGTCTAATTTTCATCATGACGTATTCCATGTCATTTAATACAAAATATGGCAACATAATCCGATTTTTATTGAAACTTGCTTTCATTTCGGAAACCAGACTATTTACGTATAGGAACATGATACATCATTTGAAAGGAACTTCAATTTTATTTCAGGATATTTGATAATATACAGGGTGTTCTAATTAAAAAAGTGTACTTTTCACCATTTGTTTATCTATCGGAAAAATCCAAATTTTGAACGATCCTGTACAATGGAAAACGAATTCCCTTAGACATAACTAATGCACAGAACATTGGTAAACTACACCCAGAATTTCAGCTTTGTGAGAGTCCAAATACCGCAGTAATAAACATTTAATTGAAGCTATTTTTTGCACAAAAAATAAGGATATCAACGAATTTCTCGAAAACCGCTTGAGATAGGTATAGGGAAGTATCATACAAAAATGATCGTAAGGTAATAGCAAAGCGAAAAATGCAATAATATACAGGGTGTCACATTTAAAATATCAAAGTTGTTGCTACTCTTCAATATAAGCGGCAACGCCGCAGTGGTGAAAACAGTTATGGTCCAATCGAACCGGATTAACTAGTGTGTGCGATTAAAAACAGTCCACTCAAGATTCAACATGTAGATCGATAGAGCAAAACGAATAACACAAGAAACCAAATTTTCAAAATTATCTGGGTCCCGTTCTCCAGAAATATATACATAGATATATATAAATATATATATATATATATATATATATATAGTAATCCGGATGAAATTGAAATATTAGTAGTTTACATGTATTCCATAATCCGGATTCAATAATCCGGATGTTTCACTAATTCGGATTTTCTCCATTTTAATTGATCCGGATTAGCTATAAGTCGGCACCATATAGAAAACTTTTTTATTATTTGTTTTATGAAAAAAAGTTATTTTTCATAAAAAGTTTTGCATGGCCTAAAACCCAATATGAAATAATCAGATATAAATGTTTTGCATTTGTATACGAGTACCTTTACTTTTTACAATATCGACAATCTTTATTGGGAAAAGTTGATCCTAATTGAAAACTACGGACATATTAATATAATCCATCCACCATGAAATAAATATTTTATTTTTACTAACTCTTCTCTGTATTAGCATTGATAATTTATGTCTACAGATCGACATTCAATCTAGGATGCTCTGACAAATTATGTGTAGTATCAATTTATGTACACGTCGACTTTTAATCTAGGATGCATTGAAAAACCAAATGGTTATCAATACAATATACTATATTAAAGTATAAGTGGATAAAAAGGGCTTTAAAACACGCGCGATTTTTCGAGCACGACGGCGCAGCCGGAGTGCTCGAAATAGAGCAAGTGTTTTTAAGACCAGTTATCCACGAATATTTTACGCTATTTTTTTTTATTGGTGCACTTTGAAATCATATATACTGGTATTATTACTACAAAAAATAGAAATAGGAACTAATAATGCAAAATGGTCGAATTCGTGATGTGACATCAGTATACCTTTCGTTGTCATGGAAATGAGAATAACAGATATTCATTTGCAATTTGTTATCAAAGATTAATATTTGTTGTCACCAGAGCTCAAAAATGAATTATTCTAATATCGATTTTTAATAGTGAGGCAGAATCGCGGTTAATACGGCGGAAATCCAGTGATATATAAAAAAAGAATATGAAAAGTTCATCAAATGGATAGAGGAGCAAGAGGTATCACATATAAATGAACGAGTTGTTAGTAATATTTTATTTGACGTTACAAGGTACTCCTGTCAGATCAATAATAAAAAATTTGTCATTTAGACTTCACGTTTCTCGATTTGTTGATGTTGCCATGGTAACATTAAAAAACGCGCGTTTTTTAAAGTTCGATTTAAACACCCTGAGGCGTGCTTTAAATGGGCAAAAAAAGGCACCAATAAAAAAAAATGTTTTATGATTTGCAAAATTAAATTATAATTTATTTATACCAAAAATTAATAAAGATCGTTTTTTCATGGTAGATGGGTAATATTGGATATCTGACCGTAGTTTTCAATAGGCTTTTTCATTTAGATGACAAATGACTAACTTTGTTTACCTGTCAGACCCAACGGCATTGACGGCGATTTTTTTTTAAAGGAAATAAAATATTTCCGAGTTTTCCTATGGATAGTTGACTTGAATTTACATGGAGAAGAAAACTCACCATTAGAAAATATTCGTGTACATTATTTTATCTACGAATGAAAGGTTTTTGGCGGTATAAAATAGGTAATAAGTACTTAACCTACAAAGAAAGTTACGAACGCCAATGTATGTAGGTGCATTTGTCATGAAGTTGACTGTTGATATAATGTGAAAATACCGCTAATTTTGAACTAAGCCAATCTCAAATTGTTATTTCAAAACTAACCAATGGCTATTCACTTTCCCAATAGCCAATCAGAATTTGGGTCTCAAAACGAGCGCATGGGCCTTAAAAAATCATCTAAATGAAAAGGCCTATTGAGATCTCCTTTTCTCAATAAAGATTGTCGATATTGTGAAAAATAAAGGTACTTTACTCGTGAGCAAAATTTACATTTTTCGAAAAACCTCGTATACAAATGCAAAAAATGTATATCTAATTATTTCATTTTGGGTATTAGGCCATGCAAAACTTTTTATCACGAATAACTTTTTTTCATAAAACAAATAATAAAAAAGTTTTCCATACGGTGCCGACTTAATTGGACACACTATGTTACATACTTATGCAATATATTAATAACGTAGTGGCTATGGACATATTAATTCTTAATTTCGATGAAAAAAATTACTGTTTGAGTTTTGCATAAATCTTCAAATTCTTGCTTATATTTTTGTTTTACAGCTGTACCTTTTCAAAAATGTGTGATACCCGTAGTCGTTCGTGTAGATTCCACAGTTAGTTCAATGCTACATATTTTTTTTACGATGAAACATAACATAAGTAACACTTGGAATTAAAGCGCGCGGTGTGGTGCGCTCTATTTCGCTCTTATGTACCTTTATAAGCTGGCAACCCCTATTTGCGGCCGGTTTTACATAGGCAACCCTATACCATCGTGTAGAGAAAAACATGAGCTTTAATTTGATATATTATTTATCAAAATATGCGATGAGGGTAAAACTTCGACAAATTGATGTTCCCACCTGGTTGCCAAGTAGTCCGGTCAATTTAGACCAAAAAATGAGAGTGAAGTTACATAAAGTCCCAACAAGCTGAATTTTTGTGAAGTTGTTCAAAACATAATTACAAACAATGTCTAGAAGTTCCCCATCATTCCCCTGTAAGGAAAAAATTTAATTCAAGGTCAAAGGTCAAAAAATGAGTTTTTCGCGATTTTCAGCAAAACGGTAAGTTTTATCATAAAAGTACCTCAGACAAAAATTGTAGATCATAAAATTATCTATAAAAAAAGTATCAATACTTTTTTTCTTACGAGCCACCGTTTCTGAGATATAACGATTCTAAAAGTTATAAAAGTTGTTATCGTCATAATATGCATGAGTACGCCACGTATATACATCTAGAGTTGTAAAATTTTATATAATATATATATATATATATATATATTAAATGTTTAAATATTTTTCTATCGGTCATTGTAACTTATACTTACAATATAAAATATACATAAGTTTTAACTACAAGAATATCAGGTAAAAAGAAACCCAGTCCCTTAATCTTTAAGCCAGTGTAACTTCGAGACATCTGTCTCTTGTTTCATTGTGTACGTGGCTAGGGTCTTTCTTCGGTCTTGTTCTTTGGCATGCACAAATTGTCAAGGCCGGTCGTGCTCTAATATTGAATCACAAACAATGGAGGATTCGTTTGACTCCGACGAAGTATCATGCGATACATCGCTATTGACGCAATTTACTTGCATCCAAAATGAAGATGAAGAAGAAGCAGGAGAAGAAGAACAAGAAGAAGATCAAGAAGAAGAACAAGAATTTGAAACTTACGAATAAGACGAATAAACTTCAACACTTTTTTTCATTACATCGCTTTATCTTCCCAATCTTTGAAAATTTCCGTTATTTTGCAATAGTTTTACATTAAACAGGATCACAACTGACCCGTGGAGTAGGCCTACTGGGAAACCACGTTAACAAAACGCGCTAAGTACACTACCTCATAGGTGGCGTGGAAACGTGTGCATATTATGACGATAACAACTTTATAACTTTAGAATCGTTATATCTCAGAAACGGTGGTCGTAAGAAAAAAAGAATTGATACTTTTTATAGATAATTTTATGATCTTAATATTAAAATTGTTCTGAAATGGATAACTTTTATAGAATATGGAATTTACTTGTTTTATGATAAAACTTACCGTTTTGCTGAAAATCGCGAAAAACTCATTTTTTTGACCTTTGACCTTGAATAAAATTTTTTCCTTACAGGGGAATGATGGGGAACTTCTAGACATTGTTTGTAATTATGTTTTGAACAACTTCACAGAAATTCAGCTTGTTGGGACTTTATGTAACTTCGAATGTCTAAATTGACCGGACTAAAGAGGTTGCGGCCAAGTGAAAAGCGGCAACCCAAACTTTTCAAGTTCTCTATATATTCGTGTACAATCAACTATAACTTTTCTTATTACCTAACGAAAGTGGGTGTTCGAAAAAAATCAATTGATTAAATTTTAATTGAAAGTATTTGCGACCATTATTTGATAGGCAACCCGGCATAAACGTATACTTATATTAATAATTATCTCTAAAAATAACGTTTGATTTCATTAACAGATAGGGGTAGTTATCACGCAGTAGGATCTTGGTATATAACGAATTTATTAACCAAAATGTGTACTGACTCATAGACAGCATTCAATCGGAAATATTTAAACACATTTATAGTTATGATTGGATTTTGTACGAACTTCTAAACTGGTTTCATATGAAAGGTGATAGTTTTTTCTACATTTTATGTGCTTTGGCTTTTTTAATGTGTTATCATGTATGTTTTTCCTTTGTGGAGCTCTAGAGATCAAACGCGTGGGCCGATTTTGATGATTCTTATGTCAATCGAATTTTCTCAATCTTGCGAATGTCACTAAAGATATGACAGTGAATCAAATTCAATATGGCGACAACCAGACGCCATAATGTGAATAAAGACATGACAGTAATAATCAAAATTCAATATGGCTACAACCAAACGCCATATTATGAATAAAGACATGGCAGTAGTAATCGAAATTCAATATGGCGATAACCAAACGCCATATTGATGATAAAATTCAATATGCCGACAATCAGAGCCATATTGTGAATAAAAACATGACAGTAATAATCCAAATTCAATATGGCGACAACCAGACGCCATATTGTTTTAAATTCAATATGGCGACAACTAGAGATGTGGTGTTTCAACTGTTCATTTATAAAAACACTCCCACAACTAATAAAATAAATTTATCTTATCAACTTCACAAAAAAAGAAAAGAACTCCGGGATATCGACTGGCTGCATAAGAGAGTGCCTGATGAAAATATAACAAATCGCTTTAAACAACTGAGAAAAGAAGTTGACGAACAAATAACAAGAGAAAAAAAACACATTTCGGTAAGATTATAAATGAATCCAATAATAAAACTAAAACAGTATGGAATATCGTTAACTCGACCAAAGGCAAGCGTAATATGGGTAAAATCGAAGAAATTGTAACGGTGTAGCAATGACACGACCAAAAATCATGGCCGCCACTTTCGGAAACTATTTGTCAACCGTAATCAACGAGAAAATCACTCACCCTTCGGCTCAGAACGATCGTTCAATTGCACTACAGGGCGAGCCACACGTAATTCTTTTTTCTTTGTCCCCGTCAACGAAAATGAAATAATTAATCAATTGCCCAATAAGAGGTCCAACAGGCCCTGATGAAATTCTTGTATCGGTAATAAAAGCAAGTAGTTCCATTATCGCACCCATTTAATGTTCCATAATCAATTCGTCGATCACACAAGGGAAGTTCCCATCTGTTCTCAAATTAGCTTCAGTGATACTGATACATAAGAGGGACGATCCAATAAATGTTAAAAACTATAGGCCCATCGCTCTTCTGAGCATTTTTTTTTATTATAGAAAAAGTAGTTGCAAAAAGAATTACTCAGTTTTTCGAAACTTTCAATCTTTTCAGTGATAGCCAACACGGATTTAGAACCGGTCACTCAACAGAAACAGGGACTATACAGTGCGTTCAACATATCACAGACAAAATGGACGTCGGGGGAAACGTAGTATCAATTATGTTTGATCTCACACGGGCTTTCGACACCGTTGAGAGCTCCTTCGTATCAAAAAAGCTATATCAACTAGGAATTCGGGGCTCCATAAATAATTGGTTTACTTCATTTTTAGAGCGCAGAAAATTCATGGTAAAAATTGATGAAGTCACCTCGGAACTCCCCAAGGAAGCGTCCGTAGGCCCTTAATTTTCTTGATTTTTATTAACGATCTTCCACATCATATAACTGAGGGAAAAGTATTGATGTATGCTGATGACACCTGCATAATTGTCTCGGATGCATCGCAAACAACACGAAAACAAAAAATCGACACTATACTTTCAGAATTCAAAGATTGGTGCTCTAAAAATAGGCTCATTAATAAACCACAACAAAACAGTGTGCGTTGAGTTCTACAATAAATACAGAACACCAACAGTCCCACATATCTCATTTGAGGGGCGTTCAGTTGAACTATCCAAAACACTAAATTTCTAGGCACACAGATAGATTGCAATATTTCTTGGGAAAAACAATTAGATAGCATATGTAGTAAGCTAAACAAATGCTACTATGTAATATTGACTTTGAAAAATATGTTAGATTTCGAATCTCTATTGAATGTCTTGCTTATTCAGCCATATCAGCCGTATCATACAGCCTCTGAAACGAAACGATAATTTATTTTACAAAAACGAATCATTCGGCGTATTTTCTGACTGTCATACAAAACCTCTTGCAGAAATACTTTTATAAATTATGGTATTCTCACAGTACTATCTATATATATATATATATATATATATATATATTGTTTTTAACAGTCCCCTCATATTACTCTTTTTATATATATATATATATATATATATATATATATATATATATAAGAAACTATTGACATTCATTTATAACAACAAAAACAATTTTGATAAAGACAGCGATCCATACGGATATAATACGAGAAATAAAAACAATATATTAGTAAATATGGCAAAACACTCTTTCCAAAAAAAATCGCCGATTACTGCGGGTAGTCGCTTGTTCAATAAACTGCCTTCTTCCTTGAAGAGCTCGAAATGCGTAGAGGTTTTCAAATGCCGTCTAAAAAAACTCCTAATAAAGGAATGCTTTTACACTGTAGAACAGTTCGAAAGCTACATTAATGGTAATTAAATCATATATTTTATCTGTTTTTACTTTTTCGTTCTTCTCAAACATGAATGTTCTGTATTGTCATTTTTACATTTTTTATCGATTTATTACTTCATCTTCATACAAAGATGTTGTTTTGTGACTCGTTCAATCTGTTCTTTGTAAATAGGAAACGGACTCAATAAAATTTGATTTGATATAGTGAAAAAGTTATAACAGCGTATTGCTTGGTACATCAGTAATTGGTTAATTTGCTCTTTAGTTGGTTTATTTTGGTTTCAGTTACTATTTCGTTACATTTTTAATACACTATCACTTAAATATTTTAATGGAAACTTAATTAAGTACAGTCAAACTCGGCTATAACGAACGGCTTAATGACTAGAAATGATTCGTTATAAAGGGTGTTTACGCAGAAAATATGCAGTACATGCATCCTGGTAGCTTTTTTTCGCGTAAATTGACGACACTGTTAATTTTTTGAGACCATAATCCCGATAAATTTGTGCATTTGTGCATCCACTGTCAAATTTTCTAATTATTTCCAGCTTAACCGACAATGTAATAGCCTTCCTGCATGCTTTTGTAGTAGGGATATTGGTACAATGCAGTTGAAAACGTACTAACACTACGCCATGTATCTAACAAATCTAAGAAATAGGGAAATCCCACCGGTCGACTGCGTTCGTAAAATTTCGCAGTTGATTGAACAATATTTCCTCGGTTGTTCGTTATAACCGAGTTTGACTGTATCTTGTTAGTGACTGAAATTATTCATCTACTTTGTTGTTGTAGTATATTCATTTGTTATTGGTGAAATCGTTCATGTACTTGCTAGTGTATGATTCAGTACACAGGGTGAGAATTTGTATATAATTGTAACTCACAATGTTACGAGCTCGAAAACGTCGTCGGTCGTGTGCAAATCTATCTCGTAAAACAAAAAAAACCCGACAAGAAAGTGCACGTCGCGAAACTCAGTCTCCGGTATCGTGACAGAAACGATTGCAACACGTTAGAGATCAAATTCGTTTTCGTTATAATAGCCAATCACCCACAAAAAATGTACCGTCTTATAATCCTAACTAAAAAGTGTAAAATAAAAAAAGTTAATTTAAAAAATCAAAGAACCCGACTTTAAAAAATCAAAGAACCCGAAGAACCGTAAGAAGTGAACTTTAAAAAAGATGGAAACTAGATGACCACAAAATATTGCCAGAAAATTATGTTTTAAGAGGTTAACTATTAACTTAATACTGTAAACAATCTCACGCAGTCGGAAGCAATAATATATCTTCATTGTTAAATTAAAGAAGATGCCGCCGACTGCGTGAGATTGTTTACAGTATTAAGTTTAATAGTTAACCTCTTAAAACATAATTTTCTGACAATAATTTATGGTCATCTTATTTCCATCTTTTTTAAAGTACACTTTTTACGCAGTCGGGTTTTTTGATTTTTTAAGTTAACTTTTTTTTAAGCAGCTCTTGGTAGCCAGGAACATCGACTGACTAGTTGGGGGCATTTTTCGTTGAAGGAAAATCGTGTTTATCTCCCTAACGCATGATTTTTCGCAAAATTTGTAGTAACTATAGCAAAAATGACGAGCTACGACTTTCATACAAGACATCTTTTCACATCTCCAATACTTCTGGAGTTCAATATATGAAAATCCGTTGTTGTATTTTTTTTAATATTCAGCGCCGTGGTATAGTAAATGATTTGCATAATGGATACTTCATACTTTCGAATGCCCGAATCCAGAATTTAAGCTGTTTTGAAGTTTTTCTTAGGTCAATATCTCTATTGATTGGATTCATTATGGAGTTAGTTCATTTCAATAAAGAGTTCTCCCAAAATTATCAATATCAATTTCCTGACTTTCCAAGACACAATCTCAGGAATTCCCTGAGCCTCAACAATTTGCGTGAAATTTATTTTTATAATAAGAGTTTCCACCTTACCGATAGCCGCTCCCCTTTTTGTTATTTATATGTAGTACAAAATTTGTGTTAGGAATGTAGAAATTAAAAATTAATGAATTCTAAAATACGAAATTAGCAGCCAGTGGCATTGCTCGTATATTATCTTACTAAAAACGGTCTGAAGAAATGTAACCTCATACCTTAGAACTTTAGCAACAAAACAAAATGTTTTCATTTTTTCACCGTGACCATTTTTCACTAGTTCAAAAAAACTGCACCAACATTCGAAAATCGATCCATATTGGCTTTTCGATCATCCTAATTCTACCTGAGCTAAGACATGTTCTTCCCTGAATAATTCATATTTATGATTCCACGGCTTTTTTTTTCACTGTCCCAAGAGTTCTTTGTATACAGTGCGCGTGTAAAGTTTCGAAACTTGGAATTATTTTTCCCATGTAGGAATGTTCGAAAAACGCCCAGGCAGGTCAAATTGAAAAACACATTTTGAGACCATTTTCATTTTTCTACCACTTTCTGTTTTCAAGTTTCGAAACTTTAATGCGTACTGTATATATTTTAGTATAGGCGAATCATTATCAGTTTGCATTTTTTTTTAAATATCCCAATGCCAACTAGTAATATTCTCTCCATCAATGAGTTTCAACATTTCATTTATGGTAATTTTCAATGACTGGAAATAACCACAAAATTAATTTTATATTATTTGTTAATCAGGCAATAATCTCCGGTTTTCTTGGAATAACCTACCTGACCTGCTGCTTCAAGGAATGTACCCACAACAGGAAAGTGATTTATTTGCTGAAATCCCTGAAGGTAAAAGTTATTCAATACAAATTATTTAGAATTAATTTGCCCTTGATAATATAGTAGTAAGTGCGTAGTTAAATGAAAATGTAGACATGCAAGACTTGTTGACTGAACAGTGATGAAAATTAATCTTCACCTGATGAAGCTACTATACAGGGTCCCAGGACTCCCTCTTTTTCTCTCGGGAATGTATAGATGGGGTCAAACTATCACTAGTATTTCATATAACTTTTTTTCCTAAAATCCTTCGTTACTAAGTTACAGAGGAAAAATGTTTTTCTTTGATAACTTTTCAAGTGAATATTGAAAATCAACATAAATTTCTGTGATTGACGAAACAAATGAATTCCTTCGATGAGGTTTCATGCATGAGTCAGTTGGTTTGCTACATAATTCCGGTGACAATGCATTAAGAAGTTTTTGTTTGGAAAAAAAAACAAAATGGCGGCTCCAATATGGCGGACGAGTTTTGTGATTATGGCCCGATTCGCTTCAAAATTGGCATCTGAGGGTTTTCGTGGTCAGAGATTATGATTCTTTTGTCAAAACTGAAAAATTCAAGATGGCGGCTCCAAAATGGTAGACGAGTTTTGTGATTATAGTCCGATTCTATTCAAAATTGGTATGTGAAGGTTATTGGGGTTCAATATCATGATTCTTTTGTAAAAATTGGAAAATTCTAGATGGCGGCTCCAAAATGGCGGACGAGTTTTGTGATTATGGTCCAATTCTATTCAAAATTGGTATGTGGGAGTTTTTGAGGTCGGAGATTATGATTATTTTGTCATAATTGAGGGATTCAAGATGGCGGCTCCAAAATGGCGGACGAGTTTTGTGATTATGGTCCGATTCTATTCAAAATTGGAGAATAATAGTTAAAAAAATTAAATAATAATTATAATAGTTTGAAAAACTAAAAAACACGCTTTAATAGAAAACAAAACTAAAAAGTTGAAAATAAATAATAGTTTAAAAATTAAAAAACACGCTTTAATAGAAAACTAAAAAGTAGAAAATAATTTTAAATGAGTTTGAAATAAGAATACAGTGATTAACAACAAATGTATTTCATCGTAAAAAAGCGTATCTCTAGGAAGGAAGATTTAGTTAAACTTATACTTAAAAAAATATTCATTTTCACAGTGATTCTTCAGTTTAATCACAAACCGAATTCTTCTATTTGAAGAGTCAATATATTTCAGGTAGCATAAGTCTGTTGGAAAACATGAGAAGTTGTTTTCCAACTCCCTATAATCTGAAAACTAACAAAGTTCCTAATGGAAAAATGATAAAGAAAACAGGTCGTTTTTTTCAAGAATATTCAATGATACAGTTTAACCATGTCATTACAGATTCGAAAACCCTATCAAAAAATACATATTGTATGCTTTTGAGGTTATATTATGTTTCTGGACTATGCTAATACATTTAATTCATGTAAATACTTACTTTATTTACTTATTATTCAGTGGTATCAAAAATGTTCACACTTGAAACACTCATCAATCCCCACTTTTTTTCAATTAAAAATAATAAAAACTTCAACCAATGCCGTCAACTCCAAAACAACGCAGGAAGAGAAAGGTGGAATAAGAATTCAGAATGCACAGAATACTGAATGCAGTGTTCCATGTGCAATACAGTCCAGTTTTTTTCTGAGAGATTCATCAGGTGTACCACACTGAATGGCCAAATTGTAACTATGTAACATGGTGGGAATTTTAAAATGAAAGCAGAAAATGAGTGGATAGGTTATTTGGACATTGGTTTTTATTATAATGAATAATATTAGTTTCATTTGCTAAGAAAAATGTCATGTGTAAAATGAAATCGATGAGGGGTCGAAAAAATATAAATATTCTAAGATTAATTCACATGAAATTTGTAACTTTTTGTTGTGTGAAATGATCAAGTTATTAAATAAAATTTTCGAGAACCCTCATGAAACTGGACAATAAATGTATATTCAATATCTGGGATGAACCTATCAAGGCGAACTATGTTATGTCTAGAAAGAACATCCACATGTTAGAAAAAAATTGACTTCGCCAATACCTCTCAGTAGGCATACAAAGAAATGCCACAGAAGAACAAATATAATACTTCCAACATCCTTTAAAGTCCTCTTTGGGAAGTGCATATTGCGTCTCAACAAAAAACCTCCTCATGCCTACATTTTCTAAACATTCCAAAACCTCCACCATTATCTGAAATGAAATATTTTCAAAGCCGAAATAATAATAACGCTAATTCGGCAAAATTTATAGCTGGTATAATAATAAAAAATATGATGAAAAAAGTCTTAAACAAAAAGTACCGTACCTATTTGAAAGTATCACTCACAATTTTGAAAGCAGATATTTTTTCAAATGAAATTTCAAGTTAGGTAGATTCGTGGTGTTTTTGAACTGACAAGTCGACCATAGAAAAATATGATATCAACATGATGGAGTACCCACTCCATTATGAAATATTGAAGTCAGTCCATATTTTGAATTTGCGTGTGGAATAATCACGTTTTGTGTTGGTCTGGTTATCTCATGAAACTCAAGATTTGAATGTTTCAAATTATTTTTCACAGCTTGAGGAGTTTCACTGAGAATAGATTTAATGAGCGAAAATCTTCAACCCGAATTATAAATTTATTTGAAAAAACTCAAATCGGAAAACACATGTATACTAACAAAAAGCAAACGAATAAACTACAAAAAACTGCATTTTTATCAAAAATCGTTGGTCCGATCGACTTTACACACTAGTACCTTGTTTTGTTGAGAAATCTCAGTCATTTCAAAGTTTTGGGGTGTGAACCATCAGGGGCAGTCCGTTCCTGACTTTGTAGCTTACGAACTGACGCATGCATTAAACCTCATCAAAGGAATTTATTTGTGTCGTCAATCAACAAAATTTGGTTTTGATTTTTAATATTCACATGAAAAGTTATTGTAGAAAAATATTTTTCATTTTGTAACTTCGTGTGCCCGTAACTTAGTAACGAAAGATTTTAGGAAAAAAAGTGATATTTTGACCCCATTTATATATTCCCGAGAGGAAAAGAGGAAATCCTGGGACACTCTGTATAGGTAGTGAAACTTTTGTCAATCAAGTGCTTTTGTTTACTTTCAAGGTGATTTTTGTACAAATTATTCAAGAAATTATTAAAAAGAAATCCTCCAGTCAAATTACAAACTGATATAATCATCTAAGTTTTGAATATGTGAAAAAAAAATTATATGCTGATTCATCTATAATATTTTCATCGGATTCTCATTTTCGATTGTAATTTTCCTTATTTCAAAGAGTGTATACTTCCTTTTTTGTAATCTATTTCAAATTTCTACGAAACTATAACAGTTTTTTTTTAAGTTTTACTTTTAATTGTTTTAACGCACATTTCACAAACATAATTATTCATGTGCATGTGCGCATTGTTCGCGATCCAGTACATTTAAACGATTTTTTTATGGTGCCACTGAGTAGTGTGATTTACGATCTCTTTTTCCAATCGCCAATGAAAAATAATATGAAAATGAACCTTTCTTGATATATTGATTTTTCAACAATGATCATTATTGTAAAAATATGCATTTTTATTGTGATACAGCGAGCAGCAGATTTTTTGTCACAAATGGGAAAAAATATTTCAAATTTATCAGGAAATTTTATTCGTTATAAATGTGCCCGCATATAAGAATTGTGAACCAATTTGAGAATGGTACTAATGACAAATATTGTATTATATATATTGAATATCCCCAAACTCAAACTTTAATTATCTCCTTTCGTTTATGAGCCAGGTATTTTTTTTAAGTAGCTCGAGAGCAAATTACCTTTATATTCTCCAAAACACACAGAAAAGCTATTCAAAGAAGTGACTTATTCCAAAAACAAATTTTCACAATTTTTTTTAAATATATTTGAGATTGACCTATTGTGGAACATGATCAGAACGCCGAACGTTTAAATCCACCCAACTATCAACTAGAAGATTGTATTAATCGAAAACAGGTATTTGTCATAAACTATATTACAACAAATGACCTCTGGAGTTCAAAATCAATTGAACTGTGTTGAAACTTACGTGAAAAAACAGGTCGTTCCAATGAATGGTAGCCATGACTAATTTGTAAAGATCGAAAAACAACATATTTAATTATAATGATCCACACATGGTATTCAATTTATTTGAATATGTATAGGTACCCAATGTCGAATACTAAAAAAACTGTAGCCAAATCATTCCCGCACTTTGAATCTTGCAGAAACATGCAAAACTATCGCCCAATTTCATGATTTACCGAACATAAAAAATCGAACTTTGTAGTCTGATCAACAAGTTCGAAATGGTGTTAATTACTGATAAAGCTCCTAAAAATATGAGTGATAGCTCATTGGATTCGGAATGACGTGTAGAAAAATGTATTTCGATGATTTTACACCACTACAATTTCAGATTTTTTCTTTTGAGTTAGGGTCCTTTCAGAATATCTAGCAGATGTAGTTCAATGTCCAGCGTGGCTTTAGCCGGGGAAGTAGTTGTTTTCTGTTAGACATCCGCAAAAAATAACTTCATTTTTATCGTGGATTTTTCAATTCACAGAAAAATATTTCTATTCAATATTCAATTGAGAATGTTTCCCTTTTCAACATTTTAAGGGGAACTCAATTGAATTATTCAAAAGGAGGTAGAGGGTATTTGAAAAAAAATTTAATCAGCTTCCAGTAAAACCGGAAAAGATGGTGCAACGAAAATATTTTAGAAGAATTAGGCACATCATCACCTCTATAAAATTTCATTTTGAACCTGACATGGATCGATCAAACTTGTCATGAATTATTCACACCAGCAAAAAATTATGCTTTGAATCGAAAATATAACTGAAGTCGCATTTCTTTCTCGATTTATTCTGTTTTTTCGCAAAAATTATGTGCAGTACAGATAAGTTCTCACATATCTTTACTTGTAATATACAGGATGACCCAGTGTTAAACCGCCAAACGTTTAGGATCGGTTATGTAGGTGAAAATAAGATTTTTTTCCTACAAGCATGTCTCCTAACTTGTTTCGTTTTCGAGATATAGGGTGTGAAACAGGGTTGTAAAAAATCACGATTTTTTCGATTAAAAAAAAACCTATTGTTTGATTGAATTTTGCGAGTACTATAGACTGAGCCTAACGTAGATACTAAATCCTGTAGTAAACCAGCGATTGACCGAAACGTTTCAAGAATGGAACAAATCGAAATCAAAACCGTTCAAACCTGTAATGTTCGCAGTGGAAGTAATTAACAATGTCACACCACTTGAGTGATGGATGGCACAAAAAAAATGTGTCTGAGAAAGAGGAACAGTAAAAAATGTATCCAATATTGAGGCAACTATTTGGGGCGATAGCCTCTTCAGCTTCCGTTGAACGAGTATTTTCCACATTTGGAACTGTGCACACCAAGTTACGCAACCGACTGGGAACACAAAAAGCTGGAAAATTAGTTTTTTTGTTCAATTATAATAATGACATTGATATCCATACAGCAGAGTGACATATGATTCATTTAGATACTGGTAGAACTTAATTTTTAAGTTTGATAAACCGAAGTTAGAAATAAAGACACTTGATTAAATCATTGATTTTTACTGAAAAAATCATTTGATTTAAATCAAAATGACTAAATCATGCCAAACTTGGTGTCAAAGTTTTTAGAAAAAAACAGTTTTTTATTAATGACTCAAAAACCTTTTGGTTGATTTTGATTAAACTTGGCATGCTTATTTGCGTTAATAAGGGGCTTCTTTTAATGTAATCATTGTACGCCACTGGTTTTTTGTATCTTATTTTTTTTAGATTAGACAATTAAAAATACAATGTTTTTGTCTCTTCAATTTTTTTCGTATCCCTCTTAGTTTTTGCGAAAAAAAAATTAAAAACAGTTTCCTTACATGTAACAGGAAAAAACTATCTTATTGATATTAGGACAAAATTATTTATTTTATTTTATTAGAAAACGGGTAACTTTCGAAAATTAAAAAAAAACTGCTAAAAATGACTACCATCTTTTTCAATGCAAACTTTGGAACTACGGACGATAGATTCTGCAGCTGCACGGCACTCTGCTGGTGTGATCTCTCGTGCTGCGAACAATCTGTTCCCGGAAAGTACCTTCATCGTCGCATAAACTCTGGTTTTCATTGTACCCCATACAAAAAATCCAAGTCAGGAGAGCACGCAGGCTGTCTTAACCGCGACCTTTCCGTCTTTCCGGGTGGTGCAGCCATTGTCGGACTGGTAGAGTGTAATGAGACCTTCGTCTAACTGGACCCATCTGTTTGCTCTAATAATTATAAGCATGTCATCTAACACTGGTTCAAAATCATTTTCTAAAAAAATCAACGTAAGCTGGACCACTTAGTCGCGGAGGCAGAAAATATGAACCGATTAGTGAGTCGTCGCATATAATGCATTCCAAACGTTGCACGAAAATTAATGTTGAAAATTGCTGACTTCTAGAGCACGAGGATTTTCGGACGCCCAAATGTAAGCATCATGCTGATTAACGATACCAGCCCGAGTGAAAATTCCTTCGTCAGTCCAAATCACCCTCCGAGAGTAGAAAGCATCATTTATTATTTGCCCCAGTGACCTTTCGGCAAATTCTCTTCTTCGTGGCAAGTCATCAGGTAGCAAATTCTTAACTTTCCGAAGACGATATGCGTGACGACCATCTGCTTTCAAAGTCCTGTTCACAGTGCTTCCCGTAATTGTAAAGATCTACTGGAAGGCACTTCGTAGAAGTGCTCTAAGATATTTTGTGTTCTTCTTTCATTTTGAAGGGGTGCGAAAATTCCATCTGCTTGAGATTGCAAAACGGTTGATCCTGTTTCTCTCAGACGTTGAAAAGTAGTGGCAAACACTGATCTGTCAGGCAAACTCCTTAGAGGAAATCTACGGCATACTCAACTACTACACAATATCCGCGTTTTCAGCTGTACTGTAAATACTTGGCATCATGATTCCGCAGACCCCGCATATACGCACTTTAAATGCATTAAGAATCGAATTAATCAATGAACATGTCACAGGCTGTCATATTTTGACACAAACAAACCCTCAATTGTTCTCCGAGATTGTGCCTGGCTACCTTTGATCTGATTTTTGTTGAAATTAGTTTTTTCTTGTTAGGGCCCCCATAGAATTCGTTCTTTTACAGCAGTTTTGCCCGTCTGGGTAAAACTGCCCGGTTAAGCACGAACAATGTCTATATCCACACACTTCGCGTTCTTTTCATTCACTTGATTTGAAACTTCCTTGATTTCAACATGAATTCCACGATCACGTTAGCAGTGGCGGCGGCATTAGCTGTACAAGTACAAAATTCAAAAAGAAAACTTTAAAAATGGGATAAAGGGAGGTTGCTTAAACGAACACAATTTTCCCACGTGAATCTATTAAATGAGTTATAATGCCTCAAATCGGTCATCTCTCTGGCTTAACAAACCACTTGAACACCCCAGAACACAAAAATCCCGCGTCCAACACTGATAAAGTTTGCCGTTCAAAACGGTTCTGAAAAATCAAGTGTTGGCAGATATTTTTGAACGCCGGCAAGGAGGACGGTTTTTAGCCACACACCTCGCTTTTGTAACGGTTTTGCCCGTACTATTTTACCCGGACGGGCAAAACTGCTGTAAAAGAACGAAGTCTATGGGGGCCCTTACATGCAGGGAAACGGTTTTTAATTTTTTCTCAAAGCGAGTTGCGAAAAAAATTGAAGAGACAAAAAAATTGTATCTTTAATTGCTTAATCTTAAAAAAAACAGTGGCGTACAATGATTTGTCCCAATATAAATTAGATTACCCTCTGGGACGCCACTGGAATTAATAATTCTGTTCTAATTACATTGAAAGAAGCACCTTATTACTTATTAAGTTTTAACAAAATCAGCCAAAAGGTTTTTGAGTAATTACTAAAGAACTATTTTTTTTCTTGACACATCCTTATAGGAAAAAAAATTCTTATTTTTACCTAAAAACCAATCCTAAACGTTTAGCGGTTTCACACTGGGTCACCCTGTATAAAGAGAAATAATTAGAATCATACATTAACAATATTCCTCTTTTCCAGTATATTTCCATAACCACCAGCGTTATAGCGATAATAGCCACCGCAACAATCTTCTTCTTCTCCTTGATCCACCTCATCGCACTGGATTCAGCAACGTGCGCCCCTCCGAGAAAACTGGAATCCACCTGCATGTGTAATTTTACGCAGGGAACTCTGTCGACAGATAGTTACCACTACGTAGACCTCAGCTGTCCGGAAGTGATCAACATTCTGTGGATCTTGATTTTGGTGACATGCGTTACAACTGCGGTCATTTCGTTGTTCGAGTTTGTTTATTTGTACTTACACTGGTTGAGTAGAGATATTCACGCGTACACCAGAGTTCCGACAACGACAAATATGACTGCTATGAAAGCTTTTAATTTGAATAGGTAGCATCGTTCCAGGAAGGTGCGAGATTCCCACAGTGAAGGGACATTTGCCTGGCCCGGTTTATAGCGATTTTATTTGGAAACTACAGGGTGTACCAGAAGTACTGTATTTGGAGCAAAATAAGGCTAAAAGTTCTTTTAACATTTTTGCACAATCCTCGCTCCTTCTGATTAACTTAGGAGTTTCCATGACATTCAAGAAATATACCGAGGAAAAGTACTGGTTATATGAAAATAAAGTACCATTCGAATCTTGCCAGGAAAGTTAGAGGTGGGCTTACATACAATTTTTCCAAATTTTTGTTCTGAATATAATTTTATAAGATGGACAAAATTTACTCATAAAGTTTGATGGAAAAAATTATTGTACCTACTAAATTAAAAAAAAATTAACGTATCTTGAAAAATAAATAGTAATTATACAATATTACACAATGGAAGTTTTTCTAATATTCAGAAACAATGTTTTTCCTTATGAAAGAGTTAGGTCAATTCCATATTGTCGTTAGTACACCCTCTACATCCACATAAATAGTATCCATTCTACAAATTAACTTTAATGTTATTGTTTGTTTCCTCAGTGCCTGTTTGCCAAAATACTAACGAAACATGAAATTAAAAATAAATTGTTATCCAGAAGAAAATAAAGTTACTTTTCTATTTTGACGAAAAAAATGAAGATAATATTAGTGATTTGAGTTCTATATACACTTATATCTACATTAAGTTTTCTCAAAACTTCCAGTATGTGGCATCCCTAATATAAACCTGCAAAAAATTCAGCGATCTGAGTGAATTTTAATACAAATCTGATGAGTGTGTATTGTCATGATGTATAAGTGGACACATTTCAAATGAACACAACAAACTGGATTTATTCGGGCCAGGTTTAGCTCTCTACGGTTCTGTTTAGCATTAATTGATCTGCATCCAAAGATTAGCCATTAGGTAATGATAGACTGTGTCCAAAACCTCAACTATTTGTATATGAATTTCAAAATGTTTGATTATTCTAGAAAGTGATAACTATTTTGATAATTTTTGTCCAATGAAGTTGACACACAAAATTATATCTAATACTCTCGTCACCACGAGAGTAGCTATAGCAATACATCGGGTGGTACCCATAAGCCACGTGAAGCCCACACAATACTGGGTTTGTAAACCACACACGTTTATTTTCTTTAGGCAATCGGTTGCACCAATCGACGGCAATAGGGGTTGTTGCCTGAGAGTGTTGCCAGTTTTGTGGGGACTTGACAAAGACACTCTAACAGTCACTTGTAACTAAAACACTAGTGACCTTCAACTGTCAAAAAACTCCGTGGTAGCGAGAGTTTTAATCCAGTAAATAAATCTCCCTGGAAGATTTCATGATTGAATAGTAGCAATATAAGTTTAAATTTTTAAATAAAGGAGAGTTTGTTTTTACGAAAAATGTTCAACAAAATACTTAGGAATATGTTGTTTTACACTCTCCGGAGTTTGAAATTGTTTTTTTTTATATTAAGTCTACGGATTCATAAAAGGGAGGTTGAGAATTATTAAAGATTATAGTAATTAATTTGGTTTCTCGTTTCATTAATTGTACATAATATTGAATCAATTCCAAAACTGCACCTTAGAGGCTTTACTTTGATGTACAGTTTTGGAAATATTAATCAACACCATTGTTACACATTCATAGATATTTTTACACAATTTTATAAAATAATAAAGATCACATTAAAATATTCTGTGTTTGATTCAACTGATTCTATAATAAGAATATCAAGTAATAACTATATCCTGAATATTTTCTGATATTCAAAATATGATTGGATCTGGATTGGTCACTACAGGTAAGATTATTTTTTTCTTAATTCTCTACTTTGTGACCGAACGCACCCAGGCCTTAAATGATTAAGATAATTTCTGGTTGTTTTTTTTATTCTATTCTTTTTATTTTCGTGTAATTTCAATTTTCCGAATGGATTTGCAATCTGAAACTTACATAAAATGGTCTGAGATATGTTTTGATATTAGAACCAGATTTCCCCATGGAAAACACACCTCATTTACCAAATTTCAGCTGAAATCTTCGGTTTTTGACATGTGATGCTTCTGGACAATTTCTACTTTCAAACTCAATTTTCAGGTACCAGAGCTCCTTAGGTAGTAGTAGTATTAATTGGCCACATTACATACAAAGTACAATCGGCAGTCAGAATTTCACACAATCATAATCCCAATAATAAAAATTTGAGTTACAAATTATATACAGGTAAGAATGCGGTTAAAAACATATATTTTTTTTTTATTTCCCAAGAAACGTACAAGTTTATGGAAGTGAAAATATAAATACAAAACAACAAGAAAGTTAAACACTATACAGGGCTTTTCACGATGAGCGTTAATTAGACGTTTCTGGCAAACCAGACAACGGATCAACCTGAAAATTTCACAGTATGCATAAATTAATATGATCTACACGCCTAAAATATTCAAGACGATGCGGCATTGCCGATTCTACTATAAAGTAGCGGCTACTTTTATTTTTCAAATGGAACACCCTGTATATAATATCATATTATGATTTCTTATCACTTTGTCAACAACTTCATGTACTATTTCCCTGTACCTATATGTTACCGTTTAGAAAATTAATTTCGATTTTTTTTTTTACCAAACGTACTTTTATAAACACTGATAATCTTGAACTCTCTGGTACTAACACGATCAAATTCGAAATAGAGTGGAGTGATACCATGAGGATCTTCACTTCGAGTCATATTTTTATTTGCCTCATACAGGGTCTTTAAAAAATGCAGATACTTTGTTCACATGAAAAAATGAGTGGAAGTAAATTTTTTCAAATGGAACATTCTGTATATTTCCACATTTTTGAGCTCTACATTCAATTTTAGATTGACTTTGTTCAGATAATCCTATTTCGATTTCGAACCGTTTTTGAGATAAACTATTTCAAAGAGAAAATGACGTGGTTTCCTTGTATTCATAACTTATTTTTGAAATTTAACATTATTTTATACTACGTAATATTTCTTTTCGATTCAGTTTTTCATCTGTCTCAAATCAGTCAATTCGAAATTGATATGTACCTTAGAAAAAGTTACTTTGTATGCATTGAGGTATTGAGTATCTCTACCGTACAACATTGCATATTAATATTTTTTAATAGTGTGCTTTGGAAAAATGAATGATCCAATTTTGAAACGTCAAACTTTCGTTGGTGGTTTTAACTGATTGTGATACCAATTATAATAGAAAAATGTCAACATTAGGTTACAGTAATGAAGATTTCTTGAATTTATTAATAATTTATGGTAAGTGCAATAGAATTGCAAGTAGAATATGCCGAGTATTTCATGAAAGGTATCCACAACTTCCGAAGCCGAATAATAATGTGATAAATCGACTACTAAAAAACTGTAGGTTGAATGGAACCTTTCGTCCAAAAATCATTCGTAGAAAGCCTGAAGTAGATGATGATGACAATGACATAACAGTTTTGGGATTTTTTCATGCATTTCCAAATGCTTCTTTACACGAGGCTGAAAGGGAGATAGGTATACCCTACGTGACAATTTATCGCATTCTTAATAAGCACAATAAATGGCGTCCCTATAAATTCTACTGTGTCCAACATCTGAAAGAGACTGATTTGCCTCCTAGAGTGGAATTCTTTGAATGGTTACTTGTCAAGACTCAAGAGGATGAACATTTCCTTGACAATATCATATGGGCAGATGAGGCCAAGTTTACAAAAAATGGAGTTTTCAATAGACACAACAGTCATTATTGGGCGCCAGAAAATCCCCATGTCGTTCGCCAAAGGGGTTTTCAAGGAAGA
This sequence comes from Gonioctena quinquepunctata, assembly GCA_018342105.1. NCBI lineage: Eukaryota > Metazoa > Arthropoda > Insecta > Coleoptera > Chrysomelidae > Gonioctena > Gonioctena quinquepunctata. The sequence goes on along the minus strand of JAFIRS010000133.1, from coordinate 732,724 downwards.
TGGCAATTTAATGTATTTTGTGCCATAAAGAATGGGTCAATTTTTTATATTGAGTTTTATGATGATAATTTGAATGCAACAAAATATGAAGATTTACTGAGAAATGGAATTCAAGTGATTTTAAATAATAGGCCAGGAAGAGAAGTGTATAGTACCAAATGGATGGTGCTCCACCCCATAATTCTCGTTCAGTAAGCGAAGCTTTAACTGAAATCTTCGAAGACAGATGGATTGGTAATAATGGACCTTTTCGTTGGCCTCCTAGAACACCAGATGGCAATCCATTAGATTATTTTGTGTGGGGTTTCATTAAAAATATGGTTTACTCCAACCCAGTAACAACAATGGAAGATATGAAATCGAGAGTTAGAACTGCTTTCAATAGTTTAACTCCAGACCCAATCAGAAGCGCTACACATGAAAATCTTTTGAAGAGATCACATGTTTGTTTAAGTAGAGGTGGAGATGTGTACGAACATATTCTGAAATACACTGACAATTGAATTAACTTACTAATTCATGAAATTATTTTCAGTTCGTGTGTCAGCGTTAATAAAACTATTGTTTGAAGAGAAGTTTCATTTGATGGTTGAAGAGTATTTTAATGATTATTTATTCATTGTATTATCTCTGACTGATGAAGGAACATCGAACGGAATCTGTTAAATTTCAAAAATAAGTGATGAACACAAGGAAACCACGTCATTTTCTGTTTGAAACAGTTTATCTCGAAAACGGTTCGAAATCGAAATAGGATTATCTGAACAAAGTCAATCTAAAATTGGATGTAGAGCTCAAAAATAAATATACAGGATGTTCCATTTGAAAAAATTTACTTCCACTCATTTTTTCATGTGAACAAAGTATCTGCATTTTTTAAAGACCCTGTATGAGGCAAATAAAAATATGACTCGAAGTGAAGATCCTCATGGTATCACTCCATTTCGAATTTGATCGTCTTAGTACCAGAAGTTCAAGATTATCAGCGTTTATAAAAGTACATGTTTGGTAAAAAAAAATCGAAATTAATTTATATCTTCTAAACGGTAACAGATAGGTATAGGAAAATAGTACATGAAGTTGTTGCCAAAGTGAAAAAAAATCATAATATATTATATACAGGGTGTTCTATTTGAAAAATCAAAGTAGTCGCTACTTTATAGTAGAAGCGGCAACGCCGCATCGTCTAACATATTTTAGGCGTGTAGATCATATTAATTTATGCATACTGTGAAATTTTCAGGTTGATCCGTTGTCTGGTTTGCCAGAAACGTCTAATTAACGCTCATCGTGAAAAGCCCTGTATACTCCAGAGAGTATATAGAAGAATAATATAAATGATAGAATCAGAAGAAAAAAAGAAATTAATAATGAAGAAGGTGTTTCTTTAATGAATTTTGAATCGTAATTTGCCATATGTTTTCAAATGGTCTGGTAGATTATTGTAAAATGTTATTCCATTGTAATAAATAGATTTTCGTCCAAAATTTGTCTTTATTTTAGTAATCGCTAGATTATTGGAAAATCTGATTGAGTAACTGTGTTGTTCACTATTAGTTTTGAATACCAAATTAGAATGGTTTATATTATTTTGAACGAAATGAATGAAGGTGCACAGACTCATTTTGTATAATGAATTAATATCTAAAAGTTTTCTTGGTTTATATAAATTAACTGTTGGTTCTCGATAGTCAAGTTTGAATATACACTTGATGATTTTGTATTGAAGTGTTTTCAATGGCTTGAGCAAAGAATGACTAGCTGAACCCCAAACAGAAATTAAATATTGGAATTTGGAGTAAATCAAGGTAAAATAAATGGTTTTGAGATATTCAATAGGTACAAAATTTCTTATTTTGAAAAAAATTCCAATAATAGGGGAGATTCGTTTTCTTAATATATCAATATGTTTGGACCACTATAAATTCTCATCTGCATCTGCTAAAGAGTGTATATATATATATATATATAAGGAAAAGTACCGGTCCCAAAATGGAACCTTGAGGAACACCACATAAAACGGTTTTCTGTGAACTGTACTCTTCTCTCATACATACAAACTGTTGCCTGTCTGATAAATAATTTTTAAACCACATATATACAGGTCCTCTAATACCTATTCTATTCAAAGTACTCAATAGGATTTTGTGATATACTGAATCGAATGCTTTTCGAAGATCCACTGACAATATACCGCATTTTTTGACTGAATCTATATCTAGTTGGAGTTCAGTGATAATATCTAGAACAGCTGATTCAGTATCACTTGATTTTCGAAACCCATATTGACCATTAAACAATAAATTTGATTTTTCGAGATATTCCAATAATCTGCAATGTACTGCTTTTTCTATAATTTTTGATGGTACCGAAAAAAATAGAGATTGGTCTATAATTCCCCATTTGATATTTTTTACCCGTTTTGAAAATAGGCTTAACTTTGGCAATTTTTCATTTGTCAGGTACTGAGCCTGTTGAGAACGTTAAATTTATTAACTTACTCATTATTGGTGCAATTTCTGATTTTACCGTTTTTACAATTTTTGTAGTGATATTATCGAATCCCGGAGCTTTTCTTGTATCAAGTTCACTGATTATTTCTTCTACTTCCTCAGATTCAGTGGGTCTCAAAAACATTGATGAAATTTCTCTTTTGGCCATGAAACCCGATGACAACTCAGGACCAATATTAATGAAATAATCATTGAACTCTTCACAAATTTCTTGTTGGTTACTAATATTTTTTCCATTTTTCGAGATAATGCAATTTCATCATAGCGTCTTATTATATAACAGTTCATTCAATGAATTCCAAGCTGATTTTGTAGTAGCATTGGTGAATTTTTGTTTATATTATTTTTTTGCTTCTTTGGCACTTAATTTAACTAATTTATTATAATGATCATACGAATCAATAAACAATTGGGTAAAATAAATGGTTTTGAGATATTCAGTGTTTGAATTCCAATGTTAAAAACTCTTCTACTGAATAAAAACAATTTTCCAGGTGATATTTTTTTAGAAAAATCGAATTTAAACGGTTTTCTTCACATAAAGGATTCAATATAAAATTGAACCAGAGAAAGGTAGATCTCAGGTGAAAAACAACTACTTTCCTGGCAAATACCACGCAGAACGTTGAATGATATTCACCTGAAAATCCATGCATACTTCCATATAATATCAATGGACATTGAATGCAAATGTTTCTTTCTGATAAGCTCGATTATGGTTAATTTATGTCGTGTTCACCTAACAATCCATACCGGTTTCAGGCTTCTTGGCCCTCATCAGTCGATAGTCAACCAGCCAAAGGCCCAAAAGAACTCTGGCTGAAGTGAGACACAACGTAAACAAACCATCATCGATCTTGTAACACCTATAGGTCGCGGAAAAGATAAACTTTAACTGGCGGTACCTAGTGACGAAAGAAACACTCGAAAATCTCCCACCTCGATAGGTTTCTAAATAAAGATTCCTTCTCAGTAGGAGTGGCAAGCCCGTCTAGCATATAGTGAGAGATAAGTGCCATGTGAAGTGGAATGAATAGAAAAATCGAATTTAACGGTTTTCTTACATAAAGGATTCAATATAAAATTGAACCAGAGAAAGGTAGATCTCAGGTGAAAAACAACTACTTTCCTGGCAAATACCACGCAGAACGTTGAATGATATTCACCTGAAAATCCATGCATACTTCCATATAATATCAATGGACATTGAATGCAAATGTTTCTTTCTGATAAGCTCGATTATGGTTAATTTATGTCGTGTTCACCTAACAATCCGCATACCGGTTTCAGGCTTCTTGGCCCTCATCAGTACGGAGTAGTCAACCAGCCAAAGGTCCAAAGAACTCTGGCTGAAGTGAGACCACGTAAACAAACCATCATCGATCTTGTAACACCTATAGAGTCGCGGAAAAGATAAACTTTAACTGGCGGTACCTAGTGACAAAAAAGAAACACTCGAAAATCTCCCACCTCGATAGGTTTCTAAATAAAGATTCCTTCTCAGTAGGAGTGGCAAGCCCGTCTAGCATATAGTGAGAGATAAGTGCCATGTGAAGTGGAATGAATAGAAAAATCGAATTTAAACGGTTTTCTTCACATAAAGGATTCAATATAAAATTGAACCAGAGAAAGGTAGATCTCAGGTGAAAAACAACTACTTTCCTGGCAAATACCACGCAGAACGTTGAATGATATTCACCTGAAAATGATGGCCAAGAAGCCTGAAACCGGTATCGGATTGTTAGGTGAACACGCATAAATTAACCATAATCGAGCTTATCAGAAAGAAACATTTGCATTCAATGTCCATTGATATTATATGGAAGTATGCATGGATTTTCAGGTGAATATCATTCAACGTTCTGCGTGGTATTTGCCAGGAAAGTAGTTGTTTTTCACCTGAGATCTACCTTTCTCTGGTTCAATTTTATATTGAATCCTTTATGTGAAGAAACCGTTTAAATTCGATTTTTCTATTCATTCCACTTCACATGGCACTTATCTCTCACTATATGCTAGACGGGCTTGCCACTCCTTTTTCACCTGAGATCTACCTTTCTCTGGTTCAATCGAGGTGGGAGATTTCGAGTGTTTCTTTCTGTCACTAGTACCGCCAGTTAAAGTTTATCTTTCGGCTACCTATAGGTGTTACAAGATCGATGATGGTTTGTTTACGTGTGTCTCACTTCAGCCAGAGTTCTTGGACCTTTGGCTGGTTGACTACTCCGTACTGATGAGGGCCAAGAAGCCTGAAACCGTATCGGATTGTTAGGTGAACCACATAAATTAACCATAATCGACTTATCAGAAAGAAACATTTGCATTCAATGTCCATTGATATTATATGGAAGTATGCATGGATTTTCAGGTGAATATCATTCAACGTTCTGCGTGGTATTTGCCAGGAAAGTAGTTGTTTTTCACCTGAGATCTACCTTTCTCTGGTTCAATTTTATATTGAATCCTTTATGTGAAGAAAACCGTTTAAATTCGATTTTTCTATTCATTCCACTTCACATGGCACTTATCTCTTGATATTTTTTTGTTGCATTTTTTAAATTGTTGTAGCTGTTGATGCCCTTTAAAAATTTCGGCAGGTTGTTATAAAGAGATATGCAGCAATTGTAAAAAGTGGACTTTCTAAATGTTACAGTTTTATGTTTTGATAGGTCGATAAAAGTCGTGCATTCTTCCATTTGAGATATTGGATTACTGGAGAAATATTATTGGAAGATTGCAGGGTATCATGGAAATTTAAGTGTAATCCATACAAACTTATAAAGTTCCTAGATCCAATTCCAATTCCAATCAACGATGTGTGTTTTTCCATTCTAGATATTAAATTGGTAGAAGAATATGATTGAAGTTTAATCGTAGGAATTACATACACGTTACAGTTGAAATGTAGGGACTTCATACATATAAAGTGTTCATACTCACCTTGTCAGTCCTAGACTTTTTATCGGTTGTGATGCTATTTTATGGCTCAGGTTCAGGAGAGGAGACATCGAATATTAGGTTCTTGACATCGGAAATCTATTCTTGTAGGAGCAGATGATGATTCTAACTATCCGATGTGAATGCTCTTCTTCTGAATGGTATTTCCATCCTCAACCAGTAGTGCTATGACGTTTTTCATAGTTGACTATCAAACTTAAACTATTTGGGCTTATTTTCCGTAGAGAACTTTGTAAAACTAGTTGGATTATGGAAAGAACACTCAAGCTACCCATTAAGATCAAGGAATTTATAAAATCTAACAAGACCCCGGATTAAACCATTTCAACTTGAAATAAACACAGGACTGATAAGATTATCTCACTCTATACAGTGTATTCCACAAATATTTAGGGGATACTTCAAGAATATGAATGAAAATACATCTTTATTACTTCTCCCCTTCCAATTGTTTTTTTTTCATTAATATCTTTGAAACCCTTGTAGGAATTTCTACAATCTTTGAAAGATGATTATAAAAAAAATCAAGAACCTTTCCATCCTGAAAACTTTTCATTAGTTTTTTTTTTAATAAAAAATCTATGAAGATTTCGTAAATTGTCCTCAATATATACCTCCTATATCTATCTCTGAATGGGTGAGGACTACAAAAAAGTGATTTTCCCTGGATTGAGAGATCATAGTTTTTTATACAATTGTTTTTTTTTAATTCATCAAAGTTGATTTTAGGTAACGAATCAGTGAAAGGGTCCATTAAGATAGTTCTGTAATTTCGTTCAAATCTTAGGAATCGCCCGACATTTTAGTATGGTGTAAACATAACCTCCCTAAACCGACTCACAAATTTTTAAATCAATCCACCGTCCAGATTTTTAAGATATTTGCAATTTGTTTTCTCCTGGGATGCTGGTCTCTTCGCCAGCTGCACCTCAGCCTCTTGGACTTTTGTGTTCCTTCCGGTTTTTACAGCACCCACTCCATAACCCTAGTCCCCTGTACAGGTTCTTTACCGGTTGGCTACTGTATTCTTCGGGGGTTAGCCTTGGCTGCCCGAATAATGCTCGTCTCACATTCTGAAAATATATGTTTGGCCGTTTCGGTCCCTTTGCCACATTGTCTGCAGGAAAGTTCTCCGTTGTGCCCCATTTTGTGCAGGTGTCCTCTCATTGGGCTGTGACCAGTGAGAAGGCCCGTTAGTTCCTACTTATCTTGAGTAGTCCTTCAGGTCTTCTCTTCGACGGTTCTATAATAAATGTTTTCCCGTGGTGCATGAGAGGAGCTTCCTTCCAGCGCTCTCCTTGTTTTCGTTTGACCCTGTCCCGTATGCATTTTGTCACCCCGAGTGCAGGTTCTGGGCCAATATATGGAGCTGATGAGCCCGTCCTAGCTAGTACATCAGCTTTTTCGTTGCCCTCGATGCCACAGTGTCCTGAAACCCATATCAAAGTTATTTTGTTGTGTTCTGCGAGGGCACTGAGTTCTCTACATTTTCATACCAGTCTTGATGTCACTTTTGTGTTAATGAGAGCCTTCAGTGCTTTGCACACTTCTCTCATGTTGTTTTCTCTCACATTGCAAGATTGCGTACATTTCCGCTTGGAATACGGAAGTTTTAATTCCAGTGAAGTGCTCATTTGGGAGTTTCTTCCCTCACTGTATATACCAGCACCAGTTCCTTCCTTGGTCTTTGAACCGTCTGTGTACCAGATCCTCTCTCCAGGTTTGCTCTTGATGGTGTCGTCTGTCCATTCCCCTCGAAGTTCATGTCAAAGAAGTATCTAGGAGTTGTGTGGTCTGTTGGTTTCATTTCAAGAATGTTACCTCCTTTCTGTTGCACGTATTTTGTAGCCTTAGAAATCCCATTCTTCCCTCCCTCATGATTGTTATGTCAATCGGTGGAAGGTCCAGTAGTGCTTCCTTTGCTGCTGTTGGTGTTGTTTTCATAGCCCCCGTTATGCTGAGGCAGGCAAGTCCAACTCAGCCGCGGCTATTTCTTGGGTTATCTCTGTCCAGCATACCAAAGATGCATAGGTGATCATGGGTTTCACCACAGTATTGTATGTCCAATACACCATTTTGGGACTTACCCCCTTTTTTTTGGCTACCATTAAGTCACCTCGGCTTTCTTCTTTACTTTTCCAGTTGTTGGTTCCAGGTTAATTTCTAGTCTAGGATTACCCCGAGATATTTAACTTCCCCCGGCAGCTGAATTTTGGTCGCTTGGAGGCTTAGAGGACCTCTAGCTTCCTTCTTCGGGTAAACGCTACAATGGTTTATTTAGAGGGGCGGATATTTAAACCCTCTTCATTTATCCACGTACTGACCAGATTTAGGGCCGTTTGCATTCTCTCCCTAACTTTGGTGTTGAATTTTCCTTGGACTAAGATGACTCTGTCGTCTGGGTTCCCAAGTGTTTTTTGTCCATACCTTTCTAGTGTGATTAGCAGGTCTTCCACCTCCAGGTTCCAGAGCACTGGGGACAGTACACTCCCTTGTGGACAGCCCCTGGTGACCAGTGTTTCTCCCACTAGAGAGGAGTAGATTATTCTTTCTCTTAGCATGCATGTCTATACACCTGCAGCAGGCCTCATTGATACCTTTTCTTCTCAATGCCCTTGAGATTGAGTTTAGAAATGTATTGTTGAATGTCTAGTCTAGGAATGCACCCAGCAAGACCTCTTTGTTTTTGAGAGCAGTTTCCACCTTCTCTACGAGTTGGTGTAATGCTGTTTCTGTAGATTTGCCAGTTGTGTAGGCATATAGGTCCTTGTGTAGAGGTTTGGTTCGCCAACATTGTATCCCTAATGTGCCTATCCCACAGTTTTTCTTTCATCTTAAGCATGAATGACATAAGACTTATTGGCCTTCGCTCCATCCTGTCCAGTTCTTCCAGGTTTGGGAATGAAGAAGACTGTAATTGCTCTCCATGCCTTTGGTATCTATCCCAGTGCAAGACTGGCCCTTAATACCATGCATATTTTGTGTGCTAGTAGGTCAATTTCTTCCTGTAGTATAATAGGTCCTGGCGATTTATAAGGTTGGAATGAATTGATTGATAATTTCGTTTTTTCCACGTCTATCACCTTTTTTGAGATCTGCTATTTATCCCTTAAGGGGAGTTCTGGTTCTAAGTGTATCCAGGCCTCAGGTGATATTTTTGTGTTTATTGATACTGGGAAGTGTATCCTGTACAGTTCTTCCAGTGTATCTTTCCCATTCTGCGTGTAGACTCCTGACTCTGTGCAATTGAAAATGTGTCTTTTTGTAAGGGATGCCTATACGTAACACATGAACGGCGAGGACTTTCACATTTTTTATGTGTATGCAGTACTATTGTGGGATTTAAAATTTGAAAAAAAACACGTGCTAATCCATAGTTAATTAAAAATCCGAGTTTAGATAATCAACGGTTTAAACTCGCATTGAACAACCGGCCCTCAGAAGCTTTGGCAAGATCAAGGAAAAGACAAAGTTATGATTGACTTTTGCACGAGTTCTTGTAAACTTCACTAGTTAGTAAATACAGCGTCTTGTATCGATTTCCCTTCCTTGAAACCAAGGGACCCAGATAATTACACGGTGCAAGATGAGGCAGTTAAAGACGGTAGTCAAATGCATCTGCATATGTAATGGACACAATTTGATTTTAGGCGTTGGTGGTGCTAGCATGTGATAGTGGGGGCAGCTGTAATATGATCCCACTCTAGTTCCAGTTCAGTACGTTTTCTAATGTCGTTTGTCGTATACAGTTTCTAGTTTGACAATAAGTAATCTTGTAACCTTGTATTGAAATATAAGGGCTATGCCAGAAATTAGACATCTTGAAGAGATTCAAAATTTGGACATTTCATGACGAGAGCCAAAGGTAACAGTAAGCTGTTACTGCTGCTGGCTGGCTAAGCAGCACACCATGCCGAAACCTTACCGAAAAGGTTAATTGAATGTCTGTTCTGTAATTGGTCATTTCAGTTTTGTCGTTTTGGTGTAATTGATGAGGTTTTCAATTCAGGGGGGCAGGTACATTCTTCTAGAATTTTGTTAATGAAATGTATGAGTTGGTGTTTTATTTCTTCGTGGATTTCTTTCAGTGTTTCGGTCTTCATGCCATTTATACCAGGATTTATTACAAGGTAGGGATCTTATACTATCAATTTCTGCATAATCAGTTGGGACAAGAAAAATAGGAGGAGGAATTTGGTTTCTTGTAGGTCGGAGAGAAAAAATCATGAGAGACATTTGACATATCAATTTCATTTGTGATTTATCATATAAATCAGGCTATTTTTTGTTCAGGGTGTATTTTAACTTGTTGCACACCCGTGAATAACGGGTGTATAATGTCAATTATAACGAATTACAATGGTTAAAAATTATTTTTTTTTTATTTTTTTTTTTAAAATTTAAAACTTTTGGTAATAATCTTTTTACATATTTTTGTTCCTGGTGATTGCGCAAGAAGTTAAATTACACCCTGTATATATTTTTTCATGTTAATAAGGAATATTCAAACTACATTGTTTCATGTACAATTACTATTCAGTTTTATCATAATTCACTACATTTTGTATAGATAATCAATCAATATAATATAAAATATATAAAATACAATATTGTTTAAATTATAAACGATTTGAATGTATAAATAAAAATTCACAATAAAATATTATTAAATTTAAATGGGACTCTCACTAGTTGCTATTGAGAAATAAGGAAGCACATAATATGGGATACATCGTAGAAAAATACTTTTTCTATAAAATACAGTCACAAGACACAATAGCTTCAAAATACTGATATCTAAATATTTTCTCAAGCCCCCAATTTCGAGATGGATAATAAAATAGAATATCAAAAAAATGATATTGATATTTTGTCACAATGTTTAGACTGAAGGTTTTCGCTGAACAAAATAGTACCTTCTATGGACCAAGGTCAACACCCCTGCAAATAATTCAAGTTTAATGCTCCAACAACTACTGCGTAATCACAATAAAGATACACGAGGTAGCCGCCTATTTCCGAAAGAACATACAAGTTTATCACCATGAATACAGAAGACTCACTATCAAATGTTCATAAAGGCACAATGATAACCATATCAAATGGGTAGCAAGTTTGGCGGAGGCGCAAAGTTATTCGTATACCTCGATTTCAGCATGGCGCTCAACCAATTTGCTCTCAAAGAAGCATCGCTCCATACCACGACGTAACCGAAGTAGGGACAACTTTTGCTCCTGGCAGGATGACTTTTGGTCTCGATAAAAGTTATCGTCCACCTAGATTGAGGATTTCTCTTCGATTCGTGTCCAAAGTACCAAATGATGTCTTCGATGTTCCAAGAATGCAAAATTGTTTCCCCCTTGAAATTAATCAGAAATAATATCGATGTCTTATTTCACAAAGTCACAAAATGTCATTTTTACAGCAGAGAAAAAAAAACCTTATATATCGAGTTGTAAACATTCTCAAAGTTCTTTTTTAGGTTTTACTTCAAAATTATATATTAGCTACATAATTGGAAGGCACAGAATAATATTAATAATAATTTATTGCACTTGATTGCATAACTTTTTTTTTATATATTTTTTATAAAATTGTACCAATAGGCAGAAGGACTTCGGTCGATAGCCTATTGAATTGAATTTTGGTTCGGTTCAATAAAGTTCCTTTTATTATTATTATTCTTATTATTATTATTATTATTGCACTTAAATTACATATTACAAACATATAATGTAACAACAGTGTGGAAGATACTCAGAATAATAATAATTCGTCTTTGTTCACCATAAAAATATGATAATAAGTACAAATATAAATATATAGGTGAAAAGGCGGAGTGTCAGCGAGAGCTGTTTTTAAACTCAACCTTATGTTTAAAAAAGAAAAAAGAATAAATATGAACAAAATGTTAACAATATGAAAGTAGTAGTAACTTTCTAGTAATAACTTTCCAGTAATAAATAGATCAGTGAATGAGGTTAGCCGAGTCAGTTCGAACAAAGACAGTCTATTTGCCAAGATGAACTTTCAGTCTTTTTTTGAAATTACTCAATGAGTAGGATCTAAATTCACTGGGTAGTGAGTTATAACATTTCGGTGAGCTGTACAAGAAGCTACGGGTGAAAAATGAAGTTTTATGCTTTGGAATGATGAGAGTTGTTCTATTACGAGTGGAAAATCTGTTCAGGTCCGAAAATATTTTTAGCCGTTTGAAGATTTAATCTGGCCGTTGGATTGTTAGGACTTTGTGGGTAATTGTTAGAAGGTGTAATTTCCTAAGTTTCTCTAGATTCAGCCAACCTGATTTCTTCATCGGCTCGGTTATATGGTCGTATTTACGAATGCCGAAAGAAAACCTCAGGCAATTATTTTGTATACGTTGTAGGCGGTGACAATCATTTTGGCGTAAAGCTGAACTGTATATACTGTCACAGTACGAGATTTTAGAAAATATTAGCGACTCGCAAAGTTTTATCTTCAATTCCGTTGAGAGTAAGTCCCTATTAGGGTAAAGTTGCCTTAAGACGTTGTAGGAAGATTGGCTGAGGTGGCTGTCGTGTTTAGTGAATCTTAGCTCACGATCAAGCCAAAGTCCTAGATTTTTGAATTTTTTCACAATTGGGAGAAAGACATCGTCTAGGCGAATTTGTATGGTGTTCATTGAGACTTCTCTATTCTTTTTGGTGCTGAATAGCATCACTGCAGACTTTTTTGGATTGAGTTTGAGTTTATGGGCTGTAGATATATCAAAGATGGTTTGGAGATCAGTATTGATTTGAGTTTGTGCCAAGTCTAGGTCACGAATGGGAAATGAAAAATAAATCTGGGTGTCATCGGTGTATTGTACAAGTGTTGGCGAAAAGGTGGAAGTCAGATATGTAAAGACTGAACAATAAGGGTCCAAGAATGGACCCTCGATCTTTAGTTACAGATCATGCCTCTGAAATTGCTCCATCAAGAGTTACCTTTTGGGTTCGGTCTGACAAATACTTTTTTGTCAAGCGTACTGCATCCAGCGAAAAGCCGAAAGCGACTAGCTTCTGACAGAGGATATCATGGTCGATTGTGTGCTTTGCTGTAGTCGAGCAAAACTAAACAGGAAACACAGCCCTCGTCAACCGCTCTAAAAAAATCGTCTGTAATTGAAAGAAGAGCTGTGGTAGTACTATGTTGCGATCTGAATCCCGACTGGACGGATGAAATTATTTTATGTTTGTTTACAAAAACATTGATTTGATCCTTCAGTATCATTTCCATTACTTTGGAAAGAGAAGGTAAAATGGAAATAGGTCAGAGGTCCGATAAGTCAGAGGGAGTGTAACATTTTGGCAGAGGTATAACTAATATAAATAAGGATGCAGAAAGGATTATGAATCTGTTACATAATCCAAGTACTTCCTAAATACTCATCGGTAGAATAAGGTTCTAAGGAACATAGGGAAAGCAATATGGGTTTTTTTTACCTATTGAAAATTATTTTTCGCTTTCAAATGGGCGGGTAAGTGATTGTAGAATTTTATACAAGAATACTGGGCAGCTTTCTCAATACAGTTATTTGGAATTGTGAGAAAAGATGCCTATTTTTGAAAACGAATTTGATACATTCAAATATGTATATTGCTGGGACAGTAAGCATATTTAGAGATTCGAAGTGAGTTCTACATGATGTGAGAAAACTCAATTTCTTAATTATTCGAATAATTCTCTTTTGAATTCTGAAAATATTCAAGGCTCACTTCCTCCCCAAAGAATAATGCCGTATCGCACTCTCGAGTAGAAACTAGCATAGTAGAAGGTCCTAATGATGCTAATGTTAGTATTATTTGACAATATTCTGAGGCCAAACCGTGACTGATTGATTTCTTCGCAGAGACGGCTTATGTGATAAGAAAAACTGAAGGTGTCGTCGAGAAAAACACCCAAGCACTTAGTTTCTGCCGAAAACTGGATTATGTATTCCTTAAGTTTTATGTTATCTGGAGTGTCAGGCCCACGATTTGTTTTGAAAAACACTGCTTTGGTTTTCTCTGGGTTTAGCACTCATTTTGAGTTCACAAACTAGTTCTCAATGTTCACCATAAGTGAATTACCATAAAGGGTGAATTCGGGAAAATTCGGGGCGGTAAATAATAGTGTGGTATTGTCAGCATAGTTGATGATAGTTTGGTCTCGTTCGGCAATGGATAGCAGATCATTGATATAAATTATGAATAGTAAGTGGTCCACAGGGCAGCATATTGCCCTGTGGAACCCCCCTGACACTTCCAGTGCTAATGACAGTATGAACCTATTTGTATTTTGATCCCTAATTTTAGACGTGTGTGAACGTTCGGTCATATAACTTTTGAACCAGTTCAACTCTGAATTCCGTATACCATAGTGTTCCAGACAGCTATTGATGTTGTTTGTTAATTCAAAGAGAGCAGTTTCAGTGCTCCTACCCTTAAAAAAAACGAATAAAAAACCTTTTCAAAGACAAGCTTTTATTTAAGCCGTGTACTGAAACGTATAAAATGAGTTTAAGTCATCACTGACAATGATTTAATTATTTTTTGTTAAATTATTTGGTTTCAAAAACCTTGTCCCGCGAAGTGTTCATAAAAGTAGGTACCAATTAATTTCATTGGACAATGATTGGTTGGTAAGTAATAACTTGTCGAAGTATTAATTTTATTACAATTTGCATGACAAGTTTTTTGAAACCAAATAATTCAACAAAAAATAATTAAATCATTGTCAGCGATGACTTAAACTTATTTCATACGTCTTAGTACACGGCTTAAATAAAAGCTTGTCTTTAAAAAAATTTTTATTAGTTGTTTTATTTTTTTATTTTTAGATAGTTCGCCTCAATCTGCTCATTTCTAATACCAATTTTGAATGAAATCGGACCATAATTACAAATCTCGTCCGCCATCTTGGAGCCGCCATTTTGTTTTTATCTCCAACATAAATTCCATAATGCATTGTCACCGGAATTATGTATACCTGCCAAATTTCAAATAAATCTTGACAACTAGAAGTCGGTCAAAATTCACTTGCAAGATTTGACCCTAACGTACGAACGAACCAACTAATAAGTGAAACTAAAAGCTTGTATAGTTTTCCCAATATCAATTGCAGAAGCATAAAAAAGTCTTGCGGCGAAATCCTGTGAGCAGCAGTGGCGGAGATAACTAATTTTATCTAGATATTTTAAGATTTTAAAAATACTTCATAAATAGTGAAAAATGAAAAAAAATTAAAGACAAGCTTGTATTTATACAAATACATTAAGAAAAAAAAAACTAGAATATACTACAAAACTAGAATATTCTAAAACGTATTTCGATCGGCATACACCAAGACCACAGACGCTACTGGTTTTTAATCTTTCAGAGCTATTAAAACACAAATATAACGCGTGATTTATGACCTCCCATCCTATAGACACACCTGCAAGCATTGATGTCCGACTTGATTGGCCCAGACGAATCGGTTGTAGAACAGACAGCAGTCACTCAAGTCCACGTTGACTATCGGCTATTTTGATCTACCGTTTGCCGACGGAGAATGTTTACGAGTAGTACAGATTATTTTTCGTTCCGTTTCTTCGCATATACGCTCGTGTTAGCGAAGTGAGTTTTTATTTGCTCCCTATAGAAACAGCTTCTGCAATTGATATTGGATGGACTATAACAAACATGCTGATCTGAGTAGAGAAGATTATTTTGTTGAAAAAATTCGAAAGTTTGTTCATATACAACTATTTCAAAGAATTTTGAAAAGGAGCTAAGCAAGCTAATTGGTCTGTAATTAGTCAGCAATTCAGGGTCACCTGCTTTATAACAGGGTTTAATTACAGCAAATTTTATATTAGAAAAATGCCCGGTGCTCAAGGAGGAAATAATGATATGAGTAAGAGGTTCGCTAAAGAAAGGTAAACTTTTTTACAACAAGTATGTAGGCACGTCGTCATATCCGGCCCTTTTTTAACCTTCGATTTTGTTACCTATTTCCAGTAATTTTTGGGTGTTTATTTCTTGAAAAAAAAATATTTTGATTATTGGGAATATTACAGTTATAGCTGTGTTCCGATGGGAGGTTTTGCAAAATAAGTTCATTTGTTTTCTCATTAAAGAAACAATTAAGGATTTCTGCACCTAGAAAACCGTTTTCAAAGTAGGGTTGTACATCATTTTTATTTTCAATTTCATTGATCATTTGCCAAGAAGTTTTCATTATGTTCTTGGATTTTGACAGTCTATCTTCAATAAATTTGTTTTTTTCATCTTTCAATAGTTGACTATATTGTTTTTGAGCGAGGTAGATGCTAATTTCTGCAAGTTGATCATTCTGTTTTTTCCCACCGAAATATTAGCAGATTTGTATGTAAATTTCACATTACTGCTGCTATAGCTTGGGGTTTTGAGTGGAAAATGTTTGTTAAAGTTTTTTTTTTTTTGGGTAACCTTCCAACAGTCTGAAACGTTGTTCCTCCACAAAAAAACACATTCATTCAATGTTTGTTAAAGTATAATAGAAAATAATTAATGAATAATTTATACTTATCATCTATAGTGCATGCATCATAAACATTGAGAAAGTCTTCGTTGCCATGTCATTACAAAATTGGTTGATTACTTCTTCAGAAAATATGCGGGTTGTGCGTCAGCTTTGAGAGCGCTTAGACGTGAAAAACTTTAAAGTTATTGATAAACATCGGAGACAGACGTTTTTTCGATGATTAAAAATATTTAGGTGCTTTTCTAATAACTATGAGAGTTCTTTGAATTTTTTGGACTATGATGCTTTTCTAGACAATGTTTTACAACCCTGTCTTACATGTGGTGACTAAAGATCATTGTAGTTGAAAATAAACTTGCGAATTATGCCATCAAATTTGATATTGTTGAAAAATGGGCCAAATCCCCATATTATTTTTCAATATTTACCACTCTTTGAACCCAGTCTTTATAATATAAGAGCCATAATTTCATAACTTACTGAAGAAGTTATTTTTTATAGAAAAATTAAAAACAAAGCAAAGAACGAGAAGATGTTTATAAGTGGCCTGCGATTCGTGTTTAAACCTTTATTTGAGATAATTATTGATCGACTTAGAGGTAAACAATAAATAAATGAATCAAATCCTGACATACCTACGTAATAGGTTATTTATTATCCAAGCTGTGTAGATGAAATCAACACAGAATCCAATTCTGATTTGGGTCAAGAAATAAAACAACTTAAAGATCACTGACCCACTGACTTAGTTTTTCACTGAAATATGTTTTGAGAGACTGAAAGTAAACTGATATAGATATATAGATAGATAGATTTATTGGTGCTTAGATACATTTAAGTATTTACACAAGTCAGTAAAGATTTAGAACATTACACAAGTCAGTAGAAATTTAAAATTCATTAAAAATATTTAAAACACTTATACATGTTAGACTATACAAAACTGGTTCACATATAAAGATGTTAAAATAATAATATAAATTAGATTTTATTAAAGTATATGATGACAAATCACTGAAATCATTATTGAGGTATTCCTCAAATGAGTAAAACACCTTCATTACAAAATATTTCTTTAAAGTTTTGATAAAACAATTTACATTTAGATTTTTTATTCTATGTGGAAGAGCATTGAACATTTTTTGGCCCAAATAACTAGTTCCGTTTTTAGTCTTATCAAGGCGATGATATTTTAGGAACAGTTTGTCTTTATTTCTTGTGTCATAACCATAGGAATCTCCAGCTGTACTATATGATGCCAGATTTTTCTTTAATAGGTAACACATTCGAGGATATCTTTTTTTTATTAATGCATAAACAAATTTTCCAACATATGTATATATATATATATATATATATATATATATATATATATGTTTTGAGGGACTGAAAGTCATGGCACCGCAACTCACCGCAACTCAAATGTTCCAACAGTAAAGGAAATAAATTTAAAAAAAGAATTACTTTACTGGAAATTGTTTCAAACCCCCTGAACGCATTTCCTGTGACCATGATCGTTTGTCAATAAAAGGATGATTACTATTATTATAGAGTATGATTCCCTTTAACTGTAAAATTTTAATCCAGGGAGACAAGGAAAGTGTAATATCAAGCATAGAAGACGGAGAACACGAAAAATGTATTGGCTCTGGTTCACTTTCTCTTCTGTAGAGTTGAGATATAAACAAGCCGATCTCAACGAATAATCTACTTACAGTCTTATCTTTGAAGATGGTCAATTTTCCCTGGGAGAATTGGAACGTCATCAATTTAAACAGCCTGGATTTATTGTCGGCGAACTTCATTTCTCCAGACACGGGAATCGGTTTCTCCAAAATGAATTCCCAATATTTGGACAAAGGAACCAGCGTGAGGTAGTTATCCTTTCTGTCAGTCTCTTCCCAGTAACCCCACTTCAAGACAACATCCAAAACCTACAAAACAATAGATGAAAAAAACTTTTGTTTCAGTACCGCTTTCTCTAGAACTGTACGGACCTTCTCTTCATGGTGAATTGGCCTAACCAATTTATCATTGAGAACTATTTCTTCCAGTACCAATTCGTGTATGGGCAGTTTTATGTGTGGGTTCAATTCCTTACATACTTCGTAAGCAGTCTTATTAGGACCAACCTGGAAAAAAAAAGACGAACATTACATTAAAGTGTGTGGCTATTTAAGTCGGAAACACTCCAACAACTTCATTGTTTTTAAAAATATCTATTCAGGATGAAATAACAATTTATTAAAAAAAAATTATATGGCACGTCATAAAGTGGTTGTGGTAAGTAAATAAATAAATAATATGATAAAATAAATACTATACAAATGACATAAGAAATTTTTAAAAACATAATCAAAAGATGGAGTTAAATATTTACAAACAGGAAAGCAGTGTTCAAACCTAATATACAGATAGCTGGTGATCATCCAAGTATTCAGGTGTACTATGAAAACATTTATTCACAAGAAGTTTTTTCACATCTGCTTTAAATTTGAGTTTGTCAGGAATTTGCTTTATTTTCAGTTAGAGTTTATTATACAGTATCGGAAACAATTTATCTGGGGTATAGACAGAAATCTACACGAGCAACAAGGAACGCAATGATATGATAATACCACATAAACAAGAGAGATGCACTGCTGTGCGCCCCTCCTGTTACCCCACCCGACGCATTAACTGACCACGTGGCAATGCGACACAGTGCACAGCAACTCGACTCATTCTTGCCGAGCCGTGGTTGCGAAAACAAAAAACGCGGGACAATTATTACCTTTTGAAACATGCCGCCTATTTACACAACCGCAGATAAAGTACAGATCGTTAAGTGGTACTTTGGGGGTAATTCTGTACAAGATACTAGAAATCTATTCATAGTGGCTTTTGCAGATAGACCTGTACCTACGGAAGCGACTGTCCTTTCAATTATTAATAAATTTCAGAATTTTGGGTGTGTGGCAGCACATTGCAAAAAATGTTGTCCCTCAAATCCACCACCGCATCCTAGACAATTACCCGAGGAACGGAAAATAAGAGGAACACAAGTGTGTGCATTGGCAGAAACAACATCTTGTTCGAGTAGACAGATCGCCAACGAAGTTAATTTGAATGAAAGAACTGTAAGGAATATTTTGAAGAGAAACGGTTTCAAAGTCAAGAACTTTTGCCTGGAGACCATTTCAGACGTATGGAGTTTTGTGAAACGATGGTCGAAAAATGCAATAGGGCATTTCGTGTAAATTAGGACTTTCTAAAAAAGGTGTTATTTACCGATGAATCGTCCTTCTCAATTCATCGAAAACACAACCCATCCGTAGTACGTTATTGGTCTCGTAAAAATAAACATTTGAGTATTGCTGTGGGGACACAGTACCCAAGAAAATTAAATGTGTGGACGGGACTTTTAGGCGATCACGTCATAGTTCCATTTTTTATTGAAGGGAATATAAATGCAGCAAAATATTTGCAACTTTCCGATGTACTTTAACGACGTGTGGTTTCAACAAGATGGTTGTCCTGCCCACAATGCAGGCACGGTGGTTACATTTTTGAATCAATTATTTCCCAATCGGTTTATTTGTACGCGAGGTACAATCATCTGGCCACCTCGATCACCAGATGTAGCACCTCTCGATTTTTATTTCTGGGGCATGCTAAAATCGGAGGTATATCGACATGAGTTCGAACGTGCCACCAATTTAGATGAACTGAGGGCAAAAATTATTCAGTAGTGTGCTCAGGTAACACCAGTTACCCTTGCGGCTACCAGAACAGAATTGTACAATAGATTCGGCTATTGTTTGGCCCAAAATGGTGGTTTGTTCCAACATTTAATAAAATAATTCCGTACACAAAATATTTAATTTGGTTTGTCTTTTCTTGTAAATATTTTTCTTCTCTCCATTCAAGGAATAATAGTTTTTCTGTTAGAAATAAGTTTTTTGTTTTTATTCTTACAGAAATATAGTTTGCTTTTGTTTATGTTTAAGAATTTTCTTTTGTTTTCGCGGCCACCACGGCACCAAAGATATTTTGATCTACCTGTCGTCCGACAGATTAAATTGATTCAGTTTAATTTGTTCTAATTATCTGATGTGAAATTATCGTCAAAAATTCTTCTTCATTGCAGCGCACACATTCTCCCGACTGCTGCTGGTATGATACTGACGTCCTGAGCTGCCGCCCTGACTCTCCTATCTCTGTGTCGTGACGTCGATATCCCTTCCTCGAGCGAGTCGAGGAGAAATTGTAATGCTCTCTCAACATATAGCAAGCTATTCTTTACGCTCTCATGAAACCACCGTACCCAAGATAAATACTTTCCGATACTGTATAATTTAATTGCATTATAATGTGGTGATCTCTCATAAGCTAGTGTTGCGTGTATTGTGTTGATTTTCCAGGGTCGGGAATAATAACTATTATCCCTAGAATCGTTACTTTATTTAAGACGCCAAGACACTTTTTCAAACTATTTTCAAACTCAACTTTTCCCTCGGGCGCCAGATTTTATAGTGGTTTACTCCACAACAGATGAAGGTACGGATGTCCAGGGGTCTGCTTTCTTGACTTAATTGAAATTTCCAAAGGTCTGTAGGCTTTAATTACAGCCCTTGGGACTTGGCTCCGGTTGCAGAGGCAGTCAGACAGACCTGTCTTTATCTTAACTTAAACACTGGTCTGATCCTATAGTTTATAGCCTTCCATAGAAGTTTCCAAATGTAACCACAATACAACAATTTTATTTAAACTTTAACTTATACAATTTTGACAATTTGAATTAATTACACAAGGTTATGAGGACTTCAACAATATATTGTATGCAATAAATTGAACAGATGAACGGAAATTGATCAGTTTATAAGTTCCAACAATGAACATAAACTAGAACACCTCTAACAAAATATAATGACCAAAATCTTTGTGAGATATCTCACTTTGTCCCCAGGAGACCGATTTTTTTATCTTTACAATCTAAGTTCAGAAAGTGATTTTTCTGATGTGCGTGGGAATTAAATTCATCCACTTCAACTTTATGACTTTATAAATTTGTTTTAATACAAAAAAAAACTTCACGGGCTACTCGTAATAATTATGTTGAGAAAGAAAACAGAACCACTTTGATATCTCCAACCGCCCTTTGTCAAAGCCCAAACTACGGTGTTATCACACTCCTGATCTACCCCTAGCTAAGTACCAACTTAGCAGGAAGCGGTTATATATGGCTAGAGTTCTGCGTACGAGACATCAACGTGAATTACTTATTTTATTCACAATTACTTCAACTTATTCGAATGCAAGTATCTTATAAAACCACCTTCAGGAACTTTATTCTAAATTAAAAAGCTCTAATATATGTATATTAGTCTTATTGTCAATTTAAGATAAAAAAGGGGTTCTGCAGGTATCTTAAGGAAAACAAAAAAAATGTAACTTAAGATCTAATTTATTAGTGCGCTAACTGCTCTCGTCCGGCCATGCATCACAACTTGAGCAGCTAGAAAAACTGACATATTGTGACCCTCAACGGCACTTGAGATCGTAACTCGAGGTACGGTGAGATCGATCTCGTCCTATAGGATATTTAAATTCCACAGCATCGGAATAGATGCAAAATGTCAAATTTACTATTTTGTTCAATCGAGTACCAGGACGCTATGAATTCTATTAAACTCGAAATACCTGCCAGAGTCAGAAATGAAACAAATGCCAATGACAATCCTACCGAGTACGGTAGGATTGTCAATTAATAAAAAATAAATGAAGTTACGACGGTCAATTGATAAGACAGCCTGCTATCGTAGTGATACGAATTATTAATATATATTATTTATTAAATAAAAATACCCCACGACATAAATTAATCCGTAATAACAACTTGATTTGTCGTGAAAGTCACGGGACTAGAATATTTTCACCTGTGCAAATCGTATGAAATATTTAACGAACAAAATAAAATCAATCGGGCGTTTTGCCAACCTGATAAACTCAAAAGGCTATCAAACACAGTAAATGAAAATATACACACAGCACAATATGGTTATAAAGGTGTCTTGATGACATAATCAAATCAACAGTTTATCAAACGTTTATACAGAATGTTTCACTTACGGTTACCTCACTATTCAAATAAAACTTTGGCACGAATGCTTTATGAAAACTACTTTCTTGATGGCTCGCAGAACAATTAATGTCACTTGTTCTCTGACTGCAAGAAAAGAGAGCGATCCTAATTAAATCTCGGCTTTTATATCCACCGGATTTAAAAGAAATATCGGACAAAAAGAATATAAAGAAAGACCCTCTTTTTGTCTGATTGACATAAGAACTGGACCAAAAAGCATCTTTTTGTCCCCTTATGAAAAGCATATGTTTTTACTAATATAAATTACCTTTTTCTACCATCATAGTAAAAACAACCAGAAAAATCTTTTAGTCTTTTTGTACGCTGCAAAAAAGGCATCAGCAATTTATTTTGCTCGGTTTTATGATTGTTCCATTAGCTTTGTCTATTTACACTTATTTTCTAAATGGGCATTATTTTGTTGCCAGACCATAATTAATATTAAACCCCAAATAGGCAGGGACGTACCAAAATTACTTCATACTTTTGGTTAACCGTTCTTAGTAACGGAGCTTAGAAAAAATGCTTCGTTACAGTGCGGTTGAGAGAGTGGCTAGGTATTTTAGATTTTGTCTTGAGTACAACAGACACTTAAGAATATATATATACAGAGAGCGCTTAGGATTTAATCCTGAATCATAACTGGTCTACAGCTATCCAAATATCCAACTTTAAAAATTAATCTCATAATTTTCTTTTGTATCACAAAAACTTTTCTAAAATTTGTAGCTCTGCCCCACCAGAGAATGTTTTGTGATATGTGGGAATACGCTAAGACACAATATATGGTCAACAAGCCAGCTGTGTCAAGACAATACTTCATTTGAGAGTGCAAAGTAATATCTATTAAGCTTTTACAGACACTGTCTATGTGATCATCCTAGGTGAGCTGACTATCTATTTGCGATCCCAAAAACTTCACTTTCCCAGATAAATTGATATCCAGATTACTTTTCATCGTATTGGGAATGGGGCGTCTAAGATAGAAATTAACTGTCATTGTTTTATCTACATTGACTATTAATGAATTACGTTGGCACCAGGATCCAAATTCATCAACAACTTCTATTCTATTCTAAATACTTCCGCTTTCATTGCTAGCGATTGTAATTGTAGTGTCGTTGTATGCTGACGTTGCTATTATGTGAGCTTTTATACGTTCAGGTAGGTCATGAAAATAGTGAAAAGTAGAGGTCCCAGTACTGAGCCGTGGGGGACACTTATTTTCACAGGATATTTTCTGGAATTAACATCACCATATCTCACTATCATATCTCGTGCTGCCATGTATGAGTGTATCCAGTTTATCACGTGTTGAGGGAAGTTTAGGGGATCCACGGTATCAAAAGCTTTCGATATGTCAAATAGAAGGGTTACAACATAATCCCCATCAACAATCTTTTGCAGAATATGATTGAGTAGATAGCAAGCGGCCGTTTCTGTAGAACTTTCTTTCCTGAATCCATGTTGACTATCACATAGTAGATTATTCATTTCAAGGTAGAATGTAATACGATTGGCAACTATTTTTTCATAGATTTTAGGTAGCGATATTAGTAAAGATATTTGCCTATAATTTTCGATTTCCTGCTTATTACCTTTTTTATGTATTAAAGCTATTTTGAATATATCTGGAAAACGTCCTTGAAAGAGTGATTGGTGATATTTGGGAAACAAGATATTTTAAAGTTATTCCTCTACTGATTTTCCGAAACTCACAGTTCACAGAAATGTATATTTGTTTTATTTGAATGATTCCAAATGGACGACCTTTCAATCATTTTATGGATTTATTTACGGCCATGTTTCCGTTCAGAGATGCAGAATGTTGAAATTATTTCATTCGAACCGTATGGATATAAGTGGCTTGGTTAGTCCAGTAAAACAGGGTAGAAATTTCAAGTAGAGATTAATCATAATACCCAATTTGATAAGATTATTCCATTTTTTAATTTGCAAAATAAGATTTGTTTATTTATATAACTTTCATAAAAAACTAAAAAAACACGCATTTATAAATAAACCAGACTAAAAAGTAGGAAATAAATAATAGTTTAAACAAACTAAAAAACACGCTTTTATAGAAAACCAGACTAAAAAAATAGAAAATAAGAATTTTTTTTATTTTATTTAAAAAAAAGCGTGGGGTGCATGGTATCAATAATTATATAGTACATTACACACCTAGGGCAGTAAAGTAAGAAATGTCTCAGATCACAGGTAATTGTTGGCCGAGGCGATACCATGCACCCCACGCTTTTTTTAAATAAAATACATTTTTTTCTTATTTTCTATTTTTTTAGTTTGGTTTTCTATAAAAGCGTGTTTTTTAGTTTTTTTAAACCATTATTTATTTCATCAGGTTTTTTAAACTATCAACTGGTAAACATTGAAATATTGTATTTCCCCACCAGAAGAAGATATTATGTGGCTTAGGGGGGAAAAAATTGTCAATAATATCGCAGATATTTAGTACCTATAATTACTGGACAATATATTTTGGGAACTTTATGGCTATAGTATTCGTAAGGGCTAGATATTTTTCAGCAGATGTTCTCAGATTCAAATGTTTAATTGTAGAGCAATGTAAGAGATACCGATGCAAGACCATGTGGAATTCAACTCACCGATACATTGAAAGACTTTCCCTCCTTATTATGGAGATAAATCCAAATCCTCAAATCTCCGGCACTTTTGTTGGTGACATTTCCTTGAGGCGACTTGGCATAATTTTCCAGTACCCTCAGCATATGCTTCTCTTTTTCCAGTTCCCCAGGATCTTCGGGAAAGATGTAGCGATAGAATGTTATGAGGTGACCGACAACTTCCGCATCCCGTTGATGATTGCGGTTTGCATTCGACGCGCCATCTCTATCCTGTAATGTTCAAAATCATTACATTCTTTCACAAGACCAGCAACAATCCAGCAGCAATAAATCACTGGGATATTATACATTATGATTTTTATATGCAGTATGTTTGTCATTGTCACCACTAGATAGTGCCACCGAGATATATTTGAAGGTTAGGGACAGCTGTCATTGAAAAACTTGAAACCTCAATGCACCAATTGAAGGCATTTTTGAAAGGCTGACGATGTTTTTTCTTACCTCGTAATGCATTAGGGTTGGTCCCCAAATGGAACACAAATTTTCGACCGTCATCAAATTTTTTGGGCTCTGGGAACTTATGAAATGCAGGTGGCCAAAAAGTTTCCTAGCTGTGTTATACGATACTTGCGGGAGCTGCTCCAAAGCTGCTCTGTACATCCTGATCCTTTCATCTTTGTCATTGTGTTCTGAAACGAAAAACAATCGATATTGGACATTGAGGTTAGGTTCAATGTATAATTTCTCACTCACTGGAAACTTCATAAAGGTACTGTCGCTGGTTGCTACCTAAAAGAGGTTCCGGTAAATCCCTAAAGAAACGTTTCAGCGCCGTGGCTACTTCGTGCTCGTTGCATTGATCGCTGGTCAGCTGGACGGCGAAAGCATCTTTTCGGAACTTGGAAATTAATTCGGAAACTGAAGAACCTGTACCTGATCGCCTATAGATGCCTTCCGTCATGCTACCTGAACAGTACAGATGGTGAAGATAAATTTTATGCCCCAATATAGAGAATCGCCTTTGAGGTTATATTCAACTATCAAGATGTCCAATATTTATAGTCAAAGAGAACGATGAGAAATGATAAACAAAGAAAGAAAAGAAGAAAAACAATGAGGTCAATTACAGATATATTTCCTTGTCCTGTACTTATTATTATTTGAATTCATTTTGGTGATATTTGAATTGAAATATTTTGTGTAGAGCCTGAACTTTTTATTTATCGCAATATTTCACTAATATAACCACAAGGAGCAGTTTTGAGACCTTCATAATGAGTAAAGTACATACCATGGGCATAAATGAAATTTATACACTTTTCTACAATCACGGGAACATCATTTCTGGTGAGCTGCTGCTGATCTAAATTGGCCCCATTATTGTGGGCTTCCAATTTCACTATATGACACCAAACCTAGAATAAAATGGCAGAATTGAGAGTAAAGATACACAAGTCTTTTTCTGAAACAATTTTAAATAATTGTTTTTTTTTAATAGGGACCGGAAAGATGAATTCCCAACAACTACAGTTTTAGCGAGAAAAGATAGATAATGTTACCTTCGTTTCTCTGGATGTCCACATGCGCAAATATAACACCAAATCGGGACAGTCGATCAGCATATTGGGACCCCTGTCATTGGTACGAGGATTATTCTCAGTTTCCACATATGTTTGCAGAAGAATGCATCGTGCTTTCCTAAGGTCAATCCTCTTAACTGCCTGGCCATCTATGGCATAGAAAAACTCCCTTTCGGACAGAACGATCCATGCTCCCACCCATTTTCCACTCACACCTGAAATTTTTTTTTTTCTATTTGAACTCAAAAAACTACAGTGGTTAAATTTACCAAATCATTTTCATACTATTTCCCAAAAAATTATTTAAATACATTTCAAAATCAAAAGACTATTGCATCATTACCTTCTCGAACATACGCCCATCCCATTCGTGAAAAATTAGTCGTGATTTTCGTAGAAAACCTATTTGTTAATGATTCAGCTATGAACTGGATCCATACTCTCCTCTCGCAAATGTTTCTCGAACCATAAACGTGACCCCCACGGCTTTTGCCTGTCGTGTTCAACTCGAAACAATAGAGATCGTCATTGTCATACCTAAAAAAAACTTAGTGACACATGACAAAGTAGGCAATAACATAGATACTTCTTAAAAACAAATCAGCAACGGTAAATTCTAGAAGATTCCTAAATAGGGGCAAAAACTAAATCAAAAAATTTTTTAACAAAAAATTAAACCGACGAAGTACGGAACTGAAAAGTAAAAAATAAAATAAACCTTCTTAGTCTCAATAACTAAGCTCCTAAACTAATGTAAGTAACTAATTTTGAGTCGGCGCCAAACAAACAAGCAAATGAATTAGGTAAGCGTAAAATGGGCAGAGTTGCCGGTGATATTTTAAATTTTTTGAAGTTATTTAATGATCTTTGGTGATTGTTTGTTTGGCGCCGACTCAAAATTAGTTACTTACATTAGTTTAGGAGCTTAGTTATTGAGACTAAGAAGGTTTATTTTATTTTTTACTTTTTAGTTCCGTATTTCGTCGGTTTAATTTTTTGTTAAAAAGTTTTTGTTTTTCAATTTTTTGTGGCTGAAAGCTACTAATTACTAACTACTTGTTTTTTGATTACTTCCAAAATACTTACTAACCCACCTTACTTCAACTATTACCAGTGAAATAATATGATTATCTACTTTTACTATTTGTTGTAATATAAATTATTTTTGTTGTTCTGGTTAGTTTATTTCATTACTTTGTATATCATTCCATCCTCTCATAGAATATATTTATTGTGATAATGACACTAGCGATCTGTCATTGTCAACTACATATGTGTGCCAATGTTCACAAGTAAAAAATCAATTATCCCCTATTTTTCTACCTGTAAGGGTGGATAATTCCATTCGAAATCCAAATATGATCAACTATGAGGTATACCCTATCTGATAAAAAAAGAATCATCCAAATCGAAGAACCCTGTACAAAGTTATGCCTGATAGAATCGGTTAACGGACCAGAATTCAGAGGGTGAGTGATCAATATCCTTCATTTTGCTACCCTTAGGGGTGGATTTCATTTTTCAAATTCAAATGGGACCAACTTCGAAGTACACCCTATCCACTGAAAAAAGAATGATCGGATTCGGACGTCTCAGTAAAAAGTTATGTGTGGTCATACATAAAAATATATATATATATATATATATATATATACACGTGTCGACTAGAGAACCTCCTCCTTTTTGGTTTCGTCGGTTAAAAATATGGAGACTAGAATGAGTTCGAATTCTGTTTTTTTAATCGTGTAAATTTTTGTTGATGGACCATTGAATATTTTCCCCCTGGAAGATGGGAAAGAGAAAAGGATAAATATTTTGATAGTTTTCGAGCTTTCAAACATTTGTATAGATCAAGTTTTTGATACTTGTCGAAGTTATAAAAATAACCCTATTTCAGGAAATCGTTTTAGGGGGTTGACACATATTTTGATTATACTATCTACTATCGATTCATGAATAAACAACAGTACAAATGAAAATGTGGGTTTTTGATAATTAAAAAAAAGGGGTTTATTTTACATCCCAACGAATAAAATCTTAGCAATATTTATGAAATCCATAAATACCAAATTTTATACCCTCAACAACATATTCTGGATCTGGACCACTAATTAATCATTTGAAGGTCACACAACTTATCTCAACGTAGGTAATCATTTTAAAAGGATATATCTGTCAAGAAATGTATGTGAAGAAACTTTTCATTGGACATGTTTTTGGCCTATTGAGCAAAATGTCTTGATATCCAAATTTTCAACTTCCAAACTAACTTATTATTTTCCAGTATTGGATGTAAATATGGCATAAAATTCACCTTTGTTAAATACAGTGCCGACCTATTCAAATTTCAAAATTACGTTAATTTTACCAAGCATAATGTTTGTTGTTATAATGTATATTTTACTGGCACACAACTAGTTTCAAACTAAATATATGGAAGAACACCACAGTTTTTTTTTATTCACAGTTTCAAAGATGCAAAATCATCATCATTCATTCTCCTATTACCGATACTTTTTGAAATATAACCTACTAGTGAATCATTGTGCTAAACATTGTCAGGGTGTATACCGGGTGACATAGGATATCGGGCCACCCCTGTAACTTCTGCATTCCTGAACCGATTTTTCTGGAATTTGGTACAGTTGGTACAATATGGCGGACTTCCGGTTTTTCTGGAAATGCCAGTGACTTTGTTTTTTCAAATGGAACACCCTGTATATTTTTACATATTCAAGTTCAACAGTTCAAAACAAGTCCAAACCTTATGTCAAATGTCATTTTTTTTAAACAATTGAAATTAAAATTGGTTTTTTATTTTACCTCGTGGATAAATGAGATCTGGTCGAAGCTATTCACAATGAGTCGCAAATAACAGAATAACTTAATTTTTTCTGAAAAATTATTTATTTTGTCACTGGTTAATCAATTCAGTCACATCACATTTTGATCAAAAAATCATTTTTTTCAAATTAAACCCCTATGGGCCACCTACCTGTCTCTCTAGAACATTCATTAAGGACAAAAATGACATATAATTTTTGTATTTCGGTGCAGTAACAAATTGTATAAATTCAAAAATCTACAACTAGTTCATGAGTTTTCTGGCAGTTCGAATAATTTTTCAACTTAGTAAGCTGTGGAAAACAACATTTCTGAATCTTGTCAACTAATTGTGTAAGTTATACTTATAAGCACGATAATGGTGTTTTTTAAAATTCTTCTAGCGTTTTCTCGACTGACATTGCATTGGTATTCCAATTCCCGCGTCGAAGCGGTTGGATCAAAATCGACATAAGCAAAACATTCATTTCTACCTCCTCACTTACGATCATCTTCTCCATTGTTGGGTTCTTTTCGAAATCTTCTCTCCACATTTTTGAAAAAGGTTCTTTGTGGGTGTCTTCTGTGTGGGTATCGTTCAGCGTATAACTGACAAGCGGAGACAATGTTTTCAAGACATTCTCCGTAAATTAATAACATATCAACCTGTTCACTTCTTGTGAACCTATAATTTTGATTTTACATTTCTACTAAACTAATTCCCCGAAGTTAACTAATTTTCGAGAGTGGATATGAAAGATGACAGCGAAACACAATTAGTTGACAAGATTCAGAAATGTTGTTTTCCACAGCTTACTAAGTTGAAAAATTATTCGAACTGCAAGGAAACTCATGAACTAGTTGTAGATTTTTGAATGTATACAATTTGTTACTGCACCGAAATACAAAAATGATGTCATTTTTTTCCTTAATGAATGTTCTAGAGAGACAGGTAAGTGGCCCATAGGGGTATCATTTGAAAAAAAAATATTTTTGATCGAAATGTGATTTGACTGAATTAATTCATCAATAAATGACACAAAAAATAATTGTTCGGAAAAAATTATGTTTCACTATTATGTGCGACTCATTGTGAATAGCCTTGACCAAATCTCATTATCCACGAGGTAAATTAAAAAAACAACTTCTATTTCAATTGTTTCAAAAAAATTACATTTCACATAAGGTTTGGACTTGTTTTGACCTGATGAACTTGAATATGTGAAAATATACAGGGTGTTCTATTTGAAAAAACACAGTTGCTGGCATTTGCAGAAAAACCGGAAGTCAGCCATATTGGATTGTAATGTGTGGGTAAAACCAATTGGAAAGGGTTTTTTTCCAGTCCAAAATACTGTCTTAATTATAAAAATATACTCAAATTTAAAATTAATTATCTTTTTGTTTCAACTGAAAAGAGTTATTGCCTACTTCCTTCTTAGAAAATAGGTAATATGCTAGTAAACATTTTCTGGTACGCTTTATCTGCTTTCTGTTGGTTTTTGAAAATGATTCATTTCAGGAAAGTAGGACAATCTTCATATTTATTTGTATTTCATATGAATTCAACTAGCAGAGCCAATATGAACATTAAACGAGATCGACAGTGTGTTAGTGCATGTTAATTTCTAGTAGATCAAAAAAGCAAAAAGTAATAGTCTGGAATGCATTGCGTACTACGTTGCAACTATGATATATAAAAAATAATCTGTATCGATTGCAAACATTTACAATATTTAAAAAATACTAGTGTGGAGTAAACATTGGGAAATCAATAACAGATTAATTTGATATAGAAAGATAGGAAAAAATAAGATAAACTACCTCATAAAATGAGATAACAGGAATAATTTCCTAACAATTTGCGCTAGAAAATAAAATCTTTTTTTAATAATACTTCATATTTGTATAATTTTTCATTGTCTTTGTCGAGTTCCTTTCAGAGCTTTCATAGTAATCCAATCAATAGAGATATTGACCTAACAAAAATTTCAGAACAGCTGAAATTCTGGATTCAGGTAGTTAAGGTGGTTCCCCCACGAGACAGTTGAATTAGGAAATCATTAAAATTTGGCATACGTATTGTTCAACATGTGAACAAGACCTCTATAAAATTTTAACAAGTTTCACCATCCCGAACCCGAGATATATATAATTGAAGTTGACTCAATTAACACGTAACATATGGACCATGCATAGGCAAACATCACATTATTAATTCTACCGTTAATACTAAAATTAAGAAATTTATGAAAAACGAGGAGGAGCTAGAGCAGGATATCACAGATATTGTGAAAAAAAAATCAAAGTGATTGACCATCTAGTTTGACAGATATTATCTCGAGAAGTACTAAGCTGCATAAGATATATTTTGCAAGCTAACGAGCGAATGGTGGAGAACGGAACGGAGAGACGGCAACAGTGTACGCCCGGCCAGGCGCTCAGTTTGAACAGCTCACATATCGGTCTCGTAGGGAAAAAATTGTACTTGCAAAAATTGGCGAAACACTTCGAAGCATACTTATTGTTAATATATATTTTAATTTTAACAATGTTTGTGATTCGAGCATACATCAATTCAAGGTTAGCTTCGAAATAACAAACTGAAGATTCTTGCCGATTTCTGTCAGCTCGACAATACGTCTCCCATGACACGGGATAACCTCCAAATTTTCCCGATCGGTTCTTGGTTGTGGTGTTCACGCTTGTAACGAAGCCGCTAGGGCTTTCATTTTTTTCGCCAGCACTTTCTTTTCAATAAATCTTCCCCTTTGTCTCGTCCGATCTGACATTTTTCTGATAAATTCTTCGTTTTTCGCAAATAATTCTCTCGATAGATTCAACTTCAGCACGTGAATATCGGTAGGTGTATATAACAGCTGACGCGCAACGTTGCCACGATCGTCGTTCTAACACGCACACATAAGAATGCGTCGTCTGTATAGGCAACCTTTTCTGCGTGTTGAGGCATAGCCCGGATAGTTCCGTCAAAAAGTTTACTCGCAATGTCAGATCAAAAATTCTTTTAGAATAAATTTTACGAAAGCAAATGGTATTCGTACTATATCTACTGGCACTGAGTACGTATATATGGGCTTTACAAAGTTATTGATTACGATCCGAACGAATTATCAACCCTTTTAATATGCAGACGGTGTGTAACTTTTGGTTGGGGCTGTCGCAGGGGATCGACCTTAAATGTGTGAAGTATCTATTAAGCAATTCTTTACCTTGACACAGAGCTTAAAATAAAAAAATAAAGTATTAGAGATATGAAAAATTGTCTTGCAGAAAAGTTGTAACTCGCCATGTTTCCTATAAATTTTGCGATAAATCATGTCGTTAGGGAGATAAACGCGATTTCCACTTGTAGCCTAATGCCTGGTTGGAATTGTGCGGCAACGAAAAATTGCGACTAGTCAGTTGATAAATCTCGCTACGAAGAGCTGCTTAAAATATTTTATTTAAAAAAAAGCGTGGGGTGCATGGTATTGCCTCGGCCAACAATTACCTGTGATCTGAGACATTTCTTACTTTACTGCCCTAGGTGTGTAATGTACTATAATTATTGATACCATGCACCCCACGCTTTTTCTTAAATAAAATACATTTTTTTCTTATTTTCTATTTTTTTAGTCTGGTTTTCTATAAAAGCGTGTTTTTTAGTTTTTTTAAACTATTATTTATTTTCTACTTTTTAGTGTGTTTTTTTTTATAAAAGCGTGTTTTTTAGTTTTTTTTATACTATTATTTTTATAATTTTTTTGCAAATTAAAAAATTGACTAATCTTATCAAATTAGGTGATCATAATCTCCGACCCCAAAAACCCCCACATACCAATTTTGAATTGTATCAGACCATAATCACAAAACTCGGCCGCCATTTTAAAGCCGCCATCTTGAATTTTTCAATTTTTACAAAAGAATCATAATATTCGACCCCAAAAACCCCCACATACCAATGTTGAATAGAATCAGACCATAATCACAAAACTCGGCCGCCATTTTAAACCCGCCATCTCGAATTTTTCAATTTTTACAAAAGAATCATAATATTCGACCCCAAAAACCCCCACATACCAATTTTGAATAGAATCAGACCATAATCACAAAACTCGTCCACCATTTTGGAGCCGCCATCTTCAATTTTTCAATTTTGACGAAAGAATCATAATCTCCGACCACAAAAACCCTCAGATACCAATTTTGAAGCGAATCGGACCATAATCACAAAACTCGTACGCCATACTGGCGCCGCCATTTTGTTTTTTTTTCACACAAAAATTACTTAATGCATTGTCACCGGAATTATGTACACCTGCCAAATTTCAAATCATTCGGACGTCTGGAAGTGGGTCAAAATCTCGCCCAAAGGAGTCGGTTACAAACAAACAAACAATACAAGTGAAGCTAGTTTAGAAGTTCACATGAGGCTAGTTTAGAAGTTCATACAAAATCCAATCATAATACAAAGAGTGTTCAAAGATTTCCGATTAAATATCTATGAGTGAGTACACATTTTGGTTGATGAATTCGTAAGGAATCATTGCCACTTTAATTCTTTGGGGCTTTGTGCTGTTCAAGGTGGATATATCAGCACTGGGGTGGGATTCCGTGTACCGTAGAATTCCACTATCTATCGAATGAGTGAGATGGAATTACGATCGAATTGATGCGTGTTACGCAGACATAACTGTCGTTTATGGAATTCTACAGTACACGAATTCCCACCCCTGTTCAATATAACCTCTTTGTTTTTTTTTAAGAAGCTCTTAGTACCGGGGAACTTCGGTTATATAAAAATTGGGGCCATTTTTCATTCCCGAATTTCAACCGGGAGTTAGACTACAAGTGGAAAATCGCGTTTATTTCCCTAACAACACGATTTATCGCAAAAATTATAAGAAACATTTTTGAAGAAAAAATAACACACTACAACAATTCATGGAAGATATTTTTTTCATATCTACAATACTTCTGGAGTTGTAGCTCAAAATATAAAAATTTTTGGATTTTTTTATTTTAGGGCTGTGGCATGGTCACACATTGCTTAATGGATACTTCATACATTTAACTACCTGAATCCAGAATTTCAACTGTTTTGAAATTGTTTTATAATATTTATTGGATTATAATTGCAAGTATTTTTATCTAGCTTGAATTACGTAATTTGGAGATAATAAAAGACGTTTTTATAAAAAAAAAATATCCTTGTGTAGCTCATTAACTAGAATGTTTCAAGTATCACTGCACAAAAGTAACGTAATTTTTCAGTTATCATACCATTAATTCACAGACATGAAAATTATTCAGATGTCCCATGGACTGAAAAACTTACACGGTTGCTGAACTAGGAGGCCTTGAATTTGGAAACTCAAAATTTAAATATCTACATAATTTCACTAACTTAATATTTTCTTCATACAATTTTATATACAGTAATTTCTATAAACAACTGAAGACCTGCATAGTGTACGCCGAGCACCAATTATTTTGGAATGGGAAAATACTGACTGGAGATTTTTTTTATAGAACTAGTTGACCTGACAGACGTCCTATCCAAATTTCTATATTCTTTAATTTTTTAGGAAAACTCTATTTTTTATTTTTTCCTGTTTTTTTGTGTTGTTTCATCTAGGTTATGCCTTTGACTCTGACCGCTTCCCATTATCCCTTTATCACGTTTTTTCGTTACCGAGTTATCCTGGTATCTCGTTATCCCATTTTCCAGTTATCCCATTTTTCCGTTTTCCCATTATTCCGTTTTCCTGTTATCGCTTTCTCCCGTTATCCTGTTATACCGTTTTTCCGATCATTATATCGTTTTCCCGAAAAAAAATAGCCCAAATGGTCCAGCCGTTCTCAAGTTATGAGCTTACCAACACAAACAGACATTCATTTTTATTATATATTCCTGAAAACTTTTCCAGGACAAATAAATTTCCAATAACTTTTCTAAAAATCCTTTCTTTCCTTAAAAACCTTATTCGGAGTATTACAAACATTCAAAAAAACAATTAGCCAAATCGGTGTTTTTATAACATAATAAATAATAGTTTAAAAACTAAAAAACACGCTTTAATAGAAAACTAAACTAAAAAGCAGAAAATAATTTTAAATGAGTTTGAAATAAGAATGCAGTGATTAACAACAAATTTATTTCATCGTAAAAAAGCGTGGGGTGCTTGATGTCAATTGTTGTTAATATTTTATGGACAGATATTGGTAAAAGTAGAATCATTATGAAAATATCTTAAAAAGCACCCCACGCTTTTTTACGATGAAATAAATTTGTTGTTAATCACTGTATTCTTATTTCAAACTCATTTAAAATTATTTTCTACTTTTTAGTTTGGTTTTATATTAAAGTGTTCTTTAGTTTTCAAACTATTATTTATTTTCAACTTTTTAGTTTTGTTTTCTATTAAAGCTTGTTTTTTAGTTTTTCAAACTATTATTATTTAATTTTTTTAACTATTATTCTCCAATTTTGAATAGAATCTGACCATAATCACAAAACTAGTCCGCCAGTTTGGAGCTGCCATCTAGAATTTTTCAATTTTTACAAAAGAATAATAATATTGGACCCCAAAAACCCCCACATACCAATTTTGAATAGAATCGGACCATAATCACAAAACTAGTCTACCATTTTGGAGCCGCCATCTTGAATTTTTCAGTTTTGACAAAAGAATCATAATCTCTGACCACAAAAACCCTCAGATACCAATTTTGAAGCAAATCGGACCATAATCACAAAACTCGTCCGCCATATTGGAGCCACCATTTTTTTTTTCAAACAAAAATTTCTTAATACATTGTCACCAGAATTATGTACACCTGCCAAATTTCAAATCATTCGTACGTCTGGAAGTGGGTCAAAATCGCGCCCAAAGGAGTCGGTTACAAACAAACAAACAAACAAGTGAAGCTAATATAAAGCTTGTAAAAAAATGTTTACCCTGACCGGGATTTGTTCCTGTGATTTTCTGCTTGGTAGGCGACAGTGTAACCGCTGAGCTATTTTCTCGTTTGGTAATAAATGACTCGCTAGTCTTTTTCTTTGCCAAATTTCTTATAAACACAATTTTCCAATTTCTGGGCGACTTTCCTAAAAATTTTTTTCGTATCAACCATCCTTGTGCTATTACGAACATTAAAAAAAAAACGATCCAGCCATTCTCACGTTTTGCCTTGAGATTTTCAATTGAGATTTATTTTTATTATATAGATGGAAATAGGTTAGGTCAGATTAACTCTGTTTACGACAAAAATGTAGCAACTCTGTTGAATTTAATTTCAATCCTGTTTTTACACTTGGTACCCAAAAATATACAATACCATTTCTTGAGGTAATTAAAGGTATCTAACCACAAATTTGTACGGGAGTAGAAAATTTCATCATCTTCAATTTTAAATTAAGACCTAAATGCGTTTTTGTTTTGTATAGGAGTTACCGTGAAACCAGACAATGCATATTAGGGCAATTCTATTTCAAATGAGAATTTATATTTCAACCACAAACCTATCCATGTTTATCTCCACTGAAAAATACATATATACGTACCTATAATTGTACTTTTTATCTTGAAGCATCTGAATGCTCAGAATATTCTGAGCAGAAAAGTGTTCCTTCAAGTTTTGGCAAGAATTATCGGAATAACACATCAGACTGGAATTTTCCAAAATGCACCATCTTCCACTGTACTCTCCAAATAAATCCTCCACCGGCCCATTCTGAACTTTGTACAGCATCCCCTTTTTCTGAACCACCCTATTGACACCTATGGCAGCCCTTTCTACGACATTATCCCCCCTGTGTTTGATACCCCTTACAACATCTGGGGCTTTTTCCAGTACTTCTTTCACCTGCTGGAACCAACTGGGTTTTTTGCTTTCGACTGAGGTTTGTCTCACCAGATGGCTATCTGTAAACCAGTTGGTCCTGGATTTGTGGCTGGGGGGTTTATCTTCTACGGGTTTCTCTGGTTCCAGTTCATCTTCGGGGAGAGAATCGACTCTCAAGGGGGGAGTCGGGGGACTGAGAACATCTTCTGTTTCGGATTCGTTGGAGATACTCCAGTCTTCGAAAGTATGGGCACTCGATAAGTTTCCATAAAGATCTCCTTGGAGCAGCTCTTCCAGTAGCTTTATATCACTGTTCGATGAGTGGAACACTGAAAAATGTCACATGAATGGAGTCTTGAAAAACAAATGGCAATCATACAAATGTTGGCCAATATAAAAAAATTGAACAATTACATATGAACAAAACCACAATGGACAACAGTAAACTATTTTTCTTTAACGAGTAGACTTTAAGAGAATCAGAAAGTGGTGCTATTACCGTATCATATTTATTTATTTATTGAAACTTCAAGAATCTACAATTCACAACTAATGGCCTTATTCTAGTATAATTAAGTTTCGATATTTCTATCAAAATACATGATAAGCTTCCTTATGGAGAACAATGGATTTGGAATCTGTGTGTGCTACCCTAATACTTTATAACATTAATTTAATAAGGTTTGTCTTACATATTTATATTAAATACTATTTATTTTAAGAATAGTTTTTGCTATTATAATACATTTTCTTTGTTGAGTGCTCATTTTTACAATTCTCATGAGATAATTTTCTATGATCGATGGATTGATTTTGTTTTTTATTTGTTTGTACACAGTAGTTCTAAACTGAAGGGGGCAATTGTATATTTTGGGGCCTGTATATCTAATAAGTCGTTGAACAGCATCACGTTTGACTGATGGTGTTTGAGCTATTTCTCAAATTAAATAACTTTTATCAGTCGAAGACTTTTTCGGAATCTTTATTGACAACATCAAACTGACTTTATACAATAACTCTCCTTTTTTCTATAGTACAGGAATAATCTGCTGTAAATGAATATCAATAGTAAAGGAACTAAAAGAACAAAAATTAATAAAGTATCAACAGATGGCAACAGAACATCATGTCGGGCTGCAGTCCTTGTATCAATTTGGTGTGAAAGATTGTTCTTATAATAAGGATATTTGATCATGAATCTTATTATTGATTTTATGTATAGCTGTTCAATAGTCAACAAATTGCTTTCTTGAAATAGTTGCTGCGTAGGGAATCTTTTATTTTTAAAAAGCATTATCTTTATTATATTCTTCTGCGCGACATACAGTGCCGACATAATGGTTCCACCAGCATTTCCCCACACCACTAAACCATAACTAATTATAGATTCCACAAGGGAAAAGTAAACCATTTTTAACATTCTCAAGGATAAAATGTTGCAAAGTTCATAAAATGTATAGATTAGTTTTCGGATTTTAGTTGTAGTGTATTCTATTTGATTTTTCCAAGTCAAAGTTTTATCAATGAGGATCCCCAAATATTTCAAAAATGGTTCCCTTTCAATTTTTTTGTTGCATTTACATGTGTTTGTATCCATTGTACAGTTGTGTTTGTGTATCCTCAAATATTGCAGCTGGGGCAGAGTGCTTTTTGTTAATCCAAAGGTCATGAATTTTGTCTTGTCAGTATTTAGAGACAGCAAGCTGCCATCCAGCCAAGTTTTCAATTTCATAATTACCTTCTCAGCTTTATTAATCACTGAAGTCCAGGATTGATTCCTTATTATCACCGCAGTATCATCAGCAAAGCAAAAAACCTTTCCTGTATGGCATACTGACAATACATCATTCATATATATATTAAATATATACCACTGGGTTCGAATTCAACAACTGAAGAATAAATTTTAATGCTTCTTGAGTGGTGTTTTGGAGATTCAGATCCCTATTATTTCATTTTCTATTAGTTATAAGTAAAACTAATCGGAAGATTTTATGACCAAAGAAAGTTTAAAATAGGGATAGTCTTAAGACCGACACTGTTCAACATTGATTGTAGATTGTAGGGGGTCAAAATGTCTCTTCAGCCGCTCCGTACCTCAACTTAAAAGATCTTTTGTACATTATTCTTCATCTATTCAAGACCCGGGATTCCGAGACTCCTTACAAAGTGTAGTGTAGCTAAGTTTCTAATGTTTCAAGGAACTTGAGCCTTTGCTTGTGAGGTTATGTGTTCACACCATCTGTTTGAGATGGTTTTATCTTACAAACAAAGGCCAATAGATGTTTATGCAAAGCAAAAGATTTTAACACTGGCGGGCTTTTCATTTTGGAGACAGTAGGTGTGTCTAATTCACACCATGTTTCACTCCCCACCCCTACTTCAGCTCTTACTCAAAATTCTTTATCTTTGTACGCATTGTCTTCTAGAAACATACTCTTAAGACAATTATTGATTGTATCTACATGCTTTATAACCATGATTGAAACAGGGTTCAGTGAAATGTTTTATACACTATAAACTTTTAAATTGTATATTTAGATGTATATCTTCCATGGTATTAGACTGCAAAATCACATTTGCCTTCTTCAAGAGATGTCTTGTTGATTAGAACTCAAGAATTCTGATCATAAAAATCCTCAATATGTATTATCACAAAACCACGTAAGGATAAGGATATCAAATTTAATGTTATTTGAACATATGAAAGTAGGTGAAAATTGAGTTGTAAGATTACTTAGATATATAATATAAAGCATTTTGATTAGAGTTGAATAACTTGACAATTCATTTGAAAAGTGGGAGTAAAATATTATTGGATATCAGATTCCAAAAATGTCAAATTTTCCTCCACGTGAAATATCCTAAATGATTAGCCTTCCAATAAAAGGTGATTAGATATGTACATTATTTGGAAATTTTAATTCACATAACCCTTAATATAAATAGGATAACACAGTGAATCTCTATTTTTCACTGATAAACACTTCAAAAGGAAATGGGTAAGGATACCAAAAACGCCTGTTCTCTATTGTGTATGTTTATATTTAAAATGATAAGATATGTGCACATTAATCGGAAGTTTGACAAATGTTAGAAACTGAAACTGGATGTTGAATCATGTACTGATTTATAATGCTAGCCAGAAAATACAAATATGTTATGGTTATTTATAATATACCTACAAACAAAAACATTTCCCCTTCTCTCAATTTTTAAAATTAAGACTTGACATAAACATGATTTCAACAAAAATTTGATAAATTACTTGCTTGAAAAATTAAAAAGACCATCAACATTTGTTTTGTGATGAATAAATGGAAACAGTAGTCACTAACTCGCCTTATTATAAATTTTACCAATCAGAAAGAATGTTATTGAATTGAAAGATACTTCTCCCTACACTCTTGCCATTTTGGGAACTCTATCCCCGTTTTCAAAATTTGTTAATACTGAAATAATAATGAAAAGAATGAGAAAGTGGTACTGCATTTGTATCATTTATTTATTTTTGCTTCTGTACTAGATTTACCCATCCATTACTTCCTTATAAGCTCCTGAAACCATGTGTTCCCATGTTCAACAACTTTATTTTTTCATAATTGAATTTTGGCTCAACAGTTCTTTATATTGAGTGAAAATACAAAACAACTTTTTAATTATAGGTCAAGGTTTTATTACCAGATCAACTAATCTCATTTCCTGACATTTCCATTGGTAAAATTCCGAGAAATTAATCACGAATGAATCAAAGGAGGATAACATAAACATTAGTCACCATATTTTCACATGTGATCATAGAAAGGAGATTTTATTGTTGGAATCTATGTAGTGTTTTGAAAATATTTGTTCTCCTTTAAATTCCAACCTAAGAACAGATCATCAAGAAAAAAATTGTAGTGGGAACAGTGGGAACATCTGCAACATCACTACAAAAAAAAGCTCTGAAAATACTGACCATTCTATTAATCTTCTATGCATTTTCTTTGACACCAAATATGACCAGATGGAATAAAGGGTAAAAATCAAGCAAAAATATGAGGAAGAATTTTATGTAAGCTCTTTCTGATATGAGATTTTGAAATTGATCCAATAATTACTCATTTGGTATAAACAAACTTAAAGTATCAGATTTTAATTTGGTATAAAGTTGAGGATTTTTTTTTTTGTAAAAAAAAATTTATTACAAATAATCATTAATAAGACTTCAAAGTATTTCAATTTGATGCTGTTTATCTCTGTACACGATTTCCTGAATCTAGATGGAACAAATGCATTCTTCAAATTTTTAATTAAGTTTTTGATATTTTGATGACAAGTAATTGATTTAGATTTTTTTCTATTTACAGATAATTGATTTAACCTACACCATCTATCCAGTTTTGAAATTAAAATTAAGAAAACATTATACACAATATATGTTTCAATTCTCAATTTTAAAGTATACCCAATCCCAAATGTTGCAAAAAAAATTGTATCCTAAAATGTATTTAAAAGTTTACATTTTAATTTTTTCAGAGAAATCAAATTGTTCAAATAACACCCTATATCCAAAAATGAATATATTTCATTCTATTTGTCATACCAATTTCCTTTATTATTATTTTTTCAAAAAATATATATGTGCTCCTTGGATTATTTTTGCACTCTGGTGAACATTAATTCACATTTAGTTTTATTTTTCCAGATAAACCAATTTATTCAAATAACATCCTATATCCTTGTTGCCCATTCTATCAAAAATCATTGAAAAATTGGCTAAAAAAAGGGTAAAATCCTTCTTGAGGAAGTTTAACATATTTAGTCCCAATCAGTTTGGTTTCCAAGCCTCAAAAAGTAAAAATGATGCAATTTTTGCATTTCTGGAAAACTTGTACCTCCATCTGAATGATAGAGAGACAAGACTTTGACTGTGTAAATCATGAAATAAGCTTGAAATCCATGGATTTAGGGGTACTGCATTGTCTTGGTTTATATCTTAATTTTCTGAATGTCGCCAAAATGTGTAACTTCAAACAAAGAATGTGTTGTTAACTCTGTTGTCTCTCAAGGCTCAGATCTCGGACCTCTATTATTTTTGTGGTATGCCAATGATTTGACTCATTTAGACATCCAGGGTAAATTTACCATGTTCGTGGATGA
Organism: Gonioctena quinquepunctata; assembly: GCA_018342105.1. NCBI lineage: Eukaryota > Metazoa > Arthropoda > Insecta > Coleoptera > Chrysomelidae > Gonioctena > Gonioctena quinquepunctata. The sequence continues at coordinate 690,618 of JAFIRS010000133.1, read as the reverse complement.
AACCACAATCCTCTGGCATGACAGATCAATCACTGATCTGTTAGGTCATGTTAGTTTGGATGTAAAATTGGTGAAATAGTGGTGTAATGCCAATCTCCTATCATTGAATATTAACAAAATATTGTCTCATTCAAGTGTGACATCAATACCGCGGAAAATAAGTTTTTGGGCTTATATACTGATGAAAAGTTAAGAATCGAAAGCCATATTAATAACTTGTGCAAACGATTAGCATCAGGTTGCCATGCTGTACGTATTATTGCCAATGAATTAGATTTTACTAATTCCAGAAAAGTTTACTTTTCATTAGTGGAGTCACACCTATGGCATTTGCTTCTGGGGTACGTGTTCACAGCATATATTTGCCCTACAAAAAAGGCCCATTAGAGGTTTAACGAAAGCCCAATATCGCGATTCATTCGGACCATTATTTTTACAGCATACAATTTTAACACTGACAGGACTTTTCATCTTAGAGATCCTATGTCTACTTAAGAAGAAATATAGATATGAATTAAATAACTCTTCAGTTTATAATAACAGTTTATGCTACCATATTCCACTTCAGCTCTTGGTTGTGAAAGCCTATTATACTATGGAGCAATTCTTTATCTGATTTTTTAGTTTAAGTAAGCAAATGTGATACAAATTTTTACACTTTACCTTTTATCACTTTACCTTTTATCATTAGCCGTATGTATCTCATCTAACAATTTTTTTTATAACTGTTATTATTTCATATATTTTTTTAAAACACTTTTTGTGCATTGTCCCTTTTGAATAGCTCTTCTTTATTCTTATATACCTTGTCCTAAAGAAACTCTTACGACATATAGTTTTGTTTGATTTTATCTACATGCCTTATGGCCATGAATGAATCATGAAAAAAAACAGGATAGATTCCAATTATAAGACAGTATAGGAATTTCAGTAGAGAAGTATACGTACAGAATAAGTAATATAGTAATGATACAAGTAAGTAGTAAGTAATACATATAAGTAAGAGGTAAGAGATAGTAGGTATGGTTCAAATAAGTGCAACTGATATAAATAGATAATACAAGTTGATGCAGGTGCGGTTATAAAGTAAGAGATGATAATTTTTCTGAAGTCTTTATGGTTGAGAACGATGGGTAGATTGTTTTGTGTACAATATTTGTTTGACTTTGTTCTTGAAAGAATCTATTGGTTGTGAATATCGATTCCAGAACAGACTTTATTTTACATATGCAAGTAAAAACATAGTTTCAATCTGCAGTTGCTACGCGGAACTTGTAGGTTTATTTGCGCCAATAATTTAGGGCAGTCAGATAGATTATTAAATAGTTTGCAGAGGAAAAAGCAGGCATGGTATGGTCTACGATTTTGCATAGATAAACATGAGTATCTATTGAGCAGCAAAAGGCTGTAATGACCTTGGGGGATAGACCCCATCCAACTTGAAAGATACGTATTTCATGATCCAATTGATCAATGTGGCATTTGTACAGTGGAGACCATATCAGTGAGCAACATTCCAACCTAAATGTAATAAAAGTGTCTTTGCATGTTCTGAAAATCAGTCCAGTCATTCTCTTTTTGCGGAGGAAGTTATTTTGTTGTAAAGGTTGGAGAAATTGAGTTAGGGGTCGAATTCTATCCCAAGATCCTTGGTTTGGTGGTTGCGTTATAGTGTATTATTGTTTATTGAGTAAGAGAACTCAATGGTTGCCTTAAGGAGTATGTATTAGATTTGCATTTATGTATGTTCAGTGGGAGTTTGTTTTCAATACACCATAGATGGAGATTATGGAGTCAGTCGTTGATTGATTCAATTCTTCTAAATATTTTTAAATCGTCTGCGAAAAGCAATAGTGTGCTTGAAATGTTGTTGCCAAAATCATTGATGAAGATTGAGAATAAGAGGGGGCTAGATTGCTGCCTTGAGGGGCTCCACTTGATGCTATGAATTTCTGGGATTCATGTCCTCTAAATTCTACAAAGAGTATATGATTTTGCTGGTTGGCATGGAGCAGATTAATGAGTTGTGAGTCAAAACCATTGCTCAGGATTTTTTATGTCTAGCTTGTCCAATGCCTTTGAGAAGCTGGAGAGAAGTGAGATTGGTCGGTAATTTGTGACATTGTTTAGTGCCCCTGATTTAAAAATTGGGCATATTTCGGTCATTTTCCATCTGTCGGGAAAGCGTAGATTAAAAATAGATTGTAGTGGTTTGGCTAGGATTGAGGCGCACTCTCTAACGAGAAAGCTTGGGATTGAGTTGTAACCAGATGTTGGTTTGGCTTTGAGTTTCTTTAAGTCGTTTATTACATTTGTTTCTGATAAGTGTTTTACAGAGTTAGTTGGGTAATTTATTGATATATTTGGAATCTCCGCGGCAGGGTCTGGGATGGGGGTATAGACACTTTCGAAAAACTCAGCAAAAGCTTTAACTATGCTGGATTCAATAGAAGAAAGTATTTATTGTACTAAAAACCAAAAGTTTTTGTGGACAAACTATAAAATCATGTAAAATATCATACACATGTACAAGAACAAAACATTTAAGTGGAACATATACTCGTAAAATTTATACTATAAAAAAGAAGATTAAACAGTTAGAAAATAAAAAACATATTAAAAATTGGCATACTTATTTAAATGTAACTTCATAAAATTCTTGCAAGGTGTAACTGCTTTTCTGAAATTAATGTGTTACTAATGAATGAATATGTGAAGGCAGGTGATTAAACATTTTCTTGGCATTGTGAATAATAGATTTTTGTATTAATGTACTTCTGGGAATTAGTAGGGAAACCGTGAGGTTTTCATTCCTTGTGTTGTATACCGACATCGAATGAATGTTAGTACCATATTTCTAGAATGAAAATGCAAGTCAATATCAGTATTTTATGCCCCATAAATAAGGGTTGACAAGGTTCTCTGGGTTTAGCTTTACTAAGATATCTCACAGCCCTCTTTTGTAAAATGAACCAGAGTTCAGTAGACATTGAGAACTATTTCCCCAAAAACAAACTCCATATCTCAATAGTGAGTCAATTAGAGCAAAATAGACTGCTCTTGCTGCAGATGTATTTCTGATGAGATGACTCTTACTGCAAAACAAACAGTAGATAATTTTTTGCATCATAAATTTGTGATGTGAGTGTTGAACGAGAGAATGTAAGAACTTAGCCCATGATTCAGTACTTATTCTCGAGTTTCCGAAAAATATTTCATTAGGAGTGCATCTGAACATCAAAATATATGTTTTTGAAATATTGAATGATAGTTTATTCGCATCACACCAGTTTTTGACTACCAATATGTCCTCAGCGACATAGTTACTCAGTTCTTCTTTGTTGGTGCTATGCCACAGTATTGTGGTGTCATCTGCGACCATAGTAAACTTTCCTCTGATTTTGATGCTTGCTAGGTCATTAATGTATAATAAAAATAAGAGGGGTCCAAGCACTGATCCTTGTGGGACCACACACTTCACTAATTGAGGCTTGGACTTTTTGGGTAGGCTCTGATAGGTATGATTGGAACCATCTTAGTGTTACATCTCTGAAGTCCTAAATTTCTAGTTTGTTTTGAAGCAAAATCTTATGATCAACGCAGTCGAATGCTTTTGTAAGGTCGCAAAAGACTGCTACAACTGCCTCACCATCGTTGATATTAATATATATATATATATATATATATATATATATATATATATATATATATATATATATATATATATATATTCTCCAATAAAGCAAACAGCATCATTTGTGTTTTTTTTCTGTTTGAAAACCGATCTGGTAGGTGCTTAGAGTGCTTAGAGCAAAAATGAAAGCATTTTTTTACTAATTTCTCAACTAACTTGGCTAGAGTTGGTAAAAGTGAAATTAGCCTTAAATTTGATACCATATCAGTGTCTCCCCCCTTAGGTAAAGAATTTATTATGGCTATTTTAAGACAGTTCGGGAAAATCCCACTTAAAGATGATTTATTGATTGCCTCTGCTAAAACAGTCATTGCATCATCAGGTAGATGGAGTAAGACATTAGCAGATATCTTGTCTCATCCAGACGTGTATTTATTTTTCAAATCTTTCAATATTTCTTTTAGTTCATCGGGACTAGTAGGGGATAGAAAAAAGGAATCTTTCACATATATATTCTTCAAGTAGGTGACTGGGTCCTCTTGTACTCTAATATTCATAGAAATGGTTTCAGGAATAGAACAGTAATAATTATTAATTTGATCTGCAGACAGAGTAGTATTTAAGGGTGGTTTACTATTTTTTCCTCTGAGATTATTAATAATAGCCCAGCTCTCTATACACATATTGGTGGAATAGTTCAATATCATTATAATATACAATACCAGGAATACATGATGTGCCCTTTTTGTTTAGAAAATATGACTAAAAATTGGAAAATTGGACAGAGTTCTCGGTTTTTAAATTGTTGCTTGACATAGTCAAAGTGATTTTTTTTCATTTTCTTGAATAGTTTGTGCTTTTGTTTTATTTTTATATACTTCTATTCATACAGGGTTTAGCAAAATGTGTTTTATTGACCATAAACTTTTTATATTTTACAAGACTTTGTCAATAAGATGTAAATCTTCAGGCAATAAAGTATAGGTTGATTGATTGAATATATTTCATTTTTAGAGGGTTTTTGGTAAATTTCAATTCTTTCCTCAAAGATCAAGAATAACCTTTTATCAAGAAAAATAAAATTGAAACAAATAAAAGTTTTCGATTTTTTTGTAAAATGTTTAAAGCAGTGGAAAGAACATGGAGTTTAAAGAAAATATGAATAATTGAAAACAAGCAGGAAATCGTAACTATGGACAGAAAATACTTAAATGCTCAGTTTGATATATAAAAAAAAATTGATTATATTACCCTGCGTTCCCTCTCTCTGCAATGGGTCAAACTGCAGTATCACACTCTCCGAAGGCCTCGGAGGTCTCCGCGGTGGCCTTTGGGGAGAGATTTCGTGATTTTCATACACACTGTTCTGCCTCTCCATCGAACTAGCAACGCTAACGTTACAATTGAGATCAACACTCGTCTTATTTTCGGGAACATTTCCAGTATCCGAAGTTTCCTCGATATTATTGTAAATACTAGTACTGCGTGTTTCCCTGCTGCTGACAGAATCGTAAAACTTCCAAGAGCCCGACCTGGATAGACATTCCGCTTGATGGTTCGAGTTAGCTCCAGACTCAGATTCACTGCGATGGTATAGAGGAAAAATACTCTCGTAAATATCCGCTCTCGATTTCGAGTGAACGGATTGTCCAGAATTGCTGCTGGACGCCAACGATGAAGGGGCATCGTATAGGGACTCGTCTGGAAGAGGCGGAGGAGGGTGAGATGGGGGTGGCAACTCTACGGAGTCCTCATCGGACGATATATTCGGACTGTCTTCGACATTATTGTATATGTTCTCGGTCCCCGAAAACGGGGAATTGAAAGTGATAGAGTTGAATATATTCAAAGTGCCTTCTTCGTCTTTTGTTTCTATTTCTTCTTGATTGTTCTGTTCTTGAGAGGCCGAACTGAAGCGTCTGGTTATTCTACGAACGCTTTGCCTCGTTCCTTCGATAACTGCTCTTTTTCTGTCATGAACCAGTTGACTTATGTCCCCCGCTATTTGTTTCGAAGCAGAACTCACTCGTTTCGTTAAAGTGTTGGTGTTTTCCTCTACTTCTTTTGGTACAATTTCATCTTCTGATATATTCTTCAGATTGGCAGTAACGCTTCTCCTTGGAGTTGGAATGGGCTTCTTGATTGGTTTTGCGTTCGAGCGGGTGCGCGGTAAAGGGCTTTCCATTGTTCATTGCTGTTGAACATTCAACAGGTGCATATATCATTCCGAAACTAGTATGGAGAGTTCAGATTGTTTCCTTGATAAGTCATAACATGGGCGACACTTAGGAAAACATTACTCCTTGCAAACGTCGACTGATCGTGCACAAAACTAAATAGTACTCATTAGTAAGATCAGTATCATAACTTATCGCTATTATTGTGACTCATCATCACAATCTCAAATGTGCCTTGTTTACGTTTTTTTCAGTTTCAACTTTCACCGTGGCTAGTCTTTGTCGCAATGTAAAAGTGACTAAATTTCTGATGACGTATTGCAGTGCCTAGACTTCTGTCATCGGCATCGTAAAAAAACAATAGGGAATACGCTTGATTTTATTGTATTTCTTCTTTACATTACTTCGGTACTCAAAAAAGTACATATCCAGTAAGACTACTCCTGCTCTCTGAAAATAGCTGAAAGACTCACATTGTCTCCTTTTTATCAGCATAAACTACGAACACCAAATCACTCATTTTTGGCACAATTTCGCATGAAATAAAGCCGGTTCTAACAAAAAATCCTTCAACCTTCAACAGTCAAGCTGGATTTATAGTTAGACGGACTGTAAACGTAGACGCACTGCAAAAAGATCAACTATAGATTTTATGTACTCTTGTTTATAAATGAACGTAAACGCATGACGTAACGTAAGTGAAACGGACTGGAACGGAAGAGTTGGCCAACTTTCATCTTTTACACTACGTTTCTTGCGTCCGGCCAATCAAAATAAAGAATTATGTGTTATGATTTTTACAAGACGTAATTATTCATTAAAAACTGGAACAGTCATTCACGTATACTTAAAGAATTGATCTGGATCAGCAGTCTTCATCTTTAAAAAATTATTGTAGGCATTCTTTACTTTTCTATTACGGTTTATGGGTCTTGTTTTGTAACGTCTTAGTCGCATAATTATTGTTCTTCGAGTTTGTAGACACTTTTCCAATGCTACTGCACACAACAAAAGTCCCACGGCACCAAGAAGCATACCTTCATGTATTTCATAATCCATTGTGACACAGGAAACGAAGCATAGATAAATATTTAGAATATAATACAAATCCAAACCAACACAGGCTGTTTATGATTCGTATAATGTGTAGGTTATGTTGAATATCACTATCACTTCTACCCATGCGCAAAAATTCCGTTCCGTCGATTTATAAATTCAATAATATTTTACAGTCCGTTTGTTACGTATACAGTGCGTCTACGTTACAGTCCGTCTAACTATAAATCCAGCTTTACAAATAACCAAACTTCTCACATTTGACAGACAATCTCTCTCTCTCATTTCATTTTTGTCCTTTTGCTTCCAATCGGCGCAATATCGACATACCCCTTTGCGAGAAATCCGTTCTCATCCGGCCTCTAACCGGCGTAGACAAGGATGTTGTACCGAGGGGATGCAACTTTGTCTTGCTCTAGGCAATACTGCATCTCATATTTATTTTTGCAATGCACGACTATGACGGCGGGACTCACAAACATAGAATGTATAATTCACACGGTGTCCTGGGTAGGCCTTGTTACTAACTCCCAACGCCACCTAGGAGCAGCCCTGTTGATTTGAACGTAACTGCGAATTGTCGAAAGACATCCTCAGCCCAGCTACGAAATTCATAATTTGAATTCTCACTATTTGAATTAAAAATATCTGCCCTGGCTGAGGATCGATCACGAGACGAGCGCTAACGCACTCTGCTATCCCCCCCACTGACAGACAAAAATGAAGTTCGGTGTTTTTGCCTCCTAGACACGGATTCGAAATTAAAACACCACACACACATTCCCCTTAGTACCTTTATACAGTGCTCGTCTAAAGTCCGTTTCCCCCCCTATACTAATTTTTGAACCACCTGAATCGCAGCTAAAAGTTTTAAAATGGCGGCTGAGCACCATCTTCAATAAAAAAATTTAATAGAACACCCCGTATATTATTCCATTTTTGAAATCTGCTCATAATTCTCAACAGTTTTCTCTGATACACTTTACTCCTAAATTCAATTGTTTTCGAAATATTAACGTTTGAAAAGTGACATTCCGGTTTAAAACGAAGTATGGATTTTGGTCACTTCCGGTAAAACATTTTGCTAACTAAACTTTATTATTAATTTGTAGTTAAATCTCTTAATGAATTCGACTGATAAGGCGTAAAGAGAGTTTATTAAGGATAAACTGTGCCGCTTACCGGAAAATATCGAAGCCTATGAATGTGTTCTGTAAATTCACAATCAAAACAAATTAGTTACCTAAAAAATTATAATTTATTTTTGAATAACACTTTTTTTACCCCCAACAATTATTTCATCAAGTGTTCAATGTGCCTCCCTCCTAAATCTTGACAATAAAGTGCCCTATTATAAATAGCTTCTCTCACGTTGATAAAAGTCTCTTCATCTATTTCTTCACATATATCTATTATTCTGCGTTCCAACTCTTCTATTGCGTAGATTTTTGACTTCAGATACCCCCAAAGGAAATAATCTAGAGGTGTAAGATCCGGAGATTTTGATGGCCATTCTGTACTTCCCCTGCGACCTATCCATTGCCCAGGAAAGTTTGTATAGAGGAACTCTCTAGCCATGCGATCGAAATGAGGAGGTGCCCCATCCTGCTGAAATATGATTTCACGATTTTCAAACTCTTCCTGATGGTTTAATACAATGTGTCTTATTCGAGGTTCAATTTCAGTTTCTAAAATATTTCTGTAAAGAACTCCTGTAAGATTGCCTCTGATGAAAATCGGTCCAACAACGCGATTGCCCAAAATCCCCGCCCAAACATTCACCTTTTTAGGAAACTGGGTATGTCCCTCTCTAAAAATATGCGGATTAGTAGTGCTCCAGTGTCGTACATTCTGTTTGTTGACTTTTCCATTAAAAAAAAACGTGCATTCTTCTGCGAAACATACACGTTTCAGGAAGCCCCGTTCTCTTCAATAGGCCTTTTCATTTAGATGATTTTTTAAGGCGCATGCGCTCGTTTTGAGACCCAAAGTCTGATTGGCTATTGGGAAAGTGAATAACCATTGGTTAGTTGAAATAACAATTTGAGATTGGCTTAGTTCAAAATTAGCGGTATTTTCCCATTATGTCAACAGTCAACTTCATGACAAATGCACCTGCATACATTGGCGTTCGTAACTTTCTTTGTAGGTTAAGTACTTATTACCTATTTTATACCGCCAAAAACCTTTCATTCGTAGATAAAATAATTTATACGAATATTTTCTAATGGTGAGTTTTCTTCTCCATGTAAATTCAAGTCAACTATCCATAGGAAAACTCGGAAATATTTTATTTCCTTAAAAAAAAAATTCGCCGTCAATGCCGTTGGGTCTGACAGGTAAACAAAGTAAGTCATTTGTCATCTAAATGAAAAAGCCTATAGTTCTTGTTAACCACTCACAAAATTCAACCCTCCGGTTAGGATCATCCTCCGTGAGAGCATGCAGGATTTTCATTTTATAGGGGTGAAACTTTTCTTTTTTTAGGACTCTTTGGACACTTTTTGAACGTACTCCACAGGATTCAGCAACTGCAGACGTCGACTGAGTCGGATTGATTACCATTTCAGCAACAATTTCTACCTTCTTTTTCTTCTGAAAGAGGCGGTCTTCCTGATCTTGGAGCATCTTTCAGCGTACCAGTTGCTTGGAGCGTATTTAAAAGTTTGCACAAATATGACCTCGAAATAGGATTCTCGGGAAATATATCATTGCTGCTAGATGATAATTTCTTCCAGCTTCTCCAAATATCAAAACTGCTTCAAATTCATCGTTTAAACTACTAGCCATGATCACACTTTTCATAAAAGGATTTAGCCGCTCAACGGACTATTTGACAGTTAGCAGTTCAGTTTGACAGTAAACAAGATGTTACCGCGACAACGATTTTTTCCAATGCAAACTTGATTGAAAGCAACATTAGTGTTTTTGGTTGGGTTTGAAATGACCAAAATGTCACTTTTCAAACGTTATATTTCGAAAACAATTGAATTTAGGAGTAAAGTGTATTAGATAAAACTGTTGAGAATTATGAGCAGATTTCAAAAATGGAATATTATCCGGGGTGTTCTATTTAAAAAAATTATTGAAGATGGCGCTCAGCCGCCATTTTGAAACTTTTAGCTGTGATTTTTTCATTCAAAAGTAGGTTTTTATCTCCCTCTAAATTTCGTTGCGATATGCCAGGTGGTTCAAAAATTAGTAGGGGGGAACGGACTTTAGACGAGCACTGTATACGAAAAACCTTTTTCACAATGTGAAAACGTCCTCGATTTTGGTGATATGCGAAATGTCCCAAAACTTCATTTTAACATTACTTATGTCGTAGCATTAGGCATTTATTATTTGAATTAGGAATTTTGTTTGGAGGATTTGGCAACCTCGCTTTTCAGCAGCAGCGAATGAATTCGAAAAAGAGTAAAGTAAAGAGTGTCGAGAGTCAGTCGGTTCTGGTAATTATAGTTTTTTCCGGAGACATTAATTACGCAGTATTGTCAATCTTAATTATTTATACGGTGTGTGGTGTTTTACTTTTTCCTCATTTGCCTTCCCCAAGCCGTTTCCAGCACCAGAGACGAACTCCGGATTAAGAAAAGGCAAGAATGTTCATCATATTTCTCATAGAACATTATCGAGATGTTCTAGAAATAAAACAAAACCATTTATAACATATTGCTGAAATGTTTTATCCCTTGCATCTGCGACTGACTGTCATTATCGCGCCCAGATATAAATTCGTAAAAAACGAGAAAAATCACCGCTTCCAAAGTGCTTGCAAGCGAAGCGTTTTATTTGAAAAAGTTGATTAGCTGGCCACCAAATCGGATAACAAGGTTAGCCAAGTGTTCCCTTCTTCTACGAAAAACATTGACTGGATGATGTGACTTGGTCCGCTCAAAAAATCTTACGTAGAAGAAGGGAACACAACCTAACCTAACTTGATTTTAACGAATTTTAACTTGAAAACAATTGGTGGCTGAAAGAAGGGCCACTTGTTTTTAAAGTATATCTCTTTCATCTGCGATAGTATTGTTAGGAAAAGGAAATATGCGATCTATTAACGAAATAAAAAAGGAAATTTTCCAGAAGATTGGAGGTAAAAAAAACGCATTTTCAATTTAACACGATTCAATTGTTATGACCTATATGACAATAATGAAAGTTCCTACAGATTGTCAAATGTGAGAAGTTTGGTCATTTGTAACTGTTGAAGAAGGATGGTTTTTCTAGTTAGAACCGGCTATACTTCATGCGAAATTGTGCCGAAAATGAGTGTTGTGTGTTTGCAAGGAAACGGTTCTTGAAAAACTCGTATTCTGGATCAAAAAAGCTCTCCAACTCGAAAACGGTATGAGACCAGATTTCAGAGGACATCAGGAGAGTAGTTTTTCCGGATATTTGTCAAATTAACTTCTCAAATCCCAAAATTTTGTCGAAATTTTCAACTTCAAAAGTGTTCCTCAATAGGGGTCTCGCACATGTTGCCAACATCAGAAAAACCTTCAAAAACTTCTGCTCTTCCAATTGTAATAATTTAATCAGGGTTGTTTAGAGAATCACAATCTGAATATGCTAGATAATTTATTGCAAGTCCCAAAGTGTTCATATTTTTGTATATGAAAAGTTATATTAATAGGGAATTTTGTGTCTATTTCTCGAGTGTTGGTACCTGTTCTCGAGTGTTGGTAATTTCGTGCATAATCGATTGTCATCTGTCACGATGTCATTTCAACCTTGACGCAGGAGAACGCAGTTTCTTTCTCTTGCAGCTTGACTTCCGTTGTTATCAGTTGTTATTGTGTTGGGCATTCTCTTATTCAATCTTTTTTTTACCAAAAATTGTTTACGCTACCAACTGTTCAGATTTTTAGACACAAAATCTCTATGAAAGACACATTTGATATATAAGCGCTTCATGACCAAAAGTAATTCAATTGGTATATCAAATTGTCGATTTTAAATACAACTAAAGAGAGTCAAACAATAGGGAGGTGCTGCACAAGTTGCCAACTTAAAAAACCTTCAAAAGTTCTGCCTCCCCATTGGCAATTTTTTGACTTTGGTTGTATGGAAAACCTTGATGAAATTATTACAATTGAAGAGGCAGAAGTTTTTGAGGGTTTTTTTTAAGTTGGCAACTCCCCTATTGCCTTTGGAGAGGCAGAACTTTTTAAGTTGGCAATTTGTGCGAGACTGCCCTATTCAAATTCGATTCAACCTTCACTTGAATAACATCCCACCAACACTATCGCAATTGTTTCGAGAATATTGATAGTCAATATTATTTCTTACAAATCGGACATAAATTCAACCTCATTTTCAATGTGATGTTTCAGTAAAAATTAAAAATACTATAATAATAAAAATATTAGTACAACATATAAACGAAGACTGATGAAATTAGTTCAGAGCAACCAGCGGTAAAAGTTTGAACTGTGTGAAGTAACGATGCATACGTCCATCAGAGACACTAGGAGTACTTTTTGAATGTAATGAATAAATTGGCATTTTCAATACTGAATTATGGAAAACATTGAAAATTTGTGTGTGTAAATTAATAGTATATTAAAGTATAAGTGGATAAAAAGGGCTTTAAAACACGCGCGATTTTTCGAGCACGACGGCGCAGCCGGAGTGCTCGAAATAGAGCAAGTGTTTTTAAGACCAGTTATCCACGAATACTTTACGTTATTTTTTTTTATTGATGCACTTTGACCCATATATACTGGTATTATTACTACAAAAAATAGAAATAAGAACTAATAATGCAAGAAGGTTGAATTCGTGATGTGACATCAGTAGGTATACCTTTCGTTGTCATGGAAATGAGAAAAACATTCATTTGCAATTTGTTACCACAGATCAATATTTGTTGTCACCAGAGCTCAAAAATGAATTATTCTAATATCGATTTTTTGAATAGTGAGGCAGAATCGCGGTTAATACCGCGAAAATCCAGTGATATATATATAAAAAAGAATATGAAAAGTTCATGAAATGGATGGAGGAGCACATATAAATGAACGAATTGTGAGTAATATTTTATTTGACGTTACTCCTGTCAGATCAATAATCAAAAATTTGTCATTTAGACTTCACGTTTCTCGATTTGTTGATGTTGTCATGGTTACCTTTAAAAAACGCGCGTTTTTTAAAGTTCGATTTAAACACGCTGAGGCGTGCTTTAAATGGGTAAAAAGGGGCACCAATGAAAAAAAATATTTTAGGAGAAAGTGACAGGGGACATGCGTGTTTCCTAAATTTATGTTACCACTCAGGGTTCCTGGGATTGATTCTCATCTTAAAAACCCTTGCACCTATATACTGATACAGGGAAACCAATAGGGGGGATGACGCAGTGGTTTAGCGTCCGACTCAGGAGCGGAAGGTCCTGGGTTCGATTCTCAGCCAGGGCAGATATTTTCAATTTAATAGTGGCAATTAAATTATAAATTTTGTATCTGGGCTGAGGATGTCCTTCGAAGATTCGCTATTGCGTTAAAATTAACAGTGCTAGCTACTCCTAAGGTGGCGTATGGAGTTAGTAACAAGGTCTACCCAGAACACCGTGTGAATGATACATTCTATGTTTGTGGTTGTCCCGCCATCTTAGACGTGCATTTGTAATAATCGGGGAGTGCAGTATTGCTTAGAGCAACAAACGCTGCATCCCCACCACAACATTTTCCTTGGCTACGCCGGTTAGAGGCCGGATTTTCCTCATGGAGGAATGTCGTGAATGCACCGAGGGAAATCTACTCGGGTTGACACGATCCCTATCCTGCACGTTCGTTTTCCTAATTCAAGTTAAGTACGCGCATTCGCAAACTTTGGTGTTGCTCACTCGATCACTGACTCAGGTTCGTCTAGCATAACCCTATTCAAAAGCAGGGTCGTCAGAGTCGCTACAGACACCGCATGCGCATTACGAAAAGTTTAAAAATTATTAAAATTATGAGGAAAAGGAAAATTGCAACATTTCAAACAATAACGGCGTTAGCTTTTGATGAGGACGATGAGATATGTGAGTCATCTTCCAGTAAGATAAAGAAACAATACGTTTCTAAACAAAGATGAGTTTGCATTCAGAATTATGAAGAAGTAATTTTACGCTATTCCATGGAAGGTAAAATAAGACTAATATTACCTTCGCAAATTCAACACTCAAAATTTTATTTCATAGATTTTTAGTCATTTTCGATTAGAAAGAACTATTAGAAAAGTTGAAGTTAGGTTAATTATGTTTCATGTTATGGCTTGGTGTCAGAACCAGAACAAATAAGAACAAGCTGAACATCTCAACCTGATACGTTCGTGAAGTATTGGGGTAAGAGATCAGAGTGATCCGTTACGTGATCTATTGGGATCGAGTTATATATATATATATATATATATATATATATAGAGAGAGAGAGAGGGAAACCAATACCATTGTTTAAATAGAAAACCTGCGATGATTCATTAAAAATTGAAGATATGATAAACAAATATTAGTAGATCCAGTATCCGCCGAATCCTGAAACATCATAAATTCCACCCCTACAAAATACATTTGGTACACCAATTGAATGATGATGATTTTGATAGGCGACAGGAGTTTTATGAAATTATCACTATGAGAATAGATGCTGATGATAATTTCCTTTTCAACATCTGCTGTTCTGATGAGTCTACATTCTTTTTGAATTCGACTGTGAATCGTCATAATTGTCGTTATTGGTCAGATGCCAACCACATGTTTTCCACGAAGTCCATACTCAAACTCCCCAAAAACTCAATGTCTGGGTCCGGTATTTTTGGGGACCGTTTGATTGGATCAGTATTTCTCAACGGTAACCTGACAGGAGAAACTTATTTGAAATTATTGAATGAATTTGTTTATCCACAATTAGTACACATCTTTGAAAATTACGATCGTTACCATGAACACCACTTGATATTTCAACAAAACGGGGCACCTCCACATTATGCACAGCCTGTTAGAGCGTTTTTGGATAGAATGTTTCCTGGAAGTTGGATTGGAAGAAGATGCTCTATAGAGTGGCCAGCCAGATCTCCAGATTTAACCCCTCTCGACTTTTTCCTGTGGGGTCACTTGAAAAACAAAAACTTTGCAACCGAACCAGAATCTCTGGAGGATTTACGAAGGAGAATTATTGAAGAATGCCGTCGAATAACGCCGGAAATGCTACGAAATGTGAGGTCTCGTTTTGAACAGAACTTGTACTATTGTATGGAAATGGGTGGTAGACAGTTTGAACATTTAGTTCATTGACAATAATAATTATTGCGACAGTTACATTATCAGATATTGTTTTTATTGATTGAGTGAATAAAAAGTGATTTCCCAACTTCAAGTTCCTATATCTCGAAAACGAATCGATAAACTTAATTTATTTTTGTTGTTTGATATTAAGAAGGAAATACCTTTCAAATGAGGTATCAATTACCATATGTTTCCATTTAAAAATTTAGGGGTGGCGGTCACAGCTCCGAGGGATGGAATGTATTTCGGGTGCATTTCATCGCGAACGACATCCCCCTCGAAAATGTAGTTGACGTGTCCGAGCGTTTTTATATAATTCGGTTCTGCCGACCTACAGATCCGCTGTTTCGTTTTCAATGGCTCACTCTGTATATACGAAGACAGATGAAATTATAATAGACAGTTCGAAGAAACTAGCGGTAAAAGTTTGAACGGTGTGAAGTAACCATGCATACGTCCATCAGAGGCGCTAGGAGTACGTTTTTAAATGTGATGAAAAAAATTGTTTTTTCAATTTCCAATTATAAAAAACATTAAACATTTTTTAAATTTTTAAGTTTGTTGCTGAGCTTCCTAGGTGGCAATCTTTATGATCAAATCAAAATATTCTAGGAAAGGGGCATATGCATGTTCCCTATTCCCATAGCGTATGTAATTATCCGGTAAGAGCACTCCTGCTCTCAGAAAATGGTTGTTTTACTTTCCTTAGGTGTTTTTGCCTCCTGAACACGTGTCCAGAAGAAAAACTCGGCGGTCTCATACCGTTCCCGAGTTAAAGCCCTTTTTTCTTCTAGAACACGTGATTTTTAAGCACCCATTCTCACGCAAAAATCACTCAGAAGCCTTTCTTTTAACCAGTATAAACTACAAACCCTGAATCACTCATTTTCGGTACAATTTCGTACAAATTACAGCTGGTTCTATCGATAAAAGTCTTCAACACGTACATCCTAACCTCACACTGGCTCGGATTAAGGTTAGGTTTTTTCTTGTTGATGATGCGAGGAGAGGTTAGGAATTTTTTTTTCGGTAGAACCATCTGTATTTTGTACGAAATTGTACCGAAAATGAGTGACTTAGGTTTGTAGTTGACGCTGGTTAAAAGGAGGCATTTTGAGTGATTTTTGCGCGAGAAAAGGTGCTTGAAAACGTAACTTGGAAACAGTATGAGACCGCCAAGTTTTTCTCACGGATTCGTGTTCAGGAGGCAAACAGCGTTATTCGGAGAGTAGGAGTGCTCTTACCGGATAGTTACCACAACCTTTCACTCATGGAAAGTATTCCTAAACCTAGAATGAAATCTCATTGAATAAAATCATCTAAGGAATATTTTATTAACAATTCAATTAAAAAATAGGTCAGGTGAATCCCTTATGAAGTTTATTTTTTATTAATTCAACTACTTCAGGATCAGTTAAAACTTTAAATATTTTGATAATATCTTCATCACCTGAATTGACAATTATTGGTTCTTGATCACATATTTTCTGTTCGAATCTCTTGCTCTGACCTTGCATTTGGGAAATGAATTCCTCTCTGGTCAGAGTTGGTAAAATATTAACACATTCACATTCATGCATTAAGTTGGAAATTATTGATTCATCTACATTATCAATCGACTCAGATTCAAGCTTTGATTTTTTGTGTTTTACGTTTTCCCTTTGTGCAATTCTGCAAGTTTCTATCAAATTTGAACATATGGAGCTTCTGTCATTCTGCAGAATAACTTCTTCCATATTTGGATTCAAAATGTGGGTGGTCATTGCCACATTATTCGAATCGCTCATTTGTTTTACGAATAACTGTACTATCGCTTCTCTCAATCTTTCTTCATCATCTTGAGGCAATGGTAACCATACATTAATCGAAATGCTCATCTCCAAGTTTTCGACATAGTGCCACCATTTGTGTGGTACCAGTAATACATCTCCGGGTTGTAATACTACTTTTTTGCATTTATTTGTAAAGCTTTTGAAATCGTCAAGGTTAGGACTGAAAAAATTTAATTCCGAGTAAATACTTGATTCTTCGTAAGGTACTCTTGATGGCTTGAGACTTTCTTCTGGTGGGAATAACATCCACAACTTTTTACCATACACCTGATACACTAAATTGTAACCGTAAGTATCGATGTGACATGGTGTATGTGCTCCTTTCGAACCTATCCAAATTGTACAATCTTCTGGCTTTATTTCGGGAAATCCGAGGGGATCCCATCGTATTTCACTTCTCAATTTGTGTACGTTATTGAAGCAATTATTCAAATATTTATAATCGAAATATAACCATTCCAAACTATCACCTTGAGTATGTTTCAAAAAGTATTCGAAAGTTTCTTCAAATAATCTAGTTTTTCGTTCCCACTGAGGCTGTACTGTTTTTTGATTTCGTCCTAAACGGAAAACCATCTTTTCATCACCGATATTATTTTTCCAGTCTTCTAGGGACCAGTCCAAAAGTTCCCATTTCAGAGTATTCCTGATGAGAATTGGCTCTTTCGAATTATTTATGATACATTTTATTTTACTGGCCTTCAATTCTTCATTCATCATATATTGATTATAATTTGTTTGGCAGTGTCTATTCACACGACTGCGTGTAAGCACAGAACACGCTAACTACTAACTACACAGAAGCGTAAGTAAAAGGCGGCACTTTGACAAAGATTAGAGGTTACTCTACTCTTTGACTTTGATCTCCAAGGGGCGAATTTTTGTGACCTTCCTTCTCTGCTAGGTGGTACATCTGTCACTTTCGAGTGGCAAATTTGAATTAAATGAAGTTCTAGGCGCACCTAAGGTGTTTTCTGGCGTGAAAACGTATTCAATCTTGCATTTGAATAAATTCTACGTGACGTCATTATTATCACGAACCGCAAGAATGCATAATTTCGAATACGATTCAAAAATCAAATCTAACCTGAGATATTTTCTGTTGGAAAGTCGGTAAACAATATTCAGATAAACTAACTGTGTAATTCATTGTGAGATTCCAACTCAGTTGTTCATATATAAGTGGAAAGTGGAATGTCCCACTACCAAGATTTATTGGGGGTATTATTATGAATTATGGCAATCACAAAACAACGAATTATGTTTTGAAACTGAATTCGACTTGGTTTCAAAACTCTATGAATACTGATTTATTGAAAATATAAACAGGATGTTCAATAAATCAATCTATCATACCTCATGACAGGTTTTAATGTCAGAAAACACTAATTTCAAAGTGTCTCTCCAAAAGAAATGATTCTAACTTTTTCCATCTTTGCAAAGTGAGATTGCTTCTTGAAAATGTGTTTTCCATTTCTTCCGGTCTTCCTGATGATCGTGGAAGCGTGAAATAGATTTTCGTCGACAAAAATGTATTGAAGACCTAGTGAATGCGATGTCTCTCCTGCGTCAATGTTACGAATGATTTCTGGTGAGTACTCTCTTTTGGAAAACATTCTTCTTTGCCTCATTCATCTTTATGAGTTCTTAATTAAGACTGGAATAGAAAATCAAATAACTATCTGAATGAAAATGCAAATTTTCAATTTCAGATTTTTTCTTTTGAGTCAGGGCCTTTTCAGAATATCTATCAGATGTAGTTCAATGTCCATCGTGGCTTTAGCCGGGGAAGTAGTTGTTTTCTGTTAGACATTCACAAAAAATAACTTCATTTCAATCGTGGATTTTTCAATTTACAAAAAAATCTTTCTATCAATATTCAATTGAGAATGTTTCCCTTTTCATCTATGAATACGTTTTGAATCGTTTCATATATGACGTCATCGTTTCAACGCCAGAATGGATGTATTTGAAACACAGGAAGAATATGTTTTGAATACATGGGCGGCAAAAAACAGCTTTAGTTTCAGCATACTTTTCAGTTTGGTTATCGATTCGATTGGAAAATATATTCTGGGTTTCCTTCTCAGTTGTAATAGATTTCATGCTATGCTATGCGTGGTACATTTGTCAACGTTAAATTAAAACTTTCCGCTGGTTTTATTCGTATTTGCATTTGGAGTGGTCAGATTGATTCGCTCTTCGCAGTGATTATTACGAAGGCGTAGAAGGACCAACAACAAAATATTTATTTGGAATTGCCACTCTGAACTAACAATTTCCACTTTGAAGTGACAATTGTCACTTTGAACTGACAGTTGTTACTTTGAACTGACAATTGTCACTTTGAAGTGACAATTGTCACTTTCAAAAACATCTAGAATTAAAAGTGACAATGATCAGTTCAAAGTGGCAATTCAAAATGTTTTTGTAAGGGACAATTGTCACTTCAAAGTAATAATTGACAGTTCAAAGTAGCAATTCCAAATGTTTTTGAAAAATATTTTATTGTTGGCTCTTCTATGCCTTCGTAACAATCACTGCGAAGAGTTAAATCAAAATGGACACTTCAAATGCAAATACGAATAAAACCAGCGGAAAGTTTTAATTTGACGTTGACAAATGTACCATTTAGCACAGCACAAGGGCTCTCAAATAAAGTTTTGGCGGGAAGGCGGACTTACGCTTCTGTGCAGTTAGGATGTTCTGTGCGTGTTATCATTGTTGCGTTGAATTTTCAACAAATATTTTATTTTTATATTGGACAAGTTTATGTTAATTTCCAAGAATATGTCAAATTATCATAGCGATATAGGAAGATCCTTTATGAATATACCAAAAATCAATAAATCTCATTTTATTTTAATCAAGAATCAGAGTCTCATTTGCAACCAATTAATTTAAATTCCTCAGACAAAACCAAAGTTACACGAAAATGAAGAATATGGTCAAGGTCATCTATCTATTACTTTTAGTGGAAACAATCTAGTACGAAAATTTTCACTCTAGGAACAACGCTGTACCACATAACCTTAAATTCTTAATATTTATTTTTGTTGAAACGTCAAAACCAGAACCTTATCGTTTGCAATAAACATGTTATTCAAATAATGACTTCGAGATCAAAACGGAAGGATTTATTGGAGTTGAGAAAATCATTCCTCGAAATTAATAGATTCTACGTAAACTTGGGATGCCATTTGAAAGATTTGGAAAAACAGGGTAATTGGAAGTGTTCTTTTAATACTTCCTCAAGAAACCTATTCATTTCATCCATTATTATAGCCATTCTATTGTATAAGCTAGATTACTTTGTGCTATGTCTCAACTACATGTTAGGAGTGAGATGTATAATACCAAACAACTACTTCGTATGGGAGGCCACCCGCCCAATAACAGATTGCAGTTTTTGTTCGAATACATTCGAACAAATTACATTAGAAAATTTAACCAAGGATGAATTTCAGCCATATGCTTATAGTTCGAAACCTATTGTGATAAAACGGGCCTTCTTACATTGGCCTGCCATGCATCTATTTTCCTTAGAATTTTTTAGAAACCTATACAACAAAACTGATGACTCATTCAAAAGTGTAGATGAAGAATGCCAATTTCTACATTTTAAATCTGACTTTATGTCTATAAGGGATGTTCTAATGATGAGTAAAGAGAGATCCACGAATAGTCCATCGGAGAAGTCTTGGTATGTTGGTTGGTACGTATATTTCCACATCAGGTTTTTGTGATGTCAATAGATTCATATTTCACATGTTGACATAATGTTCTTTATTTTAGGGGAAATTGTCATCCAGTCATTTTGGAAGAAATGAGAAAACACTACCCCAAACCTCATTTTTTACCAGACGACTCTGAAATCCCCTCCAAAGAATATGTCTTCATGGGATATGATGATGGTGCCACCATGCACGTAAGTTGCCATGCCACGTATAGTAGGACAGCCCGGTCGATTTTTATAATATGAACTCCCAAACAATTCTTTCTACGCGGGTCGTCATGAAAACATATCCGCAAAACAGCAACTGTGCTGGTGTAATCGTGCCAGAAGTAATTATTATTAACCTTTTCACGACGGAAAACGCATAGGTGCGTTAATCTCTGATGCCTCTGATACACGGGAGCCGCATATTTTCAATTGACCGGAGAAGTGTTCTAACAACGGGAACCGCAAGATTTCGTCTCATCCCCACCATTTGCATTGTCTGCAGATGTTTTTAGGAAGTGCCACCTGTACTGCTGGCGTCGCATATTTTCAAATAGTAAAATGTGTTATAACGACAGGAACCGCGTGA
Source organism: Gonioctena quinquepunctata (assembly GCA_018342105.1). NCBI lineage: Eukaryota > Metazoa > Arthropoda > Insecta > Coleoptera > Chrysomelidae > Gonioctena > Gonioctena quinquepunctata. Next base: position 669,343 of record JAFIRS010000133.1, on the reverse strand, counting down.
AAGCGCCTCCACCAGAGGCATTGTGTTCACTGAAATTATTATTGTCTCGAGACACAGAAAGTCACGGTGTTCAGTTTCATTCTATATTTTCGGGCATAGACTTGGCATTTTGATATAATGAGCTGGAAACGACCTGGTTTGAGCGATAAAGAGTTGGAGTATTATCTGAAAATTGCCTCACTCTCCCGAAGCCCATTACTGTGGCTCACGTGCGTCTAACGAAGCCCGTTGTAAAAGGCTTAATTAACCTTTTTGTGACTACGGCCGTATACGTACAATTTTCAATTGCGTCTTAGCCATACGAGCGACATACTATAACGTTTTTCAACTCAACTCGCCACTCACTATCGCCGTACGTTTCGAGATCATTCTGGACGCCAGTGTAATGACTGACTTACATTTACGTACTGTGTTTAAACTCTGAAAAACTAGGGTCTTACATGTAGGGTTTCTTGATGTCTCCTGATAAAGTCGTGACGTACAGGTACATCTATAACGGGAGGACGGTAGCCAGACATGTACGTCTGACATTTCCCGTGAATAATTTGTAAACAAAACTGATTTTTATTGCCAATTGGATTATTAAAATTAGTTTTATCTTTATTTTGGCAAAAATTAAAAATGTGTGATGTAACGAAAATCTTTATTTTAGCAACAATGAAAAGTAAGTTTATTCTTGAACAAAAATAGCATATAACGAAAAAACTTGATTGAATACACATAAACGAAATAAGAAATAAAGTAGGATGCTCTAGACGTTCACACACAGAGTGCTGTTGTGATACTGACAACGCCGCGCCGGTCATGGTTCACTCATACACCACACGAAACTAGTTTGTCCCGGCTCCGTTCCAGCAGTAAGCGCATGCTTTCCAGACGCCGTCTCTAAAGGGTTAATAACCAGACGCATTTATTTCAACATCTACTTTTTTATCCCTGGCACATTAAAGAATCACTAGATTGTGCATTTCAATGAGTATGGCCAGGAAAACTTACTCTGCCATGTCCCAAACTGCCGCAATAATGAATAACTAAACCATATTGCAATAATAAACATAAATTACTTCGGCAATTTATAGAAAAATTAGAAAAGTAGCCAGATTCAGAGACATAACTGTTGGAATCACAGCTTCCAACCAGATGTTTAGTTCTAATTCAAATTGTCCTTAAGCCGTCCCTGAGCGCGCTCAGTCAATTTTCTCGGGTTTAAACTCCAACCTATGCAAACCGTTATATTCATCCAGGCTAATTCTGAAAACTTTCCGTTCCTCACCCCGCTTCCTCCCCGATCGCCACCCGGCAATCGAGAGTTTTTCCCAAAAAGGCTGGGAGAGGCATCTGGCATTCTGAGATTCTTCCTCGACGAAGTAAAACCATTCTTCCTACTTAGCCGTTGAAACGAGCTGTTTTGTCCTATCCTTATTCACGACGTTTGAATAATTTCGACGTTTGTATAAATTCCACGTTATTCAGTGAAAGAAGGCGAAGTTGCGTGATAATCAACCAGTAGTGTATAGTGTCCTTTGAAGAGAGAAACTATAAGTAGATTAAACTCAGACTATTGGATGAGAAGCATTGCCAACGCCCGATTTACCTGTTAACTTCACGATTTGTTGGATGGTCGCCGTTAAAGATTGTACATATATTCAATTAACGAAATAGTTCAGAGTTTTATTTTAAAACCAGCAATCTACAGAGAATCCAGTCCACTAATATCGAAAGTAGTATAATTCCACGGTGTTCGAGAAAAGGCATTTTAAACCCTGTCCCGAACAATAACGATCCAATTCCTGTGAAACAATAGATAGATAGATAGACTGTACGTATACATCACTGTACGTATAGATCATACAATATATACATCATACAATATATAAATACAATTGGGTGAAACGGAGTCAAAAGTGGTGATGATTAGTATAAAAAGAAAACTAACATCAGAGATTTATTTATTTATCTATATACGGGTGAACCCCAATTTTGTGTACAATAATTTTATACAATTAAATCTTATTCTATACTACTACAATTATAGTAGTTATACTATTATTTTAACATTATGTAAATACAATTATTTTTTTGATCTAGATATATGCAATATATAGGACAATGATAATAAACATAATTAACAATTAACAATATGAACTACATTCAAATGAGCAATGCGCAAGAGACTTGATTCTTGAAAATATTTGGAGTATCACAGAAGAAATCAATTTTATCACAATAGTTATTTGCCAGTCTTAACATTTTCGATATAGGAGAGTTGTAACCATAGTTAGTTGAATGATATGGTGTAACGAATAATTTTATTTGTCTAGTGGACCTACGTGGAACGTTGAAAGATATGAGGGAGATAATTTCTGGACAATCATTAATACCAGAAATTATTTTGTAAAGATAAACTAATGATGTAATTATTCGTCTATCATCCAGACTTGATAAAGATAATATATTCATCACTTCCCTGTAATTATATTCGCCTACAACTAGGCCTTGTTTGAAAGCCATGGTCCTTAGGAATTTATTTTGCACATTTTCTACTTGTTGTGTATATTTAATGTAGTAGGGACTCCAGATTATAGTGTTATACTCTACGATAGATCGTACTAAAGAGCAATATAAAATTTTTGTGATGAAAGGAGAAAGGTTAGTTGACGATCTCACAATAAATCCAAGCATTTTTAAAGCTTTTATCTTATCACTCTGAAGAAGATTGGCATCATGAGCACTCTCTATGACCTTGAAAATTTTCAGATCGTCGGCAAATAGTAGGAATTTTTAATTATCAATATTTGAATTAATGTCATTTATAAAGAGGCAGAACAACAAAGGCCCGCAGTGGGATCCCTGAGGTACACCTGATTTCACCAAAAAAGGTTCTGAAACTGTACTATTTACTCTAACTGATTGAGAACGACCAGTTAGATAACTTCATATCCATTCTAGCATATTACCAGAGATACCAATAGCAAATAATTTTTTATTCAGTAAGTTATGATTGAGCCTATCAAAAGCTTTTGAGAAGTCTGTGTAGATAGCATCTACCTGCACAGACCTCTCAAATGCTTGAGTTATGTAGTGCTGATAATACAATAAGTTTGATACTGTGGATCGTCCAGATGTAAATCCGTGTTGCTCAGGCATTATCAGAGGTCTACAAACATTCGTTAATATTTTTGCAACAAGGCAATCTAAGACTTTAGGAATAGCTGATTGAATGCATACTCCCCTATAGTTTTGAACTTTTTCTTTCGAGCCACTTTTAAAAATAGGACAAATGAAGCTTTCTTTCCAACGGTCAGGGAATGAGCCACTAGTCAGTGATTTATTGAATAAAATGAAAAGAGGAGTTGACAGAGAATATATACACTGTTTTATGAAGAAAGAAGGAATACCATCAGGGCCAGTCGAAAATTTTGATTTTAACCCTTTATGTGTTGGTGGCTTCTAATCTGGCCACTTATTTTGTATACAAACGTGAATATCGATCCCTTTTTCATCGGCAATACACAATTTAACTATCTTCCTCTGAACGTTTGGTGTGCTCATAGCGAGCCACATGTACTATAGGCGAAGTGAAAGTGGGATTTAGTGACAAGTGGCAACCTGACTAGCCACCAAACCTCTGTTCCTCGGTAGTGAATGTCGGTAAAACGTGTTGTGCTCTAGAGTTTTACTAATTTTTGAGGAATTTTTCAACAATCTAGTCGATGTAAGTATTATTATATTTTCAAATAGAGTTAGATATCATATTATAAAGCATAAATCATCCAGAATAATTAACGGCTTGGATGATATAAGAGTTAGAAGTAGTTGGAGCATGATATAACCTAAAATAAATTTTATTATACTATGACTGAAAAGTAACATGCGTTGTTTGCAGTTGTTCTCAATACAATAGAGATTTTGAGAAATATATTGAGGAGAGCATTATGTGCCTAGTCATGAAAGAAAATAGTTTGAATGTTGAAATTATTGTTTTATAGACTGAAAAATCAATGACATTTTTGTACTATTTTCTAGAATGGAACGGCACCGTTTGGTTGATTTGGAAACAATGGACACAGAAGAGTTATACGATTTCATTGATGGCATATCGGAGGAACAAGCCGTCGACTCTGATGTTGGGGGCGATAGTGATGCAGACGATCAGCTAGTTCATGAAGAGCGCCCACAAAAAGTCATAAGAAGTCATAAGGGTCAAATAAAGAATTGGAAGTTTTTGATGACTTTGGCTCTGATGATTCTGAAAACGATCCGGATTATATTCCGAGGACTCCGAAAACACACCATTATCTATAGTACGCGATAGCACTCATGTACCAGAGATATTCTGCTGATATAGACAGTGACAGTGAAATAGAGGACTCTCACAATAATGGTCGTACTGATGAATCCAACGATCAACCATTGACTAATAAACCGTTTGGTATGCAATGGAGTAAAAATGCACATGCACCAACAAAATATGAAAATTATTCATTCAATGAAAATTTCGGCGGTAATGTTGACTTACACGAAAAATCGCCCTCTGAGATATTTCTGAATTTCATGTCAGAAGATATCATCCAGAGGATTGTAAACGAGTCACAAATTTACGCACAGCAACGTGGAGTTACATTTGACACTACAATTGAAGAAATGAAAGCCTTTTTTGGATTTTTGATAATTATGGGATTTCATAATTTGCTGAGCATTCGACTTTACTGGTCAACTGACCAAAATATGCGTGTTTCCAGAATAGCCAATACCATTTCTCTGAAGCGTTTTTTAACAATTTTACGGTATCTACATATCAACAACAATGAAAATGCTCCAAAAAAAGGTGATCCCAATTTCGATAAACTTTATAAACTCAAACCTATGGTGACTCACCTCAACCAGAAATTCAAAGAAATTTTTCTCCGGCTCGTCAACTCTCCATCGATGAAAGCATGGTGGGCTTCAAAGGACGTTCGTCACTGAAGCAGTACATGCCTATGAAGCCCACCAAGCGTGGATTCAAAATTTTGGTAATGTCCTGCACTAAATCAGGCTACATGCTTTCTTTCAAAATTTATGAAGGAAAAGGTTCAAAGGACATCGAGGGCACGTTGGGCGAACGGACTGTTCTAACACTGGCTGAAGACTATTTGAATAAAGACTACTATCTTTTTTTCGAATTTTTTTTTTCGACGTTCCTTCTGCTGAATGAACTCATAGAGAAAGATACCTTTGCTTGTGGAACATTTCGTTGTAATCGAAAGTATTACCCTAGAGAACTTTTGGCTGATGAAAAATCCATGAAATTAGGAGACAGTGACTTTGCTATGAGTGTACACTCTGATTTATCTGTGTCAAAGTGGCGTGATAGGGGAAAAAAGTCAGTCGTAATTATAAGCTCTTTTCATGATCCATCTGTTTCCAAAGAAGTTCTACGAACTAACAGAATTGGCGTGAGAGAAAATGTGAAATGCCCTCATTCCATAGCAGAATATAATGCCTTCATGGGGGGGGGTAGATCTTTTTGACAACTCCATGCCTGCTATTCAATTTCCTGGAAATCTCGTCGCTGGTGGTTGAAGATATTTTTTTATCTAATAGATGCGGTCATCGTGAATTCCTTCATTGTGTACAAAACTTCCATGGTTGGAAAGGGCAAGAAACCGATATCTCATCTTCAGTTCAGGTCGCGGCTGGCAAACGAGCTTATTTCGAATTACTTCGGTAGAAAACGAATAGGAACACCAGTGGTGATAAATGAAAACAAACTGAAGAAAGTGGATGGGAGGACAGTTTCAGTGGAAACTTGTCAAAGAACTACCAATGTTGGAGCCCACATACCAATTCAAGGACCAAAATATCGACGATGTGCGTTTTGCAGTACGAAAAAACAAGTAAAACGCTCAAGATTAGTATGCGAAGCTTGTAATGTGGCATTATGTCAAAGTTGTTTTCAACCTTTTCATCAATGAAATAATTAGATTTTAGTTTTTTACAATATGAATAAACTCCTTTTTCAACTTGCACTGCACTTTTTCAGACTGCTTGTTTTTATATATTTTTATTATGTGGCCACCATAATAGCCACCAAATAAAGTGATATATTCAGAGTGCCAGATGTTTGGTGGCTAGTATTTGTGACACCTAAAATAAAAAAATAACTGACACTTTTAAAGCGTAAGTTGCTAGAATCCTTCGGGTGGTTATGTTTTAATATAACTTGCCCAAAATAATGAATATTTCTTTGAGAAATGAAGTTGCCCTATAAAGGGTTAATTTACATATAGCTTCAAATATGCTTGATAATTCAAATGTACAAGTTGATAAATCTATTGTTTTTTCATACGAAAATTGAGTAGGAATCGGATCCGATTCTATGTATACTGTGGAAAAAAACATGGCAAACAAGTCTACTGTACTAGACATATCAGTAGACATGACGTCTTCATAAGTCATTGTTTCAGGCATATTACTGCTGTTTTTCTTATCACTGACAAATTTCCAGAAACATTTAGGCTCACTAATTAAATTATTCTCAATATCTTTCAAGTAGATGTCATAGCAGACTTTCGTAAGAATTTTACATTGTGATCTCAATTGTGTGAAGTTCATATAATCTTCATTACGATGGTGAGTCTTGTAATTTTTATGACGTCGCTTTTTTTCTATGATCATCTGTTTCAGTTCTGGTGAGAACCATTTTGAGAAATTAGATGGCCTAAATAGTTTCAATGGAACAAATATGTCAATCGCTTGTTGAATAATCTTATAAAATTCATGTGTTGCTGTATTGGCATCTAAATTCTTAAAAATATTATTCCAGTTGAATGTTGACAAAAAATCATTAATAGCCATATAATTAGCATTTTTGAAGTCGTAATAGTAATGACTCATTGGAAGAGACTTATTGATATAACCATCTTTGACTAGAAAAGAAATTGCAGTGTGATGAATAGTGTCTCTAAAAAGAGGATCGACAGCGGAAGAAATAATCACGTCATGAATTTGGGAAAATATCAAATCTAACAATGTGCCTCCACTGTTCACTATGAAATTTACTTGATAAAACTGCAAGAAACCAAAATTATTAGCAAGGATATTGCCATTTGAATTTGCAGGGTATATTGCTTTCAAACCCAGATGGTCATTATCCCATACGGTATCAGGCACATTGTAATCTCCACCTACCAAGAATTTGTGATTTGACATATTTGGAACAAAGATCTTCTACTGATGCACAGTGAGCTTGGTATATATCAGCATTAAAATTAGGAGGAATATAAATACAACCAATAATATAATAATATAGTTATTACTTTCACTTCTGAGTTCAACATACAATTCTTCATAAAAGTTATCATTACATGATCTAACAAGCTTAGACTGAAAGTTCTTTGTAATAGCGATCATAACGCCTCCACCTCGGGTCTTATTTGAATTTCTTGATCTGTCAGTTCTATAGATGTTATAGTTCTTCATACCCAATTCCTGATCAGAAATATCACTATTTAACCATGTTTCTGTAAGCAATATGACGTTATAATCACAACACAGAGTACTCATTTGTAGATTCTCGAGTTTTGTTCTTATTCCGCCAACATTTTGATAGTAAAATGATATTTCTTGAGTATTCAGTTTTTTGATTCAACAATTTTAGGTACACCTCTAATATATTTGATAGTTAGATAATCCTAAAAAACTACAAAATACAAAATAAGTATTTTACATGAAACAACTACAAAAACGCGCTTAAACAGATATGTTAAGATTGTAGAAATAGAAACAAAGAAAAAGAAGAATTTGGTTTATATTGAAATCACAATAAACTGTAGTCTAGAAATTCATCTACACTGTACGGTTCTAGCTTAATTAATAATTCCTGTACGCAATGTTTGAATTTTTTAGGGTTTTCAGTTCCGTTGGGAGTCTATTATAAAACTTAATGCATGAATACATAGATGTTTTTTCATAGGGATATCGGTTTACTCGAGTACATAAGCACGCTAATACAAAAAATTGTCCCGAGCATTTGCTGATTTGCGCCACTGTGCTGTGGGTTTCCACCTGAAAGTCAGCACAGTTGTTTTTTGGTTTACATCTAGACCTTACAGCTGCAGTGCCGAGGATTGCGGCAGGATGGAACGCGGCACACTAAGTTTTCTGGGTCGTACTTATTGAAATGCACAATCAAGTGATTCTTTTATGTGCCCGAAAAAAAAAGGTAGATGTTAAAAAAAACGCGGCTGGTTATTGATTAATAATAATTACTTCCGGCAAGATTTACGCCGGCACAGTTGCCGTTTTATGGATATGTTTTCATGACGAACCCTGTGGAAAACTTCAGAATCGTCCGGGGCTTCAAAGTATAAACATCGACTGGGCTCTTGGACTATTATGGCATTTTTTGTTGTTGCAAAATTAACTTCATGAGTAGTTTTCATTTTTCAGTTGGATTTCATCAATCGCCTGATGTGGCAGGCTCAGTTGAAAGGATCTAAGGTTTGGAATTTGCATCCACCGCCAGAGTGTGAAAGCGTCTGCCAGCCATTATCATTTTTAGTAGAACCAGGTGATGCAGGTGAGTTTTTTTTCAAAACTCGGCATTCATAGCAGAGTCAGTCTGATTGAGAGATAATTAGATTATTTTTGGAAATTGATTAATAAAAAGTTCAAAATTGTTGGGAGATTTTTGTGGTTGGACAACAGTGATAACTGATAGATAGATAGATAGATAGATAGATAGATAGATAGATAGATAGATATTCAATTAGGCATCCTAATATAATATAATATAATAATAATAACATAATATGATAAATATAAATAGATATATGAATTTGAGTATGATATATGATACAAATATTGAATTTATGAAACAACTATCTATGGTAGAACATTTGAGAACAAGAAAACTATAAACTAAAGATTAAATAGTATTTGACTGAGATGTCTAGAAACTCTAGAAAGTTTACTGACTCTACTATGTTAGATCGCTCTGTTCAGCATTGTTTGTATCCATTATTAAGTCAAAGAATATTTTTTTGATATTTTGTATGAAATCATATTCTGCTAATGCATAATTTCTGTCTATGTGAATGGAATTTATTTGATATATTTCTTGGCTAACTTTGTAGTTACGAAACGTCTCTGGGTGTCATCTAAAAGGCTACTAATCTCTTTCATCAAACAGGCAGGAGTCGCCAAATTTCTTCAAAATTATTACAGGTGAAAGCACAAGCTTTTTTAGACATCAGAGTCAGTCTCATTGAGAGTTAATTAGATTATTTTTGGAAATTGATTAATAAACAGTTCAAAATTGTTGGGAGATTTTTGTGGTGTGACAACAGTGATAACTGATGATGAAATAGTATTTGACTGAGATGTCTAGAAACTCTAGTGAGTGTACTGACTGTACTTTTGAGCGAACACAACCAAGAATACCAGATCTATTTCTGTGATAGATCGCTCTGTTCAGAATTGTTTGTACCCACTACTAAGTCAAAGAATGTTTTTTTGATATTTTGTATGAAATCAATTCTGCTAATGCATGATTTCTGTCTATGTGATTTGAATTTATTTAATATATTTCTTGGCTAACTTTGTAGTTATGAAATGACAAATTTCTTTCAAATTATTACAGGTGAAAGGTTTTCTAGACATCTGCGGTGATATTTTACAAATGCCCATTTAGACTATGACTATGACATAATTCTGGTATAAAATGTGCATTGTAGATTGATTGAAGTTTTATTCCACTCTGATGTTTAGTTTAAACATGAATACAATATCTTTATGGCATCCAATCTCTGCCACAGGTAGGAATAGTCTTGCCTTTGGTAAATATAGTAAAGTAGTAAAACATTTTTAAGAGATGAAGAAAGGGGATCAGACCTTTATAACCCAGACGAATCTTCAAGATCAAATGTGGCCTAAAGTCATGAAATTGTAACTCACCTTGTATTATTAATCAATGTTCATTTTAAAGGAAGAAATAATTAATATTTTTTTTGAGTGACGTTTCGAACATAAATGTGATTTGATGGTGTCAAGGAATTATGTAAATGAGAATTCTCTGCTAAGTATTTGAAAGTAATTCTACCAATTGAGTAATTAATCCGTGATCATTGAAGATTTTGATATTTTTACTTTTTGAATTCAGTTCTGGTGGATACACGAATCTGGTACCATGGGACAACAATCGCTCCAGGTGAATTCAGTCTTTCTGTACAATCAGAGTACGGATGAAACAACCATATTCGCCTCAAGTCATGCCATATAAGACCAAATTTTTGCCAAAAATTAGTGCTAATATTTAGTAGTTACCAAGCGAAAAATTTCGAGATTATTGTTACCAAATTAGGTTCTAGAGTTAGGAGAAATACAAGTTTATTTGTTAGTAAATCCATTTGTCAGAAACTGAATCATTAGTTAATCAATTTTGAAATATTTATTGAGGCTGGACTTGACTCACTATTCAAATTACATTACTAAAATCCATTTGAATTGAATGTATGGATTCTTGAAAAAATTGTCAGCTTTGGCAAAAGTTCTGAGGCACCTAGACCATATTTTGAGATTTTAAATAATTTTTATTAAGGTATCTCTGTATATACATGTAATCCAGTGCTTATATGATGCTGCCAGTCTCGAACGTTTGACAGAGCTCTGAATGTCCTGCACAATCACACCACATGCATGGATAGGTTCACTACACATTTAGAGAGCGGCGCTGTAATCGTGGCAACGCCGCACATTCAGTGTTTCTCTCCATCCTTCTAAGACAATTGATATGATGTTTCCATTTCACATTTAATAATAATAATAATAATAATAATTTTATTGCTTCTAAAAACGGGTTTACAGCAAGGAGTATGTTTGTGTAAGAGTACAAAAAAATATATATATATATGCGTATAAAGATAAATCAACGAAAATAGCGAATAGCTTCCGTTTTCTATGTCTAATATGAAAATTTATTACTGAGCTCAGCGTATGAACATTGTCTATACATCCTCGACCTGGGCGGAAACCAGACTGACACTCTGGCAATGTTTTGCAATCATCGACCCACATCGTAAGTCTATTAAGTATAAGGGTTGTGAATATTTTGAGACAACAATTTACTAAAGCTAAGCCAGGTTTCAGTCAGGCACAAAATATCAAAGTCAGTCCCATCCAAATTAAACACATTCTTATATCAATGACAATTCCAATATTTTACTATAAGTTTTTTGAAAAATTAGCTTTTCCCTTGTTAATTTTAGCAGCATTCTTATTTGGAGATTCTTCTTCCTCGCGAGGTCTTTTTGGGGTGACGGAGACTATTGTCGGCTGACCGGAAACAAATTTTACACGAAGGATTTCTCCATGGGCCCTTCTTTGTTCAATTTCTTTATACATAGACGTAAGTTCTTCACGAAATCTCGGTGTGTAAGTCATTTTTGAAGTTCACATTAGGAAACTCTTTCAGAGGCAATTTTGGTCTTTTGACTAAAATTGAGAGGGCTTCCTGTCGAAACGAAAATTCTACCTTCAGAGGGCGTATTTTGGGCAGATCTTGTTTACCAAGTCTGTGCATCCTGATTTCTGCATATATTGTTAGGACTGAAGTAGCATTCAATTTTTTTTCTAGGTCTGTTACTCTAACTTTCTAGACTCATTTTCTTCTCTCAGATTAATAATGTGCGCCATATTTCCATCTATTTTTTCATTTTGTTCTGCCAATAAGGCTCTCATATCATTCATGCCGGCAGCTAGGGTGGCAAGTTGTGAATTCAATAACTGAAATTGTTGGGCCATGAATGATACGCCACTGTCCTCCAGGTGTTCTTGGTTTTTCATACTCATCAGTATAGAAAAACTAATTAGGCTTATCTCCGAGATAAAAACGGTAGGCAGCGTTTTTATTTGTCCTCGTTTAATTGGAATCAGGGCTTGACGGGTAGGTTTTATCAAATATCTAAGTTCCCAATTAGGATATTGTGATGATGTTACTATGTATTTGTAGGTAATCACTTACTCAATACGGGTAAAAATCACTGATTATAATCGACTTTTTCAACTAGTAGCTAGTAAAAACAGAGAGCCACTTTAAAACGTGTATAGTGTAGCAAAGTCACACACACACACTCCCCATTTCACATTTACGCCAGTCAAAATAGACCGCCAATTCACAGTAATTACAAACATTTCTTTAGCACTGCCGGATGTTGAGGCATCCAGTAAAGACTAAATATAAAAATTTGCACACTCATCCGGTAACCGGAAATTACTCAAATTCGCAAAATTGCAAACATTGTGCAAATTGCAGGTATATTCCCTAACTTCTTTTCTATATCCAAAATTTGACACGCAATTTTCAAACGGAAATACGAATAATCCCTGATTACGTTGTAATTAGCGCTAATTCTGGTTACAAAATTGCAAACATTCTGCAAATTTGTGGTAAAATCATGGTTCCGTCACCTCTAAAATGTTTTAAATTTGCAAACTTTTCATGTGTACGGAACATCCAAAAATTATGGATAACGCTAAAAACAGTGTCAGGGGCAAAGTTTTAGGGGTCACGAAATTGCAAACAATGTTTTCATGCTTTGCAAATTTTGGTGGCATAATTTTAAGTCGCCAATTGAGTTTGCACCTTTTTCAGTATCGCGGAAGATGGCAGAAATGAACATTATTGTTAGAAGCAATTTTTGCAAATGCCACAAAATTCCAAACTTTGTGGATTTTTTTCATAAAGTTCTGCTATAGCAAACAAGTCTACGTATAAATTTGCAACCCTATAAAATGTCGGGAAAACCGGGCAATATAATATTATCAATTAAGTCGATTTTCGCGGATGACACAAAATTCCAAACTTTTTGCAATTTTTTCTCAAAGTTCTGTATTGGCAAACAAATTTATCTATAAACTTGCAACCCTATAAAACGTCGGGAAAACAGGGCAATAGAATATTATCAATTAAGACGATTTGTGCCAATTTTTTCTCCAAGTTCTGGAATGGCAAACAAGTCTACCTATAAATTTGCAACCATATAAACCGCCGGGAAAGCAGTGCAATGGAATATTGTCACTTGAGTAGATTTCCGCGGATGACATAAAATTCCAAACTTTGTGCATTTTTTTCCCAAAATTCTGGAGAGGCGAACAAGTTGACGTATGAATTTGCAAACCCATAAAACGTCAGCAAAGCAGGGCAATGGAATATTATCAATTAAGGCGAGTTTCGCGAAATGTTAATCTTTTTGCAATTTTCGCTCAATAATTGAACCCGATCTGGTGGAATCGGCTTTTATTATCAGAGGATAATCAAGGACCAAATTAGTAATTTTTTCGACCTTTTAAGCGAATTGTCAAGTTATATCGTCATTTTCATGATACCCGATAGTGAAATTAGACGATTTCACCGAATGGTTATATCAGATGATAACACTGTATAGTTCCAACACATAGTTTTACTTGATGGTTTTCTATGTGAAAAAAGTAAGACATAATTGTCCACTACTATTTAGTATTTGTACATACAGATAATCATTCAGTAGATATTATGTAATGAAATCATTCAGTACAATTATTTGATATTACCATTTATTAACATAGCCATCTGAGTTATAATTTTACTGTACATTTGGTCAGAACGTCTGAATTACTATATGATTTACCATATGGTGATGCAAAATTTGGATTTTTTTTTAAGTGACACACTTTTGGCATGTTTCGTACACTCTTGTTAAGTTTATACCCATGAAGTCAAGTCTAGAACACTGAATTTTGATTGAAGTTACTCAAATTGAGTAATCAGCACTTACCTATAGTCTGAAACACTTAAATCAAGTCTTTATATCAATTTTTGCAAATTTTGACCTTTTTTTCAAGAAAACTATACAGTTTACATTAGAGAATACTGTACTTCGAATTCTTTTACATTTTACGAGATTTATTCCATAATGCTCTGAAAAACAGATAATAGACGAGATCACAAACTCACAAATTTGCATCATATGTGCTTGAAGTTGAAATATAGTGATAAAATATTATGTATGCATAGTTTTTCCTAGAGGAATATTCTATTGCCCGGCTTTCCCATCATTTTATAGGGTTGCAAATTTATACATAGACTTGTTTGCCATAGCAGAACTTTAATAAAAAAATGCACAAAGTTTGGAATTTTGTGGCATTTGCGAAAATTGCTTCTAACAATAATGTTCATTTCTGCCATCTTCCGGGATACTGAAAGAAGTGCAAACTCAATTGGCGACTTAAAATTATGCCACCAAAGTTTGCAAAGCACAAAAACATTGTTTGCAATTTCGTGACCCCTAAAACTTTGCCCCTGACACTGGTTTTAGCGTTATCCATAATTTTTTGATGTTCCGTACACATGACAAGTTTGCAAATTCAAACCATTTTAGGGGCGACGAAACCATGATTTTACCACAAATTTGCACAATGTTTGCAATTTTGTAACCAGAATTAGCGCTAATTACAACGTTATCAAGGATTATTTGTATTTCCGGTTGAAAATTGCTTGTGCAAATTTTACAAGCGATGTAGAAAAGAAGTTAGGGAATTTACCAGCAATTTGCACAATGTTTGCAGATTTGTCCAAGGAGATATTGCTAATGAACGTTTTATGCGATTTTGAGTAATTTCCTGTCACCGGATGGTTGTGCAAATTTTTATATTTAGTCTTTACTGGATGCCTCAACATACGGCAGTGCTAAAGAAATGTTTGTAATTAATGTGAATTGACGGTCTATTTTGACTGGCCTAATTCCCTGACTTTACCATGCCTCCATCAGTTTGCGCAGCGTACACAGTTGGTGGGATGTTTGTTCCGTGTCGAGTAAAATTAATATTCTTCATCAGTCGATATCTTCTAAACTAAAAGACAAAAATTACCATTTAAAAAGAATTAATCCCACACTAGTACTGCATATAAGATTGTTTTTTTTAAATCTCAAGATCTGTTCAGTTGTTAGGCATCACTTACAAAAAGACTCATTATTAATTGCAAACTGAAAAACTGTACGGGATCGATTTAAAAATATGTGAGTCGATTCAGGGAGGTTATGTTTACACCATACTAAAATTTCAGGCGATTCCTAAGATTTGAACAAAACTACAGAACTACCTTAATATCCCCAATTTTTTTATACTACTGAATGCATTTATGAGTCCTGGTCTGTATGGAAGAGGAATGATCATTACCATTATTTTTATTGATCTTGGGAAGTTTTCCAGTAGGCATGGCAACCACTTTTCACGAAGACAATGTTTATAAATAAAGGAGGGCAGGATTGGGACATAGGAAGGTTAAAACTATAAATCCTTATTTATGTGAGTCTAGCTACCAGGAAATATTTGGCTTTGAGTTCTATCAAAAATAAAATTTATCATCGACTGGACATGTCACTGTTTAAATTAATTCCATTTTGTTGGAAGTCTCTACATTGTAAGCCAAATTTTTTGTCTACTTTATCAGCAATTATTATTTGGGGAACCAGCCCGCTGGTTAGGTTGACGAGAGTCTTGTCGATATTTTATGGGCACGATTAGTACTTGGATGGATGACCATCTGCCAGGGAAGACTCGCGTTGTAAAAGCCCCTAATAACTGCAGCGTAATAGTATATTCACAGCTGCAGGCCTTATATCAATGAGCACGGGATATGGGATAGATATGCCGTCTTTCGGAGGAGACGTTGAGATGGCGGTCCCGAGTTCATTGATGTTGAGCTCGTTAAAAATCCCATCCTCTGGTTGAAAACACCTGAGGATTCGGAAAAATTTCTGGTTTGCAGAAATAAGCCGACGTTAAATAAAGAAATAAAAAGCAATTATTATTCTACTTGCACTACCGTAGCTAGTTGAATGAGTACCTCCGGTTGGTGGTAATGATGGAAATGCATTTTTTTGTTTTTTCGTCAATCTTATCGTTAAGAATCTCACTAAAAGCTGGGATTTGGATTAGATCTTCATTTATATGTAAAAAGAGGGCATTCAGTAGTTCTAGGAGATTTGATTTCTGTAAATCATAGTAGAACTATTCTGAATGGCGAAAGACTTATATGGCACTAGGCTAAATGGGCTGTCTTAAGGTATAGAGAGAGACGATAATCCGCTTGACATCACGTACTGAAGTACAGTGGCGCAATTTTGTCTCAAGGGAGGAGTTACTGGTGAAAGTGGCCGCCTTGTCTGACTGTTTTTCTGCCATTTAGAAAAGAAAAAGCTCTACATTCTCTCTCGCCGGGTGTCTAATATCTGGTTCGAATGGGATTTTTGGATTGGCTGAGAGGAGTTTGGAATATCCACTGGGATTATAGAAGATGCCTCTAAAGGTGATATTATTCCAAGAATTCGTAATTATTCGGGAGCTTGTTCTAGAATTTATGACTTTTTTTCATAACCTCAGCAAAACGCTTTCTCATAATTATTATAGTCGAGCGTTCAGTGGGAGGAACCGAAGCAAAAGTGAACCACCCAATTGATGAAGTTTAGATTTACTCTCGAGGATGTTTCTCGGAGAATGCTATCAGATTCAAAATTATTTTCTCGGTTAAATTTTGAGAAAAAATCGCCATTCTAAGAACTAAAAGTTTGCCTTTGATTCTTGTCATGAAATATTTCTATATTTCGATTTTTAGAAAACATTTCTTTCCATTCAATAAATACGTTTGATTTGGATTTGATTGGGTTTCTCTCATATAAAATATGATATAAACGTTAAAAATTGATTTTTTTTGTTGACAAAGGACCAAATTTTTTAAATCTCTATATTTGATCTTCAGTATAACTATAGCCAATTGAAATCATAAATTCACACATTGATTGGATTTCTTTTTGCCATTTGATGTGTTTGGTAGACTGACTGGCTAATCTGAATTATAATTTTTTCCCCTTCAAAATAACAAAAAAATGAGAAATCCTTATATCGATTGAGTAATGGAAAATAATCAGATAATTTGAATAGTTGAAGTGCATTAATTTTAAAATAAAATTCAGTTTCTGAAAATGCAAATTTCTTTGTCTGTTCAATATTCGTACCTAACAATGTATTTGATGTATTTATAGACAATAACCAAATATTGGATTTTCTAGTCTAGGTTTGCAAGAACAGATAAAAACACGGTGAATTTGATTTTTTATCTAGTACATGATAAATCCATTTTCTACATACCTTCTGAAAACTATGTAATTAACCAAAGTGGCAATTGCAAAAGATTTTTTTTTATATCAGATAAGTCATTGATACTAAAAATGTATTACTTACAAAATGTGTATTAATAGTTTTATGGGATATTAAGTGAATTATGCCTTTATTAAAACAAACTAAAAGAGTCTTCAACATGGTATCACAGGAAAGCCTATTGTGCATACATATAGCCATTGTCAATGAAAATAAGGTTTTAAATATTTATTGGGTTTGCGAACAAAATGCTTTTCCATATTGGTTTATAGATTTTATATGATTTTTTTCATCAACATTGCTTTTCTGTAAAAGTACAAATATCATTTTATTTTAACTTAAATAGTTACCATGTTTTAGTTAGTGCAATTGTGTGCCATTCGAGTTTGTTATAGTGAAACATTTGAATAAATTATATATAAAAAATGTGTTTTTTCATTTGATCCAATAGTGTTTCAATTCCCTGGTCAGTTTCTTCAAGTTTTACCCCTCTTCATCAATACCCTCTTCATAGGGTTTGTTTGTAGCAGATTAAGTTGCTTATATTCGTTTTTGAAGTAAACATATTACTGAGTTATGGGAATTTAAACGATATAAACTGTTGTCGAACAGGAGCTAAAAACAAACAAATTGGCAGTTTGTGAAACCGTACTTGATAAATGATTTTCTTCCAATTGTATGAAGACCTAGATCCCATAACAGTGAAAGAAACCCATACTTTGAACATTTCGCATTGTTGTCATATTTATTTAAATTCCCTATCAGTGCCAAATTTTTTTGAAAACATCGCAACACCAAATTTAGTTTTTGCAAACCTTTGAATGGATTAAAATGTCGATTGCAGAAGATGAATGAAAGTACACATCTGATAATAAATATTTATTAAAAGGATGAAAGACACCAACTTCAAACTTGTACAAAATATAACATTATCATACATATTTATGCTTTTTGCAATTAATAAATATATGTGTAGCGTGTTTAAAGATCCCACTAATTGATCTATCTTTGAATCTAAGGTGATATAGCTTGTTTCGAATTGTTATGGATTTCGTTGAGATTGGAAAAATCACCAATTCAAAATGATGGTTTAGCTCACTATGTTTTTCAATCATCTGTTTTAGTAAACAAAAACCTGAAGAAGACTGCAGCCCCAGTAGAAACGTTGGCAATGAATTAAAGTACCTTTGAAGAATCTTCATTTTCAATAAACGAAGCAAATTCTATATATATATATATAAATATATATACAGTGTGTCTCATTTAAAATGAAGACATCCGGATTTTATCGTACATTTTTGAAACTTAATATGATTGTATGTAATGTTAATGTAAATTTTTGATTCTTAACCATTATCACCCCTCATTTGTTTATCTTGTTTGGCTTCAATTGTTCAATATTATTGACTGTTTCGATTTTGATTTACCTCATGTTATCAGAGAAATGTATATAATAATATTGTTTGAACTGTTGTGTAATAACTTCGTTGGTGAAATAGTGTAACCTACCTATAAGGGTTACACAATGAAACTCTATAATTGAGTATTTCATATAGCACTTCATTAAATGATTACTTTAGTTTTCCATTAAATATACCAATTTTTTACAGGGTCAGTCGAAAAAAATTATACTCAAACATTTGATACATGCCTGAATCAAAAACCATAATTTGAAAATTTGACTTTGTGTAACGAAACGCTTTCAACTATTTCGATAAAAATTGTCTAATAGTCGATCTCGAAATTTCGACCTATCAAATCGACCTAGTAGGCCTATGAATTTTCTGAATTTCCCCATATGGACTAATAGAGGAATTGAGTACTATATTTTTTCAAATTCTCAACGCGTTCTGAAAAAAGAAGGCTTGCGGTTTTAAATCGCACAAACTGTATATGTCTAAGATACATAAACTTTCGAACTGAAGGTATTTTTGGATTCTGGGGAATATCCAAAAACCCCCTTATTAATATACTCTCCCTTTTTTAATAAACTAATTCATATTCTTCTTTCAAAATATATGTTATTTAAAAATGCATGTTTTCCCTACTATAAACAATTGTGCTATTTCTTATCATGAATAAAGTTGTTATTGCAAACCAATCAAATCCAGTGAATTGAACTCGGCTGTAAAAGCGTCGGTGGAAATGTTTTCAAGGCCTCAAGAGTGTTTTCTGATCGCACTGAGGTAGTTCAGGTCTCCGTAATCTTAACTCATACAAGTTTTCATATATACTTCTGAAGGTTGATAATACAACTAAGATTGCTCAATTTCAAGAAGAGATAATATAGGTTTCATCATGGTTGAGGAATCCATGATATTCGAAAAAAGCTATATAATCGACTGGAGTACATTTTGCTATATTCACATTTCAACAAATAACGGTCAACAGTGCTTTCGCCTAGAAGCTATCGGTTTTTCTATACATAACAATCTAAATATTGCTGGTATATAATAAAATTTCGAAACAACTAACCTTTATATATATATTATATAGAGAATGAATTGCTTCAACTACTTATATCATCAATTAAATTATCTACGCTTATACATATTATGTTTTATATGATTATTTGTGTCCCACCACTAAAGCAATACATTTTCCAGAACAGGTGGCTTTATCATAGACACTCAGAAAAAATCTTACACTATACTAATACGAAGTCAAAATTAAATCATAAAAAAAAAGTACTCCGAACATTTCTTGAGATATAAAAGGATTTTGATTAGATTTTATTGTGAAATGAAATCGAGTGCACTTTTCACGAAGATCAGAATATTTTTATTGTGTATACAGATCCACATTTTCGAAATCAAAGATTTTCGACAGAGGTTGGATTCGACATTTCTGCAAATGATGAAAAAAAATTATCATAATAGTTATTCTAATCCCAATTGGAACGGCAATAAAAATAAGAGCACTACGAGGAGTGTTCATATGCACTGCCCGGCAAATGAGAAATTTATATACTACCAGTGTTTTTACTTTCAAAGCATTCCTGGTTCAATCATAAAAAAGTTCTGTCGTATGGAAGAGAATTCCTTCTCGAAACTTTTTATGTCGGTCCAATTGGGATTAGAAATACTTATACGTTATGGTGATTTCAATATCGGTTGCTACAGATATAGTATTTCTAATCCCAATTGGACCGACGAAAAAAGTTTCGTGAAGGATTTCTATTTCCAATTGCCGCCTTCACAGGCGTCGGTATATTATTTTCTAGTGGTATTTTTTCAGTTACTTATTCTTACAATCATAGCAATTGATCACCCCATGTATAGTTTTCCCAATATCCATTGCAGAAGCATAAAAAAGTTTGCGGCGAAATCCTGTGAGCAGCAGTGGCGGAGATAACTAATTTTATTTAGATATTTTAAGATTTTAAAAATACTTCATAAATAATGAAAAATGAAAAAAGTTCATTACTATTTTGTGCAATTGCATTTTCCCATGGTCGAAAAAAAGCCATATTTTCCAACAAAACTAGAATATCCTAACACGTATTTCGATCGGCACACACCAAGACCACAGACGCTACTGGTTTTTAATCTTTCAGAGCTATTAAAACACAAATATAACGAGTGATTTATGACCTCCCATCGTATAGACACACCTGCAAGCATTGATGTCCGACTTGATTGGCCCAGACGAATCGGTTGTAGAACAGACAGCAGTCACTCAAGTCCACGTTGACCAGCGGGCTCTTTGTGCCGACAGAGACTGTATACAAGTAGTACAGATTATTTTTCGTTCCGTTTCTTCGCATGTACGCTCGTGTTAGCGAAGTGAGTTTTTATTTGCTCCCTATAGAAACAGCTTCTGCAATTGATATTGGATGGACTATAAAAGTAGACACATGTTATCTCAACTGAATTTTATTATTTGTTTCGAAAGGTCTCCAGAAAGCCATATTGATAAAATTATTTTCTCACGGCACTGATTAAGGAATATTGTGAACTGGGTAAATCATGCTGCTTCAGATAACAGATGTCCAATCCAGCTAGCCGA
Organism: Gonioctena quinquepunctata; assembly: GCA_018342105.1. NCBI lineage: Eukaryota > Metazoa > Arthropoda > Insecta > Coleoptera > Chrysomelidae > Gonioctena > Gonioctena quinquepunctata. The sequence continues at coordinate 648,157 of JAFIRS010000133.1, read as the reverse complement.
GCTTTTATTCCTCAAATATATTTGATAGCGCCTTTAATAATAATCTGGGCAACTATGGGCACACCACTTAACCACAGTTTATAGCTAAAGAATCAGTTCGCTCACTTGGCGTCGGCACTTTGATCTTTATGTTCCCGTTTGTACACTGCGCAACTCTGATTTTTATCCCTCGCGCATACCGCGTGTTACTGTGTTACTAATACTGACATTTTTCGGATACTTCGAAGAGCGATAATCGCGTACAGTCTTCTGCGCATCCTGAATTCTTTCCCTGGAGTGGATGTTACCTTGGAACATGCATTTGGGCCAAGTGAGCTAACTGCTTCTTTAGCTATAAACTGTGACTTAACTTTTATGATTGTACCAGGAACGCTTTGAAAGTAAAAACACTGATAGTATATACATTTCCCATTTGCCGGGCAGTGTATATGAACACTCCTCGTAGTGCTCTTATTTTTATTGCCGTTCCACTTGGGATTAGAATAACTATACTGGGTTTGACTACATTGTAGCGAAAATATCGACCTTGGATTTTTGGATCATCTAATATAGTTTATAGGATGCCCACATCACAATACCGTATCTAAAATATTTCAAAAAGTTGCTTGTATCAAATTTATGACCAAATCGACAAGATTATGTAGTTTAGAAATTTTTGCTTTCTCCAGGGCATTTGGAGTTAGGAAAAGTTAAAGACTTGCTATTATCATTTTGATCATCGGTAAAAACTGATGAATATCTAAAAAATAGAATGAAATTGTGTTGAACCAAAATATCATATTTTAACGAATTTATCGAGAATCACTCGGTATATATTTTCAGGTGAGTGTCAAATCATCGAGCATCAGTGAATACAACTGATAAGCAGTTTTTAGGTCTGAGCATCTAAAACTAGCCACCATCTACAGATATGTTATTGCTTTTCATATGATAATAAATCGTTCAAATACATACAAATTCTAAAATATAATTTCCGCTCAATATGTAGGTACACATTTGAATGTTTATTACAATTATTATCAATCTCGCTAATTTTTAAAAGGCGCATTGAACCTCATATTGATAGAATCACGATTGCAACATTCCTTGAAGTATAAAGGTTTTATTGTATTGAATACTAATATATGGAAGGAATTCTGGAAAATATATCAACATCCACAAACAACCACAAACAATTCGGTATAATTTGTGAATTTTGCTGTGGTAAGGTGCAATCATTGAAACTACAATTGATTCCTTGCCGACGTTTCGACTTTTATAAAGTCATCTTCAGGGCACTGCAATGTAAAATGGGAATATAAAATATGTAAAATGAAATGTTGACAGATTAAAATGGCGATAACAAAATGAAATACATAGATTGTAAAATATAAATGAATATACATACACAGACATACATATATACCGGGTGTCAACGAATCTATTAGACAAGTCATAACTTCACCGGAAATGGCTCCGGTTTTGAATTTTTAAACACCCTGTATATTGTAACATTTTTGGATTTCTGAGACAATTCTGGATCAGAATGTGACATTTTAAAAAGTTTTTTCGCCTACTTAATTTTTTTAGACTCACTTTTAATATTGCATCTAGGTGGCCATGATCGGACGTAAACTAATCTGAGGACCTCAGGTAATGGCAGAAAATTACAATCGCAAAGTTTTAGTGACTAGTATGATAGTTAGGAATAAGACAAGTTGGCAACATTTTCGTGTCTAACTATTATTTTTCAAATGGCGACCATTTTTTGACAAGCACTTTCCGAAAAAAGGATTTTTTGACAAATCTAACGATACTAATTTATTTGTGATTGGATTAAAAATAAGAAAATACATTAAATATAACTACGGAAAATACTGGATAATAATTGATTTACTTTTGTTAAGTGTGCCATCGATAGCCATGATGCATAATATTTTGCAGTTATTTTTATTAAGTCTTTGGAAAACAAAACACTCACTCAAGTAATGACAGTGACATAAGCTTTATGAGCAGACAGTAAAAGTTTCTTAATTTTCGTTAAATTTCAGTTTAATTTTTCTTCAAAATAATGTATACTCAAAGATATATCCCAATCGGCAACATCCAGTCCATCATTATTTTCCGTATGTTGAGAATCGTTTTAGGCAAGAAGGAAATCGAGAGGCGGAACAGAGGTTCATCATAAATGAAGAGACTGTGATTAGCGTTCTTGCTTTAAGAGAAATTAGTCAAGAAATGCAGATAAGTCACGAATCGGCAAGAAAAATACTGAAAAGGCACGGATATCGAGCATTTAAAGATCAGTTACATCAACATTTGTATGCTGACGATGGCGATAGACGGGTAGTGTTTTGTGATTGGCTGCTACAAAATCATAGAGTTAACCCAAATTTTATTTTATCAACTTTATTCTATTTTCCGACGAATCACGATTTACAAATAATGGTATGTTCAATAAGCAAAATACTCGGTACTCGGCCGCACCAAATCAGCATGCAATGAGAGAGGAAAATTTTCAAGAAAGGTTTGGCGTCAATGACTGGGCTGGTATCGTTAGAAACAGAATAATTGGGCCAATATTGTTTCAAGGTCAGTTAACAGGGGTTAATTACTTAGGTTTTCTTCAAAAGGAGATCGAGGATCATCTTAATGATCTACCAATAGTAGTTTTACGGCAAATTTACTTCCAACAAGATGGAGCACCCCCACACAATACCAGAGAAGTTCTTAATGACTTAATAGAGCATTTTAATAATCAAATTATTCCAGTATGGTGGCCTGCCCGCTCACCGGATCTCACTGTGCTCGATTTCTTTATTCGGGGATATGATAAAGAAAAGGTTTCCTATGCAACAGCCCCAGCCACTCTTGAAATTCTAGAAGAAATCATCCCACCGGCATTTAGAAGTATAACGTCTCAAATGTTACGAAACGTGTTGAGAGAAACAATTGAACGAGCTGAAATGTGTCTTGAACAAGGAGGAATGCGCTTTGAAAATTTACTACAGTGAAAGTAAATAAATTATTATCCATGGCACACTTGACAAAAGTAAATAAATTATTATCCAGTATTTTCCTTAGTAATATTTAATTTGTGTTCTTATTTTTAACACAATCGCAAATAAATTAGTATCGTTAGATTCGTCAAAAAATCCTTTTTTCGGAAAGAGCTTGTCAACAAATGGTCGCCATTTGAAAAATAATAGTTAGACACAAAAATGTAATTTTGCCAACTTGTCTTATTCCTATCTATCCTATATAATTTTCATTGACATCACCTGAGGTCCTCAGATTAGTTTACGACCGATCATGGCCACCTAGATGCAATATTAAAAGTGACTCTAAAAAAATGAAGTAGCCGTAAAAACTTTTCAAAATGTCACATTCTGATCCAGAATTGTCTCAGAAATCAAAAAATGTTACAATATGCAGGATGTTCCATTTAAAAATTCAAAACTGGAGCCATTTCCGGTGAAACCGAAAGTGACCGGAAAATGAAAAATATGCGAAAACTCCCCTCTTCACATACCATTGACCTATACCAAATCTCATTTTGATACACCTAATATTCTAGAAGTTATGACTTGTCTAATAGATTCGTTGACACCCAGTATATATATATATATATATATATATATATATATATATATATATATATATATATATATATATATATATATGTATAATATATATACTTATATACACCCATACATAAACATACACACTTGTATACAGTGTGACCCATTTGAAATGGAACCACCCCTGTAGAATACGCATTTTTCAATCAAACTCAAAAAAATATTTTTTTTTATATTAAGCATCAAAAACTGTATTTTGACACAAATTTTCATAACTTCAGTTTCATTTCCAAACCATCAAAATTTCATAAAAAAATATTGGTTAACAACGAAGTTACAACAACTTTAATTTTGGAAACAACAAAGTATTTGATTATAATTTTTATTTAGATTATAGACATATTAAAAATCTGCCAACACTGCCGCTACAAAGTAGATCACCAGTGAACTTGTACAATGAAAATACGAAGTCAATAGCTCATTCCGTTCTACAGTTATAACTCCTGAAAGTATGGTGATGTGAGCGATTTGAGGTTGAAGCGATTTTGTAATAAAAATCTGACTACGCCACTGGATTTGTGCCGAAATTACACCTCAACAAATAAGAAATAGTGTAAAAAATATTCGGAAGAGATACGATAAATGTGTCGAACTAAATGGAGGTTTGGTAGAAGCCACAAAAATTCAAATATTTAATTTTACAGTAATGTTTATTTTAGTTTTTGCTTAATGACGTTTTATTGTTGAATAAATTCTTTATAAAACTTGTTTCTGTTCATTTAGTTTTTATCGGCTATGGAAGAATGTACTACTGTATAACTTGAAAATGAATTTCAAATTTTCTGTTCTTTTCGAATACACTTATAACCTACACTTAAATACATGATTTTAAGGGAATATAATTTACCAATCCAGTGGCCTAGTCAATTTTTATTACAAGATCGCTTCCACCACAAATCGCTCACATTACCATTCTTATAACTGTAGAACGGAATGAGCTATTGACTTCGGATTTTCACTGTACAAGTTCACTAGTGTTCTACTTTGTATCGACGGTGTTGCCAGATTTTAAATATGTCTATAATCTAAATAAAAATTATAATCAAATACTTTGTTTCCAAAATTGGAGTTGTTGTAACTTCGTTGTTAACAAATTTTTTTTTTATGAAATTTTGATTGGTTTTATTCATAACGACTACGAATCCAGTGGTGTAGTCAAACTTGAAAACAAAAATTGCCTAATAAACTTTTGCCGTTTTTGACAAAGAAATAAAACCATAGTGCCTTGGAAATAAAACTTAAGTTATGAAAATTTTTGTCAAAATACAGTTTTCGATGCTTAATATAAAAAAATATTGTTTTTGAGATTGTTTGAAAAATGCGTATTCTACAGGGGTGGTTCCATTTTAAATAGGTCACACTGTATGACGGTATAAAAGTTGCCTGACTAATTTGTATAGCACATTATATGTAGAAACAGGATTTTATACTCACATCGACTAGAAACCTAGGTTAATGTGATATTAAATCATGTTGTTTTCCACATATTATGTGCTATATAAATTAGTCAGTCCTTTTATACCTGATATACATGTGTTTATTATGGGGTATATGTATAGGTGAATATTTTGTATATTTACAATCTACATTTTTATTTTGTTATAACCATTTCAATCTGTCAACATTTCATTTTACATTGTGTATATTCCCATTTTACATTGTAGTGAAGATGACTTCATAAAAGACGAAACGTCGACAAAGAATTAATAGTGGTTTCATTTATTGGACCTCATCCCAACAAAATTTACAATTTACTGTAATCAGGTCACCAAAATCGATATAATTCATGATTCTTATTCCACTGAAATATAATGGCAGTAGGGAAATGATTATTGTCAGACATTTTGAATTTGTCGAATCCCTTCAGTTTTAAACTTTGTGATATATATCACTCTTGATAAGTCCACATTTTCTCGCATTTCTGATGGCAATCCTATTGATATGTTTCGATTGTGTTTCTGTACGAAAATGATATTGAGCATACATTTTCCATACTCGAATGCGTTGTAATTTTTATCAACTTCTTTAATATAATACCATGTGGTACTTCTTCGATTCCGTTGAAATCTTTGAAGTCCTTCAAGATCAAATGTACAGATTGGATGATTATTATGTTTTCGATATTGTTTTTAAAGATTCAGTGATAAATCATTTCTCTATCAATTTGGAGTTCAATTGAACATATTCAATTGGGTCTGTTAGTAACCTAATTCCTAAAGTGTGCGATTGACATGTGAAAATGAGCTTTGAATTTCAAAAAATCAAATGGAAATTCCTCGTTGCTAGATGAAACAAAGAATTCATTAAAATGTTTTTGTATTAACAGATCATTTTGTCATGAGATAGTTTGTACGAACAACAGTTTTGTAACAACTTAAAATCTCCAGGGAAAAACAGTTCTGAGGAAATCAAAAGTATCCAATAGTAGCTCGAGGCTTTTCAAAAACACATCTATAAACCATTTTTTTCTACACCCGTACTATAATAATACACTTATATGCCCATAATCCGTTTCATAATGGGATCCATTATGATACAGATTTTTCATAACTATACAGATTTTTAATCAATAGAAACCCATAATTTTTCAATCAAGCATGCTGTGCATTTGACGTTTGTCCTAGATTTCTATCTAATTGTTTTATTTGTCAAAATCAGTAGGTATTACATTTTCGTAGAATATAGCTAAACTTCGATAATTATATTATCAAAATGTCTGATATCAGCGATATAGAAGAATTATTATCGACTCCCCCACACATGTCGGAGAAATCAGAAAATGCAGTACAAAATATTTCACCCCAAAAATCTAAGAAAGTGTACGAAAAACTATATTAACGGTTTATGGACTGGAGAAATACAAATAATATTTCGACATTCTCCGAAAATGTTTTGATTGCTTATTTTCAAGAATTGGAAAACACATTATTCAACGATAAAAGATTTTATATAAAAGTAAGTATCTACCTAACATTGCATTTTTTAAAATTTTGTCATGATTACATTTTCCATTTGACTCATGCATGATATATATATTTCATTAATGTCGAGAAAACTTGATAAGTTAACTCGAGGCGAAGCGGGCTATGGCGCTAGATTTGAACTATAGACTACAGTATGAGACGCGGGTTCGAAGCTAGCCTAGCTCATCCTGCTTTTTATTTCATTTTTTCTTTTTTTCTTTTCTTTATTTCTTATTATTGTATTTTTTTAATTTATCTTTTTGTTTTAGGTAGCAATGATTTTTGGAATAATGGGAGCATGTCGAAGGCATGAACTACATGACCTAAAATGTGAAAATGTCAAAGATATGAATGGAATCTTAAATGGTAATGTGGTAGAAACTAAAACAAAAGTACAACGAACATTTACAATTACCGGCAATTACTACGAAATTAGTAAAAAATATATGAATCTACGGCCGAAAATTTGCCCCACCCCTTCTTTTTTCGTTAATTATTTTAATGGAAAATGCACAATTCAAAACATTGGTATTAATAGATTTGGTAATTTAGGGAAGCAAATATTTAAATCTGCCTGATCCGAATTTATATACAGGGCATTGTTTTCGAAGGACATCTGCAATCGTATTAGTTGATGCCGGTGGTGATATTACTGTATTAAAACGTCATGGTGGCTGGAAAACCAATTCAGTGGCGGAAGGTTACATTGAAAATTCGGTTCAGAATAAAATCAGCATTTCCAATACAATATTGAACTCTATTGAGACTAGCAATAATGAAATAAATGTAAATATTCCTTCCATTTCTAGATCAGTGGGACCTGGAATAAACTTTTCAAACTGCACAATAAATAATCTTAATATTTTTAAGAAATCAGATTAATTACAATTATTATGTTCAATATAAATAGAATGTTTATAGTTTTCCTATATCCATGGTAATACCCGAGGTAATACAATTAATTACAATTTTGTAGAATGTTTTATAGAAATACGAGTAATTACTGTTATTGTGTTCAATACAAATATAAATATAATATTTATAGTTCTCCATTATTTATCGGGTGTAGAAAAAATAGTGTATGCAACTCTCATGTGATGGTTATTAATACATGATCGTTGCATAATATACTATTATATTCAATATTGAATTCTCAAAATGATTATCCCATTTCAATCCTGAAGATTTTAATTTGTCGGCGTTGATATTCTTGATGAAGGTTTGACGAACGAAGTTTTTGGCTCTATATTTCCAAAAGTGGAATAGAGCAAGAATAGCGATGATATGCAGGAAAAGATGGAAACTATTCTCTGCAAATCTTGAACGCCAATGATGATATGATATACGTCTCATTCTATCCTCAGAGCTGTCATTCTCACTCTGGTCTACTTCTTAAAAGACTGCCGGATTTGTACAATATTTTTTGCGCAAAGGTAAGTCCATATGAAATTTTTCGAAAAAGAAGAGTATGTACTTTGTGCATATTCCTAAAGACACACATTCCAAAAGTTCAAGCTATTATATCCCAAAGAGAGTGAACGTTATTGAATAGGAGGTCCTAATAAGCTCTAGCCAATTAGAATCTTGTAGCATTAACTCGTCATAGTGACGTACATGGACATGAGTACAGGTGGCCCACGTAACATACAGAGTGGTCTAATATGCATTCAAGAGCCTGTAACTCTCAGATACCAGAGTGCGGAGTGCGCTAGTCCGCCACTGTCCAGAGAGAATGGTGGCCATGACATGTCCATATACGTCACTATGACTCACAAATGATCTTTCATCTCTTTCTATTAGTGTCACCATTGTCTTATGGGGAATAGACTCTCCTACTCAGATAACGTTTACTCTCTTTGGAACATACCAGCCTGAAACGGGTAGGATATAATCAAAGAGAGTAAACGTTATCTGAGTGGGAGAGTCTATTCCCGATAAGACAATGGTGACACTAATAGAAAGAGATGAAAGATCATTTGTGAGTCATAGTGACGTATATGGACATGTCATGGCCACCATTCTCTCTGGACAGTGGCGGACTAGCGCACTCCGGTATCTGAGAGTTAAAGGCTCTTGAATGTATATTAGACCACTCTGTATGTTACGTGGGCCACCTGTACTCATGTCCATGTACGTCACTATGACGAGTTAATGCTACAAGATTCTAATTGGCTAGAGCTTATTAGGACCTCATATTCAGATAACGTTTACTCTCTTTGGGTATGTTTAACAATTGACAAGTGGAAATTATAATACTGTTATTTAGATAGTTGAAACTAGTACTTTTTCATAGGAACTTACCGATCCTTCCAGATAAAATTAAGATATTTGTCATCATCATTTATAAAATGGTTAAAATTCATTTTCCAAAGTGATTCAGGTACAACTAACAAATAACTGGTGCTTGTGCTAGCTTGATAGCGTTCATTCTGCACTTTCCTACTTATCACCTATTTTATCAACACAAAGCAGTGTTAAAATCTATGCAAATCAATTTTATCACGCTCTTTCGAAATATCACAACCTATAATTGTTGTCACTAGTTTTTGAAACACATAAAATCGGATCATTCCAAAATATTCCTGAACTCATATCATTCAATAGTTTTTGGGCGGAAAAAGGTATGAAATACGGACATTACTGATGAGTACAGGATGAGTATGAATTAAAATATACGTTAATTTTTTCTAACTAGCAAAATTCCACAAAAGCGGTGTTATAGAAAATGTTTCTACCAAACTAGATCTGGATGTAGACTGGGGTAATTTTTTATGATAAATAGTCTGGCCAACAAGTGCTTTTTGGACCATTATTTTTCTATAAAACGGAAAATTCGTCATTCGATTCGTATTGGCATTAAGAAAAAAGTTAAAAAAAAAACTCTCGTTTGCAAAAATTGCAAAAGTTATAAACAGTTTAATAAAAAAAAGAGGGGTTTGGTTTTTCGTAAATATCTCAAAAACTTTGCAAATACAAAATCCAGATCCAAAGAGAGCAGGAAATTTACTAAAAAAAAAGTCCTCCCGGAACTGTACCACCAATATTTATAATTTTAATTGCGCGGTGAAAATAAATATTTTAACCAATTAAATATGAATATTAAGGAATGAAAAAATTCAGGTACTTTTAAATACATGAATAACAATAATCCGTCGGCAAAAAAAATTCCAATTTTTCTATTAGTTATGCTTTTATTTTAAAAAAAAGAACATTAACATTGTTGATTGTTAAAATCAATATTTCAATATTTTTTTCCTGAGCTATTCTTCAAAGGCTTAAAAAACGATCCCCGTTGGAAACATAAAAAAAATGTGATTTTTAAATTTTTCATGAACAATGTAAGACATTGAAAAATGAAAAACATAAATAAAAAAGCATTAATTTTTTAAATATGTTTTGTTTTTTATTGTTGAAAGCTACATAAAATGATTTTTTCTCCATTGTTTAAATAATTGTTATAAACAAATACATTTTTATAAGATAATACTTTTTTTAACCTAAATTTAAAAATTAAAAAAAAAAATGTTTAAAAAAAAAAAATTGCTTAAAATCGCACTTAATTAAAAAAAAAATTGCAAGTAAATATTAATATTAAGGAACAATGTTTTCAAAATCATTTCTATTGTTTTTTCGTATTTCGAAAAAGAAAAAGTTTTTTTGAATTTTTTATTTGCTTATTTAATTAATAAACAATATGTTATAAAGAAATACATTTTGGCGTTATTTTTTTCAATCGTACAAAATAAAACAATAACAACGTGTCGTCGTCGTTTTTTGGGGATTTTTTTAATTTTTTTGAATATTTTCGTCTTTTTAACTTTACCGTTCGCACCTGGTTTTTTATTATTGTGAAAACGTCGAAAGAAAAATAATTGATGATGACAATGACGACACGAATGATGTTGAAGTTAGAATCGGTTTACAAGATGCTAATGAAGACAATTCCAATCCAAATGAAGATGAGTCTACTAATTATACATTTTTTATGCAACAATATGCCGAAACTTCACTAGGGGACGCAGAAAACAAGGAGAGTGTTGCATCCCAAGAAGAAGAACAATAAACTGTCGGAAAAACAGGAAATTATGGGCCACCACCAAAAAAACGTTCCAAAAGAATACCCAAAAATACACAGAAATATATAAAAAAATATTGTTTGATGTAAAAAAGTTATAAATCAATAAAGTTCGTAAAATTAAAAACCATGTTTAAATTACTTTTAGTTGATAAGATACTGATTACTTTCAGTTGATATACTCAGAGTTTTTTTGTTTACATACTTTTATTCATAATTCATAAAATAATAAGTTAGAGCTTCAGCCAAAAGCTCAATTTTTTATTGATTAACGAAAATGGAAAAGACTTGAAGTAATCTTGTCGTATCTGTAATAGTTTATGAGATATTTAAATTTTAAAGCCTAAACATTTTTCTCGAAGTATTTTTATAAATAATTATATAAATAATTGAGTTAGAGCTTCGATTGGAAGCTTAATTTGTTCATTGGTTAAGGAAGAATAAAAAAGGTCTGGATGTTATATTAATTACAAAGATAAAAAAACCAGGAGCGAACGGTAAAGTTAAAAAGATGAAAACATTCAAAATTCAAAAAAAATTGGAAAAAAAAATGTTTTCTCAAAAAACGACACATGGTTGTTATTGTTTTATTTTGTACAATTTAAAAAAAAATCTCTCTTTATAACAAATTGTTTATTAAATATACAAATGAAAAAAAAATTTTTTTTGAAATACGAAAGAACAATAGAAATAATTGTTCAAAAAATGGTTCCTCAATATAAATATTTACTTGCAAAAAAAAAATTAATAAGTGCGATTTAAAGCAATATTTTTTTTTAAGAAACAATTTTTTCTTAAAAATCATTATTTTTATCAATTATTGGTTTCCAAATTTTTTTTTGGATTTTCTTATAGACAAAGCATTTGTTTATAATAATTAGTTAAACAATGGGTGTAAATTTAAAAAAAATATCATTCTCATGTAGCAATAAACAACAATATAAAACAAAATCATCGGTATATTTTGAAAAAAATCAAAAGTGTCAATGCCTTATTTATGTCTTTCATTTTTCAATTGTCATAACCCCATAAGTACAGAAAAACTTTCAATCATAAGAAAAAACAAGTTATTGATAAATATGAACTCTATGGCCAGAAAACATAAATCACTGGGAATGAAAATAAATTCTGAAATCAAATACTCGACCAAGCTAATAAACAAAGGCACGTTAAAAATAGAATAGATACCTGCAAGCCCGGAATGCATATGAAAAGTCGCCCTTTTTACTCCGGAGCTATTAACAACTCATCGCCCTCCGAGTTACTCATATCTAAGGAATTTCATTAGTTATCAAAGAAACTATAAATTATAGGTTTTGACAGCTCATTAAATGCAATACGACCACGAAATAGATAAATCATGAATTTTTTATACATTTTTTCGGCTACAGTAACGAGCCATTAATTACTAAGACGGTGATTTATTATGACAGGTAGAAGATAAATAATGTTAGGAATGTGACACGCGAACGATCCATGGAAAGGGTAGATGATATAAAAGTGCGACCACTCGAACAAACAATGTTGATTCGGTAAACAGACGTCGTTCAAGTAATATGTCCTCTCAGAGGAGTTTAAACTTTCATTCGATTAACATGTAGTGTAGAAAGATCAGAGTGATCAACTTTCACATAGTAATCATATAACAGTGAAATTGCGAAATTAGTAAGAAAGAGAATTCCCATCAAGTCAAACCGGAACTGCACGAGTAATGACTTCACGAAGTGAATACACAATTAAACAGTATTTACCGTAAATATATATTATGTTATCAATGCTTCAAGAACGAGATAAGACACCGAAAACCTCGATAGTTCCTGCTGCAATACAACTATAGTCTAATATACAGTGCGATATAAAAGTAAAATAAACAACTTTCGCGGAAAAAAATTAAAATATCAATACAATTATACTAATATCGTGTAAAACAAATATCGAGTGATTAAGTGTTGAAACCTGATGGTCTAGAGTGAGTTATTTGTTTTTCTGAATTTATGTTTGCGCAAATTTAATCAATTATATTTTTTTTATGTTTTTAAATGTATCTCCATATTTTATGTTCCCATATTTTTCAAATAATATTTATCAACAGTCGGTTTAACAATTGATGGCATTTTTACTTATATTCAGTCCACTTGACTTTGAGAATGCCAAAAACTGACCTAATGTAAAATCTCAACTGTTCTTTGACTATTGTATCCTTTTATCAGTATATCACGGGGATTGTGGCTCAGTGGCAACAGCGTTGGTCTTGTGTCGACTGTTTCACCTGGCTCGGGTTCGAATCCCGCAGCTGGTGAAAAATTTTTTCAAGGTCCCAAGAGTGGTTTCGGATCCCACTATAAAAGGTAAGGTCCCCGTGATTTTAACTCGTACAAGTTTTCATTAACTTCTGAGGGTTGTTCAAACAACTAAGAAAGCGGTAAAAAACAATTTTACAATTTTACAAATAGATGGAGTTGTTTTGTAACTATTATAATAGCATATTAAAGTATAAGTGGATAAAAAGGGCTTTAAAACACGCGCGATTTTTCGAGCACGACGGCGCAGCCGGAGTGCTCGAAATAGAGCAAGTGTTTTTAAGACCAGTTATCCACGAATACTTTACGTTATTTTTTTTTATTGGTGCACTTTGAAATCATATATACAGGTATTATTACTACAAAAAATAGAAATAAGAACTAATAATGCAAGAAGGTTGAATTCGTGATGTGACATCAGTATACCTTTCGTTGTCATGGAAATGAGAAAAACATTCATTTGCAATTTGTTACCAAAGATCAATATTTGTTGTCACCAGAGCTCAAAAATGAATGATTCTAATATCGATTTTTTTAATAGTGGGGCAGAATCGCGGTTAATACCGCGAAAATCCAGTGATATATATAAAAAAGAATATGAAAAGTGCATCAAATGGATGGAGGAGCACATATAAATGAACGAATTGTGAGTAATATTTTATTTGACAAGGTACTCCTGTCAGATCAATTATCAAAAATTTCTCATTTAGACTTCACGTTTCTCGATTTGTTGATGTTGTCATGGTTACCTTTAAAAAACGCGCGTTTTTTAAAGTTCGATTTAAACACGCTGAGGCGTGCTTTAAATGGGTAAAAAGGGGCACCAATAAAAAAAAATATATATGTATATTCTAATGCTTTTCCAAGCGCATTATTTCACAATCTTTCTGAGATCGGTACGTGCTTCTAACTAAACGCCCCACATTTCCTGTATTGAGAGAAAGGAATATTTCTTGAAGCCGCTCTCGAGGAATAATCTCGGTTCGACCATCCTCAGACAGTTGATGCTCTTATTACTCAATTTCTCAACCTAACAACAAAGGAGTGATCAAGTAAAGTGATTAACTCATAATATTTGAAAATTCCTTAGCGTTCATTGGTCTTTTATTGAAGGAGTGATATCTCTATAAAAGGCCAGTGGTGTAACACAATGTCTTACATTGTTCATAAAAAATACAATTTTTTAATTTTTTCAACAGGATCGTTTTTTAAACCTTCGAAGAATAGCTCCAAGAAAAAAAAAAGATTTTAACAATGATCAGGGTTTTTATGTTAATATTCAACTTATTAAGAATTGTTAATTAATAAAAGCATAACTAATAGAAAAATTGCGGTATTTTTGTTTTCCAACAGGTTATTGTTTATTTATGTATTAAGAAAGTACCTGGATTTTTTGGATATCTGCTATAGTTTTTAAGATATTTGCGAAAAACCAAACCCCTTTTTTTTATTTAATTGTTCAAACGGGAGTTTTTTTTTAACTTTTTTCGAAATACCATTACGAATCGAACGACACCTCACTCTTAATTTTCCGTTTCTATAGAAAAATAATGGTCCAAAAGCACTTCTTGACCAGACTAAAATAGGTTCGACTTTCCGTTGTTCAATTGATTTATAAACCTACGAACATTCAATAAAACCCTTATTACAGTTATGCCTTTTTCGTGCCTATTTGTCTGCCTGACTGCCGGTGGCTGACATTTAAAACAAATACGCATGCGCGCGAGACTGTTTTGTTGATTGTTTCAGGCATGAAAATAAATAGGATTAGTTCTATTTTTTTTCCCTGAATCGAGGGGGTTTCAAGGACGTTTGTGGAAATGTCAGGTTTGCCGACACAGTAACTGTTGGACCTGACATAACCAACAAATAAATGAAATTTATCACATAGTTTTCGTTTCGTTCAGTATGACGGAAAAGAATAAAAAATCTTATACCAGGTAAGGAAAAAGTTGAAACAAATAGTCCAGGTATACTAAATTACTTATTCATTTAAAGTAAATGTCAATTTTCCTTATGTTTGCAGCTCTGAAATTACTGCCTGAAACAATAATAAAGAAGGCACGGTGTAATAGTGCCAGTTATTTGGGGAAATTTAGCTAACAAATAGCGATTAAAATAGGCACAAAAATAGGCACGAAAAAGGCATAGTGTAATGATGGTTTAAGACAACGACGGGTGTGGTTTGGGTTTATTTGTAGCGATATACAAGTGGAATATCCCACAAACTTAACAATATACGAAAAACAAATATGGTTCAGGAGAATGGAGGGTATTTCAAAGTTGGACTTGCCAGTACGCCGATTTGAGACCCAAAATGGATAAATATTTATCGTTACGTAATTCATCTGAACCGTTGGAAAGCGAAGAGGGGAAGTAACTTTCTCCTGATCAACACATTATATAGAACATACCCAGTTGAAGATTAAACTCAAATGGTAATTTCACAATTCCTATTCATTTCACAATTAATTCGGTTTTTGTGGAATTTCGTTGGTTAGACAGTTTCTCATGTAGTTTCTCATTCTTACTCAATATCCGATGGAATGAAAACTCGATTCTATGGGTTCCAGAGAACAAAAGCATCCGATAAAAATGATAAAACACCAAAATTGAGCTAATACCTAGGGTGCTCCAACCATCAATCCATTTTCAGAATGGCACGATCTACTTCCTCGGTACGAAGGCGTAGAAGGGCCAACAACAAAATATTTTTCAAAACATTTGGAATTGCCACTTTGAACTGACAATTGTCACTTTGAACTGACAATTGACACTTTGAAGTGACAATTGTCACTTTGAAGTGACAATGGTCACTTCAAACTGACAATTTGTCACTTTGAAATGACAATTGTCACTTTGAACTGACAATTGTCACTTTGAAGTGACAATTGTCACTTCGAAGTGACAATAGTTCGAAGTGACAATTGTCACTTCAAAATGACAATTGTCAGTTCAAAGTGGCGATTCCAAATGTTTTTGTAAGTGACAATAATAATAATAAGCGTCTTTGTTACTCACATAATGGAATATACATCATGTAATACAAAGAAAAAAATAATAATTGGAGTAAAAGGCGAAGTTCAATTTACTTGGTGACAGCAAATCACCAGTAACTTGTTCTTCCACTTCGAAGTGACAATTGTCAGTTCAAAGTGATAATTGTCAGTTCAAAGTGACAATTGTCAGTTCAAAGTGACAATTGTCATTCAAAGTGACAATTATCAAAGTGACAATTGTCAGTTCAAAGTGACAATTGACAGTTCAAAGTGTCAATTGTCTGTTCAAAGTGACAACTGTCACTTCAAAGTGGCAATTCCAAATGTTTTGAATGTTTTTTTCTGGTGGCCCTTGTACGCCTTCGTAAAATATGCCTTTTTTCTTGTACCACATTTTATATGCTTGCCCCTCTTTGGACCAGAATTTACCAATCATGTGTTCAGGTTGGTATCTAATCTACTAATATTAAAACGGAAGTACGCCCCTAGGTATGTCTTTTGATTGTACTGATATTCTAAATTAGGTACTTTCATGTAATTCCTTCAGATAAAGGCTATAACTCAAAATCGTCCTCTTTGAGTGCGAGCGGTACGGACCTTTCGTAGGTGGTTCCGCGACGTTTTGGCGAAATTGGAGGGCTTCCTTGGGGGGTAGATGGCGCTGTTAGCGTTCCTGGATTTGTCGCAGATGATAAATCCACACGGGAACCCGAACGAGAAGGTGGTGCGGAGCCTGGAAAAGTTAATGATTCGTTAATAAAACACGATATATGTTAGGTTCGGGACCCTCTATTTCTGAGCATCTGTTTGAAACTGAATTTTATTAAAAATTGTTCACGACAAAACTGAACCGAAGTAGAACCAGTTTCATCAAGTTTTGTATGTTATATTGCAACTATATTGCGTCAAGAAACAAAAACTACCACTGATCTACAATCAAACGTCTATGAAATAAATTGCGACAATTGCTTACAATGCTATGTTGGTGAAACGGGGCGATATTTAAGAAAACGAATATCTGAACATTATAGAGACACAAGGAAACTTAATGTTAACAACTCCACCGCACTCGAGAAAATGGTCATTCTTTTGATTCAGAAAACCCATCTTCCATGATGAATAACTATTTCTATGATACAAATCTTCCTCCAACACAGCGACAATGTTAGAAGATATATAGAAGGATTAAACACGGCATATTCTTGAATGGAATGTTATAATTACATTTCTTGACCACCATGATAATTCTTACATTCAATTTTAATGGCACCAAACTCGAAAAAAATACTTTTTGGTGAGTTTTTAAAATATTTCTACTTCTCTGTGATTTTTTCAATACATCTGGCATTCATTGTTTTTCTTCTCTTTCAATCATTTTCAACATATGTAATTACATTGTTACAGAGCATTGAAGATGAATTTATTAAGATTCGAAACGTCGGTAAAAAAATATAAGTATCCTTCAACAAAACTGATCCATGTCCCAACAAACCTGCTGGATAAAATAGTTACCCTGGATCATTAACCTTTCTGAAAAATTCCATTTTTTTTACCTGTGTAACTCCTAAGACCCGCTGGACCGGAACGAGGCCTGGCATTACCAGTGCTAGTAGTGCTGCTGGTACTGGTCGTACTCGGACTCCTCCTCATCTCCGACTGCGACCTGGTGCTGCGCCTCCTGGTGCGTTTCTGCGCGCTGCCCGACCGGCACAGCCCCGTGGGGCACTGCTCCCCGAGGGCACATCTTCCTTCGCAAATCGTCCGCGATTGTAACAATTCTTCGTAGTTGTTGAGCATCAGGGCACACTGCTCCTGATCCTTGTAGATGAGGGCGAGGCTGGGGTAGCGTTCTTTCAGGCGTCTCCGTTCCTGTGAAAGATTTCAAATCAAATAACGTATTTTTTCCCAGTAGACATATGCTGTTTATTCATTTATTTGAAATAAGGCAACCCGACCAAAAGTCACTCAATTACGGTTATACTCCTTTCCAGATAAGATTACAGTTGTGGAAGCTGATTGGTTGAAATCCAGGCTATTATCACATGGATGAATAATGCAAAATGTAAGTACATACACTCACATGCAAAAAAAATAGTTGATAAAATTCGAGGTCTCATATTTTTTTATTTTTAGTTCAATTTTCATAAACTTTTGATTGCCCGTAAATGATCAGAATATAAAACTATCAGAATCGAAAATCATCAGAAACGTAGAATGACAAAACAAAACATCATCAGAATCTAACAATAGCAGAATATAACTTTGTCAGAACCGGACATCATCAGAAACGAACATAGTCAGAACAGGACTTCATCAGAAAAGCACATTATCAGAACTATACATTTTCAGAAATGAACAGAGTCAGAGTCAGAAGCGCACATTATCAGAACCGTACATTATCAGAATAGTATATCATCAGAACCGCACAATATCAGAATCAGTAATCGTCCGAAAGCAGGGATTGCCCGTTTCTGATAATGTACTGTTCCGATAATGTATGGTACTGATAATGTCCGGTTTTGACAATGTTTGATTCTGATGATGTCCGGTTCTGATTGTGTTAATTCTGATAAAGTTCAGTTCTGACAGAAGTTCGTTCTGATAATGTCCGGTTCTGACAATGTTTGTTTCTGATGATGTCCAGTTCTGATACAAATTCATTCTGATGAAGTACTTTCTTCTGTTGTTAATTCTGATAAAATGCGTTTCTGACGTTTTCCGATTCTGCTCCTGTTATGTTTTGACGTTGTTACTTTCTGACCGTGTTATATTTTGACATTGTTCATTCTGATACAATACGGCCTACCAAACTTTTTAGCAAACTGTAGATAAAATGACAAATTTCAACTTGCATATCCAGTCTTTCGTTAAATGCTTTCGTATAGTCATTATACAGTCATTGGTTAATTAAAAGATTCTTGTACAACCCTAATTTATTACAATCGTGCCCCTCAGCCCTCAGCAAGGCACAACCTTCCCACCCTCACACGGCGGCCCTAATTTTACGAATAAAACATTTGTTAATAATAGTCAAAATTTGGAAACGAAGAAATGGCACTGCGAATAAAGAACTTATGTTACTACAGAGTGTAAACACTGTCAACTTTTAAAACGAATATTTTATGACCCCTACCACTTTTTAGTACGTGAGAAAATATGGACTTAACAAAATCATCTCTCTCTTTTTCTTCTAACCGATCGAAGTCCCTTCGCATTCCAAGGCATACCGCATGCCAAGCGTTTCACGAAGCGTTCCGATCCTTAAAAATATCAAGGGTTTTATCCCCCAGAGAAAAATTTTCTGGGGGGGTTTGGTTCTAAAGTAAATAATGCAATGTACATTTTACCAGATTCTATTACTACAACTACAGTTACGACTCAGAAAAAGGAAAGTACTCACCCTTTTCGTGGATTACAAGAGAGCATTCGACTTTGTCAATCACTCTTTGCTATGGGAGAAAGTTTCAGTCAGGGAATTAGCTCAAAATGATTTCAGTTATTAGAAATATTCATGACAAAGCCTCAGTGAGAATCCTTGGTTCTGAAGGATACACCAACCCTTGTGATGTAACAACTGGAGTGCTCCAAGGTGACCCTCTAAGCCCTCTACTATTTTCCTTATTTACTGCAGATAATGAGCAATTTTTCTTAGCAAGGGATGCGAGAGGAATAAATCTATATAATAAGCGGGAACTGTTGATGTTGTTTTATGCGGATGACTTGGTTATTCTCTCTGAATCAGAAGTTGAACTTGGTGAAAATCTCAGAATTCTCGAAGAATATAGCGACCAACTTCTCCTACAGGTAAACGTCGATAAAACCAAAATAGTATCATTCTCAAGAGGGAATAATCTAAACTGTTGAATTTAGAGCGGTTGTGCAATGGAGACATTTGATCAGCATCACGAGTTCTGCAATATATAAAAAATTCGAGCAAATTCACCGAAAGCCAATTTCCCATTGATGCGGTGCGAGGTTTTCTACCAAAAATAATCTGTCTGATTCTTGATTATTTTAATTGAATAATTTTTGTATGGCTGATAAACTTTTTGAAGTGCTTTTAATTTTGAATATTGTTAAGTGTCGTTAGTTGAGGATTTCAGGCCACATATTATTCTCAATCAGAATAAGAGCTTAATAATAGTATATTAGGCAATGAGCACAAAATGATGCTCATTTTGCACGAGTATGAAATTTGCAGCACGAGCCGAAGGCAAGTGCTGCAATTCATACGAGTGCAAAATGGCCATTTTGTTGCGAATTGCATACTATACTTTTTCTATGACAACATATCGTTCACGTTTAATACATGTATACATTGCAAAAATTTGAAAGAAATAAACTGATGATATTTCATTACTCCGAATTCGCCGCTAATGGGCTTTCTATCAGAATTAAAATATAAATTGAAGAAATATGTAAATATTTTCTTTATTGCTATTTCTAATAGGTACACAGAAATAGAAGCCTATACATGTATGTATGTATCTAATTGAAGTTGAATGTGCGATTATTGAATATCATATTTGGAGAACTTGATTGCTGAATACTTAATCCTTTTCGAAATTGATAATTTGTCGACGTTGAAGTAGACGGCTTCGCGCGATTTTCCATTTCTAAATTCGTTGGTATGCCTGATGGTATGTTCTGTATTGCATTTGCAATTTTATTTGCTATATCAAGCTTACTTTTCTTCGATTCATCAATATATCCCTCAGCGACTGTAGTAGATTTCCAGCCACCGTGGCGTTTTAACGTGGTTATGTCACCTCCAGCATCAACAAGAATTGTTGCGGAGGATCGGCGAAAGCAGTGCCCAGTATATAATTCGTAATTTGGCAATTTTAAATACTTGGCAATGTCTTTTCCCATAGCTCCAAACTTATTCAGACCTATTCTCTGAATGGTACACTTTCCTTTTTGATAATTAATGAAAAACCATAGACCATTAGCATTTTGAGGGCGAAGATTTGCGTATTTTTTATAAATTTCGTAGAATTTGCCAGTTACAGTAAAATTTCGTACTATTTTGGTTTTACTGTCTGGTATTGTTACTGAAACAGCTGAACCAAGATCATTGAAATGAGTAATTTTCATTTGATGTAATTCATGTCTTCTACATGCACCCATTACTCCCATAACTAATGCAACCTACAATGTAAATTAGTTTACTTAAACATATTTTTCATCAAATGGAAATATAAAACTTACTTTTGTTGCCAAATATATTTCATCTGGAGCCTGTTCAATGAAATTATCGATGTCATTTGCTGTAAAGATCTTTGACTTTTTGGGTTTGTAGCCGTTAGACTGCCGCTTGAGGAATGCTTTCAGTTTCAAATATTTGGCAATATCTATATCATTATAGATACTAAGAGTCGTTCTCAGCATTGAGAAGTGTGACCACAAAGTGGAACTTTTAAATTTTTTGGCTAAGTCCCCAAAATAAGCCATTAAAACGTTCTCGGAAAACGATTTTGTCTTTTGATCTACCTTCCATTCCAAAAAAAGGTTATAAGCGCGTTGATACATACTCTTCGACGTTTCCGGTAATAAATTCAGTGTTGTTACCTTCGCTGCTTCTATTATGTTCGGAGGTGTCAAATCTAAGTCAATATCACTATCAGTTTCCATTTTAATTGATAGTTTTCATAGAAAAAAACTATGAAATTACTCGTTACCTACTAAAACTTTGACAGAAACGATCTGCTGACATTTCATCAATTTGTCGCTGGACGTCATAATTTGACAAGCCGTAGTCGTCGTGATTTTAGAGTGAACCTAGACCTAACACGAAATTTTCCATTTCGCATTTGTTGCTTAGCAACTTGCCTAGCAACCGATGCAAAAATGAAATTCTGTACAAAATGTGCTTGTTTATGATTGAAGTTACGGTTATAAAATGAACATTTATCGAGGTTGTCGTAGAAAAAATTCATTATGTTTCGTTAAAAAGCTCAATTCTGTCGTTTTAGTATTTTTTTATTATGGAACACACCCTCTCCGAAAGGAAACTAAGAATGCAGTTCGATTACTGAAATGAGTTATAAGTTTGCCAGAAAATATAAGTTTAGTTTAGTGAAAGTGGAAAAACGTTCTGTCTGCATTTCCGAGACAAATCTCACAACAAATTCGAAATTAAAAATAATTAAACATTTCCATATTCAAGCATAACATGCGGCCGCATAATTCTGCGGCCGCATAATTCTAATTGAAAAAGTTGATAGAAATGACGTTGACCAAACTAATTTCATTCAATTTGTCTAGGATATCGGAAATGTTTATCTTCTCCTGTAACCCACAGGGGCGTGCCTAGTAGGTGTGCGAGGAATGAATCGCACACCACCTGCAAACAGAGGGAGCGACCGCAAGCCCTTTTCTTCCTATTGATCTGGAACTCTTCCATACTTCTATACAAAACTGTGGAAATGAAGAATCAGCAGATTAGTATTTTCTCTAATCGTAAATCAAACGATAAATTCAAATCATTATTTTACGAATTCATTTGATCTATTATTTATCTATACTCTTATAAAACTGTAATTGTCTGTTTGATTATTTGTGTCCGAACATCAGCGAAATCTACTGGACCATGAAATTTTTTGCGTTTGAAAGCTTATGATTAGACTTAGAACTGGTATGTATTTTATCTCTCTACGATGACGGGAACCGGAGATATATAACAATAAAACTTCATTTTTCCACAACCAATATAAGATGAGCTCCCATTTCAAGTATATCTGGATAACGGGAAACGGGAAAACGAGAAGTGGGAATGAGTATAAGCTAGATGGAACAACAAAAAGAAAAACAGGAAAACAAATTTTACGCGGACGAAGACGCGGGTACAGCTAGTTTCATGCATATTTTTTCAGATGTGTATTCTTTGAATCCTCTAGATTTGGTTCACATCTAAAAAACTTCATCAATGAGGACTTCCATGTTTCTTCAAACATTCACATGGAACTATCAACAAAATTTAAATTCTGATTAAATTCTTAATTATCGACCTCGAAAATGGACTAATCGTAATTCTCTCCGCAAAAACATTATTACTCACAATTTCAGTACAAATTTTAAAGTATTTTTTCTATAACATAACTCGTTTATGAAAGCTTAATCCAAGGAAGATCTCCGATGACTTTAATATAAAATATATCCATAAACTTACATTGAATATACAAAAACCTGTATAATTAACATTTTTTTTTAATTCAAACAAAAAATCCTGTTTTCCAAAGTATCCGTATTTATTTTGTTTTTCGAAAACTGGACTAAACATACAGGGTGTTAGTGAATAAGTGCGACAAACTTCAGGGGGTGATTCTGCATGAAAAAATAATAATAGTTTGCATATAACTTTTGTCCGCAAATGCTTCGTTTTCCATGTTCCATGTTCCTGTTAAAGTTTTTCTTAAAAACTCACTATTTATTTATTGCTCTGAAACCGGTCGAGATATGCAAATTAAATTTGGTTAGTTTTAAGAGGTATTTTTTGACATGCAATTAAGAATTTTATGTTCATTATTGGCGCGCATACGGGTAATGATCTCAATTTTTTTAAAGAAAAAAATGGTACGCCACTGAGATATTTCAAATTAAATTATTTTTGAATTTCTTGTTCAATTTGTGACAAAAAAATCTTTTGCCTTTTTTTCGTATGGGGCGCCGTTTTTATGCAAAAAAATAAAACATCTTAACGCGTATTTTTCATTTCTTTAATACATTATCAAGAACTATCTAATACAATAACGTTAAACCAGAACAATAACAGAAAATAACACTAAAAAATAAATAGGCGCAAAGCTACAACAAATGTTCAAAATGACCTCCCTTAGACGTGATACAAGATTCAACTCTTCGCCTCATTGATTGTCGTATTCTCGCAAATATTCCTGGTGTTTTTCTTATTGTCTCACAGCCGGCTCTAATTCGATTCCTCAGGTCTTCAACATTTTCGACGGGAGTGGAATAAACTAATGACTTGAGCAAACCTCAAATGCAAAAATCTAGAGGATTTAAATCTGGAGATCGAGCAGGCCAATGTTCCGTACCTCCCCTACCTATCCAACGATTTGGATATACTGTATCTAAGTGATTACGTACAATAGTGCTAAAATGGACTGGTGCACCATCATGCATGAACCAGAAGTGTTGTCTCAGCTGTAGAGGAATTTCTTCAAGAAGAACAGGTAACTCTTCCTGTAGGAAATTAAGGTAAGAGTAGCCTGTGGAGTAGTAAACTAATGACTTAAGAAAACCCCAAATGCAAAAATCTAGAGGATTTAAATCCGGAGATCGAGCAGGCCAATGTTCCGTACCTCCCCTACCTATCCAACGACTTGGATATACTGTATCTAAGTGATTACGTACAATAATGCTAAAATGGACTGGTGCACCATCATGCATGAACCAGAAGTGTTGTCTCAGCTGTATAGAAATTTCTTCAAGAAGAACAGGTAACTCTTTCTGTAGGCAATTGAGGTAAGAGTCGCCTGTTAGTCGTTGTGGGAGGAAATATGGACCGATTTAATGATCATCAAGTACTCCAAGCCATACATTTACTGAAAACTGATGCTGAAATTGAGCTTCAAAGATTCCATGTGGATTTTCCTCAGCCCAGAGGTGATTGTTATGGAAATATCGTATACCTACACTGTCGTCCAAAATTAGCCTCGTCAGTAAACAAAACGCCATTTAAAAAATTAGGAATTTGAGCGAGTTGATGAAGAATCCAATGGCAAAAAAGTAGGCGCGGAAAAAAGTCTCTAGGTAGTAGAGCTTGCACACGTTGAATATTAAACGGATATAATTGCTGTTCTTTAAGAATTTTAAATACGGTGAAGTTGCTTACATTCAGTATGTTGGCAATTTTTCGAGTACTTGTTTCAGGTGACTCCGCAATTAACTCGAGAACTGCTTCTTCTAGTTGAACAGTTCGTACTTCTCGAGGGCGCCCGCAGTCAGCCGTTTGTACCATTTTCGCGCAAACGTCGGTGAAGACAAGCAAATATTGTGTGAAGACGAGCAAATATTGTGTGCCCTACGTCCTGGATACAATTCAGCATACAATCGTCGAGCTTGCCGACCTTTTCCATTACTTCGACCATAGACACAATGTATATCTGACAATTCCGCATTTGTATAATTTTCCATTCTTTTCGATAAAAGAAAAATTAATTACTTATTATCATTGTTATACCACACTAAAAGCTTAAAAATGAAGAAACGCTAATTTGACATTTCGTTGAAATATTCGTATTTAACAGAATGTTGAAGATAGCCTATCAGCATCGCTACTAGATAATGTATTCAAGTAATGACAAATACGCGTTAAGATGTTTTATTTTTTTTACATCAAAACGGCGCCCCATACGAAAAAAGGCACGAGAGATTTTTTGTCACAAATTGAACGAGGAATTCAAAAATGATTAATTTGAAATGTCTCAGTGGCGTACAATTTTTTTCTTTAAAAAATTTGAGATCATTACCCGTATGTGCTCCAATGATTAACATAAAATTCTTAATTGCATGTCAAAAAATGCGCAATAACTACCTCTTAAAACTCACCAAATTTCATTTGCATATCTCGACCAGTTTCAGAGCAATAAATAAATAGTCAGTTTTTAAGAAAAACTTTAACACCCCGTATCTCGGAAAACGAAGCATTTGCGGACAAAAGTTATATAGCAAAATGTCATTATTTTTTCATGCAGAATCACTTCCCTGAAGTTTGTCGCACTTATTCACTCTCACCCTGTATAACAAAATTAAATAAAATTAAACTAATAACGTTAGTAATTAGGAAAACAACACCCTGTGTGTGTAGAACCACCAAAAGACATATTCGAAAAATCGTATGAACAATATAACTATCTATACCCTAAATAACTAGTTTTAGTGGAGAGTTCAGCAAATCCCTGTTCTGCATCACAATCTAGTCGCGCCTGGTCTAAATGCTCAAAAAACCCTCAACCAAATCAATAAAAATTGTGATTACCTCAATGACAAGCAAATTGTGAAAGGTAGTTCCCCTCTCGACCCAAAATATCGCGTGCTTGCGGTCACTTTTGTTTTCGTTAGATTTGAACCCTACACGACCTTAAAAAAACCCTTGAACTCTTTCTAGGTATATACCGAATTTTATAGATACACAGTGGTCAATTCATCATAATCATCGATTAACTGAAAGTATACAAGGAGTAGAATATGATTATTACTGTTTTTCACATCCCAATAATGTACCGTATGACCCAAATTAATTGCAGCTCATGCTCCAAAATTTATTATTGAAATTCGGTAGGTGTGTGCATCATGATTAATCAAATCTTGTATCTTCAAACGAGCAATATATATATATATATATATATATATATATATATATATATATATATGATTATTTTCTCCAGTTTCTCAGAATAAAGGTCAAAAGATTTATTTAAAACGACGTTTCGACATTTTTATTTGTCATCTTCAGGTTAAAACAGGAATATTCTTCTGTTCTCTGTTGCGATTTTTTATTTATATTTGAGTACTCCTTCAATAAATTGGTATCGTTCTTTTCTATTTTATTTTCCATAGTTCTGTAGAATCCCTCAATTTTTGGGAGTTTCTAGTTCCCTGCCTGATATATTATTTTTTTATTTTCTTGATCATAAATGTTTATTTATTCTCTCCAGTTTTGGCTCTTGGCTCAAAGTTGATCTTAAGTAAGTCATGATAAGTTTTAGCTTGGAAAAATATATTTCCTCGTTGGCCTCTGAAACTGGGAGCGTTAACAAAATTCGCAGCGCTACAAAAACTTTAAGGAACGTGTCCACATAACCACGTTTTGGTTATACAAGGGTTGCTTCGAGGGGGCAGCATAGGTGCAAAAATTTGAAGCTCATCAAAGAGATAATCTCCATTTATATCACAGTCTTCTCCATCACTCAAAACGGTTTGAAAATGTTTACAGGCTTTCTTCAAATCTTCTTCATTCAAACTCTTCGGAGAGCTTGGAATGTCATACAGGAATTTGAAACTTTCGCTATGGTTTTCCATTAGCTCAAATCTCTCCTTTAGTGAGGCAATTGCTCTGTCAAGCAAGACAAAGAAGCAGTTGACTTCGAATGAATCTTTACCAGAATGTACAGCTTCATCTTCACTCTCATAAGAAAATTGTCTTTTTACTATTCTTGGTCGAACTAAAATGTCTTTTTCAAAGTCAGCATTAACATTGATTTTATCTACAAGTTCCTTCGCATCTATGACACTTTCTAGACCCTGATCAGATTTCATCTTGTCTAGAAATAACTTTACACTTTTAATAAGATCCATTGAACTTTGCAGGTCATTTGTTACTTTTTGCACAGTTTACTAACCATATTTTTATATGCAGGATCTCATGCCAAGTCACTAAACAGCACATAAACTTGAAACTTTGCAGTTTTTTTTAAAGTCCTAAGAGAAGAGTTCCTACCAAAAGCATCAAGCTTCTGATTTGAGAACTTCATTTAGGGATCATAAACTTCTTCAATGTGGTACCTCAAAGGCAACAATGCCTCGATTCTGCAGAGTGGTTTTACAGTGAGAGTTGAAACGTGACTCGGCAAAATACTCCATCTTTGAGAATAATTTTAAAAAAGTTATAGATTTCTTGTATAGTGCTGAAACAATCTACAGCAGTATTGTTTCGTTTATAAATTATTGGCAGAGTAGAACACTGGTGCTCTGAGAGTCAACCCGATAAAAGCGGACTTGGTACTCTTCACCAAGAAACGCTAAATAGGAACTCTTCCAGAGGTACTAATCTCAGGAAGACAGCTTCCGTATAAAGCGTCGACCAAACACCTTGGAGTCATCATATACTCCAAGCTGTCCTGAAACGACAGATTGAAATTCGAACCAAGAAGGCTACCTGCTCCTATTGGGCATGTTGGCAACACGTGTGGCTTGACACCCAAAACCCTACACTGGATATACACGGCGACCATTCGCCCGACACTAACGTACGGATCCATCATTTGGTGGACCGATACCACAAAGGGCAAGTCCAGAAATAAACATGATAAAGTACAACGACTGGCTTGTCTAGGAATAACAGGTGCCATGAGGACCACGCCTACTAGAGCTCTAGAAGTTTACTAGGACTATCACCTCTGCACCTTGTCATTGAGCATGAAGCCATGCGTGCTGCATACAGACTCAAAGGCGCAATGGATCGGTACTGAGGCAGACCATGGACACTCAGCTATTTGGAACAGGGCAAAGGAAGGATGTCCAGTCCTATTAATGGAAAGAGACACTACCCCGCCTGTTCTGGATTTCAGAAAAGGACCCAATAAACCATCCCCACAAGGGAGGAATGGAAAGACATTGCGCCCGACAGACCCCCAAACTATGGATCAACCTGGTACACGGAAGGATCAAGATTTGGGGGAATGTCCGGCGCAGGGGTCTACGAAGAAGGAACAAAGAGAGAAATCTCAGTTCCCTTAGGCAAATATGCCTCTGTTCCAGGCTGAAGTATATGCCATACTCACCTGTGTCCAGGAAAACCTCGACAATAAAAGTCGAGGACCTACTGCCATCTATTCGGATAGCAAAGCTGCTATTATGGCGTTAGGCGCAAATAGGATTGTATGCAAACTGGTATCCGAGTGTAGAAACGCCATAGAAAGTTTATCGAAAACAAGCAAAGTCAGCCTCATATGGGTCCCGGGACACTCAGGTGTCCCCGGGAAGGAGGAGTCAGACAGATTAGCCAATATAGGATCGGAAAAGACCCCAGACGGACCTGAATCTATCTTGGGAATACCCAGCAGCCTGGCAATCTCAAACATGGAGGAACTGCTACAAAATCAGTTCTTCAAAACATGCAAGAGGCGCCATGCATGAGGCAATCAAAGTTCCACATAAAGGGGCCATCTAAAGAGATCCTGTCACTTAACAGACGGGACATCAATACTGTGACTGGGCTCCTAACGGAACACAATCACCTGAACAGGCACATGGAGCTCATCGGGTATCACAGATGGTGCCTGGAAGATGACGCACATCCTCACTGAGTGCCCAGCTATGGTGCACCAGATGCAGATCAACCTTGGGAGCATAATTCTGAAACCAGAGGACGTTAAGGAGATTCAGTTGAGGAAATTGCTGAATTTCATCAAAGAAATCGGCAGGCCCAGCTGATTTTCTCAGAACAAATGGGCGCACAATGGACCAAATGGAGAGGCCTACGTGCACGGGGTTCTTCGGAACCGGCCCACCTTGTGCGAAGAAGAAGACATAATACATAAGAATAAAAATATACATAAGAAAACCACATGACAGAGCAAGCGCGAAGCAAGCCTAACTGTGTCAAGTCAACAACTAACAGGTGCAGTGCACGCTGTTGTTAGTACTAGTAGTAGTCGTAGTAGCTGACTCTGAGTCTGCTAACTGCTGTCTGAGACGGTGGAAGACTCGATGTTTAGAGTGTTGTGGAGAGGGGACACGCCTTATTTACCTTTTACAGAGTTCATTAGCTCCTATAAAATTATCGGAGGCTGATTCTTGAAAAACTATCGATCTTTCTGTAGCGACGAAGCCAACCGCGCGACTTTTCTGGAATCTCGCCTCGCGTCGGCTAGAAACGAAACAACTTGCAGTAACGTACTGTATTCGTTTTCGTAACAATATTAAACCACAAAAAAAAACCTGAAAATAAAATCACCATTTCTTTTCTCATCGGAATCTCATACAACACACTAGATAGGCCAAGTTGAACGTTCGGGCATTCACGCTGGATCAATACGTGCGTATTCAAGAGAAAGTCATCCCGTTTGAGAATTCTGCAAACTAAATACTTACGACAAAGCAAAAAGATCAAGTATTTACATTGTCTTCTGAAGAATCAGCCTTACCGTTTCAAAAGCTATACTTATCGGAACTTTTGCTTTAATTATCTTACCTCCAACAAACGGGTACATTCAAACTCTTCCAACTGCTTTTGGAAACCTAGATTGGGGTTTGCCACAGATCTACCGGCACGGATGACTTTGAGTGCTTCTTTCCAGCTCAAATTCGTGACGGACATTATGTAAGCTACTGCTACTGTGACGCTCCTGGACATTCCGGCTAAACTGGAAATGAAAAACATGATCATTATTTCTTGGATGACTCTCCTCTTTCAATTTCAACCCCCGACGCAGAGGAATGTTTAACGTATGTATCCGACTGTGGCTTCGTAGCTCCCAAACGGTTGAACCGATTTCGTTTTTGTTTGTTTGAAAGGCGACTTGATTGAGAGTGTTCTTAGCTATGATTCAAGAAAATCTGTTCAGCAGTTTGAATATCATCAGCTCTTTTCTAGTTAATGAAGGGATGTAAGTAACTTCCACAGGTCTGATTAATTCGAAATTTGGTATCCTGTTGCTTCAATGATATTGCAATAACATGGTTAAGGTAGTTGCCGTGCTACAAACAGTGTCACGATTAAAGCGCGACGTGATACATGTTCAAACGCTGAATTAGTGGGATCTTTTTTAAGGGAACTGGACACTGAGAAACGCAACTAGCATGCGTGACACAGCAAATAAGCCATGACTGGACTGTTGTCAATGTCGCAATCCAACGATCGCTCGCATTTAGTTGTTCAAGATACAGTGCAAGTTTGCTCTAAAAACATTGGCGAGGTATCGTTA
Organism: Gonioctena quinquepunctata; assembly: GCA_018342105.1. Lineage (NCBI taxonomy): Eukaryota > Metazoa > Arthropoda > Insecta > Coleoptera > Chrysomelidae > Gonioctena > Gonioctena quinquepunctata. The sequence continues at coordinate 617,531 of JAFIRS010000133.1, read as the reverse complement.
TTGAATATAAGAAAAAAATTATAATTTGGAACGTAGTCATACATATGCTCAAAGATACGATTCTGATAAGAAAAAAAGAAGACTGTTGATGACATCAAGAGAAAAAAAATTGCGCAGAGTTGATTTGACCAAAAAAGGGAAATGTTAGGAAAATCAAAGGAAAAGTCAGAAGGTGTAACATACCAACCAAACGTTGGAATTAACGAATTAAGAGCATCATCACTATTATTAAAAAATATCGAATCAATTTCAATAAATTATTCCATAGTTTATTTTGATTTAGAAACATCTGGATTGTGCATGACTGATGACATTTTACAAATCGCCGCCAAATGTGAAAATAGAGAATTTTATATATATGTTAGCCCTACGAAGCATCAATCCTGTGGCGACAAAAATTACGGGATGTACTACAATTTCTGGTCAATTATATTTGAATGATGTACAAGTCGATTCAATAAATTCAGTAGATTGTTTGGTAGCATTTAAATAATTTTTAAATTCATCTACAATTCCAAATTACTCGTTGTGCATAATGCGAGATTCGATGAGATTACTAAGAGCAATCATTAATAATAATTTAATAAAAGATTTTACCATGATAGCAGGATTTGTGGATAGCTTAATTATTTTTAGAAAAACGTTCCCAGATTGAAAAGGGCCAGGAATGTTCGAGCTATCAAAATTTGTCAAGATTCAATACCAAACGAAACATCAGATAATTTCCACGAAGCGATGTATGATGTTCACATTTTACAAAAAATATTTCGCTTCATTGGTAAAGAGTCAGAATTATCAACATACATGAAATCATATAAAGAATGTATTTCTGTTGATATTGTGAACTTAAATTTAGATTACTCTGTATAGGTTACCATGAATATAGTGTGTTGAAGTGTATGTCATAGAATAAAAGAGTGACAACTAATTTCCAAAAAGTATATTCCTTCATTTTTATTATATATTTTTCTACTTCCACTATAAAACCTATCAATTTCAGAGCGACCTGAGAAATAAATTTAAATAATATTTTGTTATTTACCTAATTTAAATGCCTTAAAAAATGCTATATCACGGCAATGATTGAAAAAAATTGCGCAACAAAATATAACATACGATTTTCTGAAACACGATGAAGGAGAAGCTGTGAATAATCACCTAACTGATAAATTGGAGAATAGATAACATAGAGTTACTAAAAATAGGAAAGCATTTACTGAAATCATTAATGATTTAAAAATAAATGTTTAGTCAATCAAGTGATTATTTAATATAATAGTAAGAAAAATAAATAATATTACATTCATTGTTGTTTATATTTTTTGTAGATTTATACGTTATATTTTATTAGCCTTTTGGAAATCTGAATCATTTTTGTTTATGTTTGTATATATTAATGCAATTATTCACAATTATTATTCATAAATATATGCGTTCAATTCAAACCCCCAAGACCCTCTCGCTTTCGCTTATTTGAATCACGAGCGCTCGCTTGAGGTGTTGCCACGATTCTCAGCCTTCCCTCTCTTGCACTTCTCATATGCAATAATTTAGAAACTTCTTATGGCAATAACTAAATAACTGTATGGCTACCCGTGTTTAATTTTTTCTATTAAATTTGTTACTAAGTTTTTAATAATATACTAGTTTTTTAAAAAGATCTGATTGGAGGGTTTTTAGTTATGCCTTAAAATGTGGTGTCCGCGGTAGCTCACTATATGGATTATTTGTTAAACAATGCAACTTTGAAGCCTTATATCTCGCTTTCGGTGTGGTAAATGATTCCAAAAATTTAATGTGATACGGGTAATAATGTTAACTAAAAGTGGTATGAATATAAACGAAATCTGATTGGAAGTAGATTTCACGACAACTACCTTAACTTGACCTGATGCTGCACCATCACCTGGAATCTGCAGGCTACCCAATTCCTCACCAACTTACAGCAGAGGTATCGTATTTGTGATACACACAAATTGTCGTAGAGCGACTTTGAAGTCGATAGTAATTTGAGAATAGGAAATTTCAAACTTGTGCGACACTTTTCTGCGACTTTTGTCGAACACGACAATTATCGTTCGAGATTTGAGAATTGATCCCCTGTTTATGCAATTTTTTTTAAATGTATTGAAACGTCTATATGTAAAAGTACTTAGGTGGAGCTGCCTTCTGCTATTCATATTGAACCCCTTACATTCTTCGAGTTCATGTGAAAACTTCATCAAGTTTCGTCTGACATGGACCATAAATAGGTACTTTAAATGACTTGACATTTAATTTAATTTTGACATTAAGAATTTGTCGATTATTGTAGATGATCTTTGCCTAAAGAATATGTCTACAGTGCTTCTCAAAAGTCCCCCCCCCCTCTTATTTTTGGAACGATTATACATAAACAAGTGAAATTTGGAAACTGAATATTAAAGGTTGTAAACTTCCCTACTAGTGATGATAGATGACGAAATCGTCAAAGATGACGTCACAAGGCTATTGTGACCAATAATTTTAAATGGAACCCTACGGCAAGCGACACCTCTTTTAAAAGGTATCGAAAAAACTTATTCGATGATACTAATTTTGTTTGTGTTTATGGCAGTTTTAATGGCTCATTAGTAAACATTAAAATTTAAATTCCGTTCAGTATGATATTAATTACAGATTTAAGAATCAGTATCTACTTGAAAAAATTGCTCGAAGTGACCTCCATTTACTTCCTGACAGTGAAATATCCTATTTTTAAACTCTTCTCGTACTTTTGCAAATGTGTCTGCGGAAACAGCCTCACATTCTGCAACAATACGTTGTTTTAAAACGTAAATATTGTCAGGTTCAGTCGCGTTAACCTTCGATTTAAGGTACCACCACAGAAAAAAATCCAAAGGTGTGAGGTCCGGTGATCGAGCTGGCCATTCCGTTGAACCTCGTCGTCCAATCCATCTACCACGATACTCCTCATCCAAATACCGTCCTACTGCACCGTAATAGTGTGGAGGAGAACCATCCTGTTGGAATTCATCTAGATTATTTTCCAAAATTTCAAGGATTAACGGTTCTATTGCGTTTTGCAACAGCTCCAGATAAATCTCACCAGTTAAATTAGTATTTAAATATAGCGTGTAAAAAGAGGCCCAATGATGTGGTTTCGCAGGATACCTGCCCAAACATTCACCTTCTGGGGAAATTGGGTATGTGTTTCACAAAAGAGGTGAGGATTTGCGTCACTCCAATACCTCACATTCTGTGTATTTACATTTCCATTTAGATAGAAAGTAGTTTCGTCACCAAAACAAATTGTTTTGACATAGTCTGGCTGTTGGTTAATTTTAGTTTCCATATTTTCACAAAATTCTAGTCCTCCGTCTGGGTCGTCGTCTGAGAGTTGTTGAACCATTTTTAATTTGTATGGATGAAATTTGTTTTTTTTCAACACCCTGTGTACTGTACTTCGACTGATTTCATAGGTAGATGCAACGTGAGTTGTTGAAGAAGTAGGATTAACTATTACTTCTGCCAGTATATACATTTTTTTCTCATCAGAAATTTGTGGTCTGCCAGATCATTTCGCATCATTAATACTACCCGTTGTTTCAAACTAACGAAGAAGCTCCCTTTTATAAGTCGTCGAAACGGGGCGATCGGGAAACCTCTCATTAAAAATGCGTTCTGCTGCATGAATATTTTGTCCAGTTTCACCAAGAATTAGGATCGCTGATACTTTATCACCCAAAGTACATACCATTTCGCTTCTTGAAGCACTTAAACGTTCGGCTCACAACAGTTTAACAAATTATTGAAATGTACAAAAATATTAAAAGTACCAAAAACTGCTAAAACAGTTAAACGTTCGATCAACAATACACAAATTATTAAATGTACAAAAACTTGGACAATTACAAAAACGTCGAATTAGGGAGACTAACAAAAACGTCAGCTTATTTGACAACTATCCAGAGGCGGAGCTTGAATTTTGAATTTTAGTATTAACTGACAGCTTTGCGTGTTTTGAAAGCGAGTTGCCAAAACTGCCATAAACACAAACAAAATTTGTATCATTGAATAGGTTTTTTCGATACCTTTTAGAAGAGGTGTCGCTTGCCGTAGGGTTCCATTCAAAATTATTGGTCACAATGGCCTTGTGACGTCATCTTTGACGATTTCGTCATCTATCATCACTAGTAGGGAAGTTTATAACCTTTAATATTCAGTTTCCAAATTTCACTTGTTTATGTATAATCGTTCCAAAAATAAGAGGGGGGGAGGGGACTTTTGAGAAGCACTGTATAAATGAAGATGAGCCTCGCCTATAACACTCCTTAGGCCTTGGTTTCCTCCAGAAGTCGCAATCGCTGACGACTGCGATCGGGTATCCGCGAGCAGGTCGTTGAGGCTGTTGGATTATTTCATCAGATGATTTTATTTTGATATATTTATATTTTGTTATTGAAAAACAAATGAAGTTGTTGATAATAAAATTACGTTTTTGCTGAAGTAATTTTTTCATCTTGCTACTTTTGTCTTTCTATATTGTGTACTCTGTAATAGATTATCCAAAAGGTTATGGGCCAAGAGTACTATATATTGAAGAAGTGACAGTGACGTTTTTCAGATTTCTTTGCTTTTCTGACCGGAAATTCTTTCCACCAATGGCCTATTCGTTTGCAACATCCGCATTTAGTTTTTTGTTTGAGATCTTGGATATTCTGTTTTCTTGTGGAATATTTTTGATTTGTGTGGTTTTTTATAGATTTGATGAGCCAAATTGTCCTCATTGACATCTGAAGCCGACATTTTCTGTTCTCCTTTTAAAAGTCTTGCGATAAGATCTGGCAGAGTTTGTCTGCTGGGGTCGACCGAATCCCATGCTGTTACCAGCCTTGCATATTTTGGTGGTACGCTATTGATTATTTTGGAAATCCCAGCAACATCAGATATATGTTCACCCATATCTTTCAACTGTTTGACTATAGATTCAACATCAGAAATGAAATTGGCAATATTTTGACCTCTGGACATATGCAGTACATAAAATTTTTGGTAAATTATATGTTTCGAAACTTCTGTCTTTTGCTCGTGAACCATAATCAGTTTCTTCCACATTTCCCCAGCAGTTTGGCAATTAACTAAGTACGATAATTGATTCTCATTGATAGAAATATGACCATGGCTTGGTTGTCTTTCTTCTCCCACTTTTTAATATCTTCAGCATTGGTAGCAGATATTATAGGCTTCTCTCCAATGACTACTATCATCAAATCACTGGCCCTCAACACGATAGAAACACAAAATTTCCATAACTGGAAGTTGGTTCCATCAAATTTAACGATTGGACGATTTGACGACTTGACGATTTGAAGATTTGACGATTTGATGATTTGACAATTTGACGATTTGACGATATGTCTATTTGAAGATTTGATGATTTGATGATTTAATGATTTGATGATTTGATAATTTGACGATTCGACGATTCGACGATTTGACAATTTGAAGATTTGGCGATTTGACGATTTGAAGATTTGAAGGTTTAACGATTGGACGATTTGACGGTTTGACGATTTGATGATTTGACGATTCGAAGATTTGATGAATTGATGATTTGACGATTTGAAGATTTGACGATCTGAAGATTTGAAGATTTAATGATTTAAAGATTTGATGATTTGACGATTTGACGATTTGACGATTTGACGATTTGAAGATTTGACGATTTGATGATTTGAAGATTTGAAGATTTGACGATTTGATGATTTGACGATTTGACGATTTGACGATTTGACGATTTGACGATTTGATGATTTGACGATTTGATGATTTGACGATTTGACGGTTTGACGGTTTGACGGTTTGACGATTTGATGATTTGTCGATTTGAGGATTTGAAGATTTGATGATGTTGATGATTTGATGATTTGTTGATTTGATGATTTCACGATCTGATGATTTGAGATTTGACGATTTGAGATTATTTGACGATTTGAGATTTGAAGATTTGATGATTTGACGATTTGAAGATTTGACGATTTGATGATTTGACGATTTGACGATTTGACGGATTTGACGATTTGAAGATTTGATGATTTAACGATTTAACGATTTAATGATTTGACGATTTGACGATTTGAAGATTTGAAGATTTGACGATTTGATGATTGACGATTTGACGATTGAGATTTGACGATTTGTAGATTTGAAGATTTGAGATTTGATGATTTAACGATTTGATGATTTGACGATTTGCGATTTGACGATTTGACGATTTGACGATTTGAAGATTTGACGATTTGACGATTTGACGATTTGAAGATTTGACGATTTGATGATTTGACGATTTGACGATTTGATGATTTCACGATTTGACGATTTGACGATCTGACGATCTGATGATTTGACGATTTGACGATTTGATGATTTAACGTCGTAATGAGGGGGTTTATTCTCAAACGGTGACATATTGTGTCCCATGCAAGATTTCTACATTGTCGAAAATTTTCGATAGACAAATTGAGTGGTCTAGAGCAGTGGACAATTTCATGTCGAATGCGAGATGACATATTTGTCAGATTTTCTTTATCAATTTCATAGGTTAGAAATGGCAGCTTTATTGGTTTCGTCCATAGAGAAACTAAAAATAAAGAGAGCTGTCAAACCTGCAGAAAAAGTTGGCACCACGTATAGACAGTGGCGACATATCTCGCAACTGACCGAACTAAGTTAGTCCAGTTGGTAAAACAGATTTCTCTTCAGTTACCGATTGAGATACGGCGGGTTTTTTAAATGTGTTACTTCTATATGGTTTATATGGTATATATTTTATAAGTGATCGATTTGCCATTTCTATATTTTATATGAAGGAAATAAAGGAATGGCAAATTGATCACTAATAAAATATATACAGTAATCGATTCGTAGAATCTGTTCGTAGTTCGTAGTTCGTTCGTGGTCAAAATAAAGTTTCAAAATCAATCTTTGTTTCATGATATCAAGAACAAAATTAAATTTCTTATAAAACAAGAATAATAAGTTAGACACTATAAAAAACACATTTCATTTTATCTAGGACAAGGTACAACTACAGACAAAACAACAATAAAACTCTGAAAAACAACAAAATTAAAAATATTCTTCAGTATTATCATGAAATCAACCAAAATAAAAACAAATTACATTTACAACAAACCCTTAATAATTTTGTTAATTTATTAGCACAAAGGAGAACCAGTAGGTATGACAAATAATCCAGTTTGATGATAATCAGGTAGACCATCGACAGACGTGTTGACATGATAATTTTCCAATTTCGACATTTGTCAGAAAATAGAAGTTTATTGTTTATACATGTTTTTTTATTATGACAAACCACGCAATAATGTCAGAATAATTCTTCTACTGTTATTGTCATTAATTAATGATATAAATGATATATATGGACTTGAATTAGGAACGTCGAAAATAGAATGTTTTGTTATTCGAGTTGACGCTGAAATTCCTGGAAATATTTTTTTACAAGGTGAAATATAAGCTGCTTTTCACAAACTGATACTTATTTTCATCCATCAGTTGCAGAAATGTTTTCACAAACTGATACTTATTTCCATCCATCAGTTTCCATTTCCTATCAGCATTTGAGGAAGTACGAAGATTATCATCAAACTGGAGTATTTATTATACCTACTCGTTCTCCTTTGTGCTAAAAAATGAACAACATTATTGAACGTTTGATGTAAATGTAATTTGTTTTTATTTTGGTTGATTTGATGCTAAGACTGAAGGATATTTTTAATTTTGTTGTCTTTCAGATTTTTATTATTGTTTTGTCTGTAGTTGTACCTTGTCCTAGATACAATAAAATGTGTTTTTTATAATGTTCAACTTAATATTCTTGTTTTATAAAAACTTTAATTTTGTTCTTGATATCATGAAACAAAGATATATTTCAACCACGAACGAACTAAGAGATTCTACGAATCGATTTCTGTATATATTTTATTAGTGATCGATTTGCCATTCCTGTATTTCATATGATTCAACCATACAAAATATATACCATATCAACCACATAAAAGTAATACATTTAAAAAACCCGCCTTATCTCAATCGGTAACTGAAGATACATCTGTTTTACCAACTGTACTAACTTAGTTCGGCCAGTTGCGAGATATGTCGCGACTGTCTAAACGTGGTGCCAAACTTTACTGCAGGTTTGACAACTCTCTTTATTTTTAGTTTCTCTATGCCCGGAACCATTTGAGGAACAGGGACATCGGGCTTCCTCAATACCTATTGAAGAAAATGTGAGTTATGAAACACTTTTATAAGTACCTACCAACCAGGTTAAATTGAGGTACTTATATTTGAAATATTTAAATCAAAATATTGTTTACGTAAAACTGTAAAGCAAAACTTCTAACCGTGTTCATACTCAAACCAAAACCACATAGGCACAGAACACATTCGAGAATCGTTAATTTGATGATGCCAGCTCATGCTATTCGACAATTTTTGTCTCATACGACTTGGATGTCGTAACCAATAGAGAATACCACAATTTCAAGTTTTGCGACAATTTCCATCGACAAATGTCGAATTCGACAAATTTTGGTCGACATTCGAGAATAGACCCCCCTGGGACTGCGACTTTTGGAGGAAACCAAGGCTTTACGTGTTGAGAAACGCGTGACTGTATCAATTATTCAACTGAATCATGAGTGGGAAGATTGATCAAGCATCAATACTTTGCAACTATATCTAATCTTTTTCAGGTTCCTTTTGGAATCCTTGAGTAGCATACTGAAGAGATGCTACAATTTGAAAGTCCGAAATTCGAAGGTACCAAAGAACTAATACGCAACGAGTATACATTAAAGAACTTTTTTCATTATCAGAAGTGGATTTCATCATCAAATGAAAGACAATCAGTCCATTACTCGCGTGCAAAGATAACGTTATAGATTCACAAAATCCGAAGTTTACTCTACGATTATTCTATTATTAATGCCACTGATTCCTCCACGTTACCTGACGATCCATCATTTTTAAACTGTCTGATCGATATGAAATGTACTTTCTGATTGTGCTGAAATGATAAAATAATAACTACGCTACTTGTACAAATATCATTAGTCATTTTCAATTGTTTTTTTTTGCTGTTCATGTAAAAATTTATTGAATACGTCATAAGTATAGCGGCAGTGATTTATGTAAGTTAAATCAATTTTAACATGATTCCATGCAGACCTTTTTTTTTGTTTGAGAGATTTGGCATGGAAATTACTCCATTTGCCACAGAATATTGGAAAAGCAGATTTCAAATTCGTAATGTGGTTTATTTCATATTAGAATATTTATATTATGTAAGAGGTTACATAAAAAATCGTGAATATTTTTCTTTATAAGCGGAACCGATGGGGAATGTTAACTGACAAAAATTTCGTTATCTAAAAGAAATTTAATAAGAGCTTCAGTTTCATTATTAGGAGAAATTATCGCAAGTACAGAGAGATGAAGGTCTAGTGGTTTGGATTTTACAAACTAATTAGAAGTAACGCATATTTTTTGTTTGTTATAAATTAAAAAAATAAATTTTTCATCTGTTTTCTTAAGCAAAAAGTTATATATATATAAAGTTAGATGAAGTGCTTAAAAAATACTTTACGGTCTAAGGAATCAGTTTCAAAAAAAAATTATGCGATAATTTGCGATGTTGCCAGATTTTCTTTATTATATCTACTGTAAAGTGTAGATCCAAGTAAGTTTACCTTTTAGTTCCACGTCTAGTGGTTTGGATTTAACAAATTAATTTGAAGTAACGCAGATTTTTTGTTTGTTATAAATTTAAAAAATAAATTTTTCATCTGTTTTCCTAAGCAAAAAGTTATATATAAAGTTAGATGAAATGCTTAAAAAATACTTTACGGTCTAAGGAATCAGTTTAAAAAAAAATGATGCGATAATTTGCGATGTTGCCAGATTTTCTTTATTATACAGATTTTCTTTATTATACCTTTTAGTTCCACGTCTAGTGGTTTGGATTTAACAAATTAATTTGAAGTAACGCAGATTTTTTGTTTGTTATAAATTTAAAAAATATATTTTTCATCTGTTTTCCTAAGCAAGAAGTTATATATAAAGTTAGATGAAGTGCTTAAAAATACTTTACGGTCTAAGGAATCAGTTTAAAAAAAAATGATGCGATAATTTGCGATGTTGCCAGATTTTCTTTATTATACCTACTGCAAAGTGTAGATCCAAGTAAGTTTACCTTTTAGTTCCACGTCTAGTGGTTTGGATTTAATCAAATTGATTTGAAGTTACCAGATTTTTTTGCTTCTGTTATATAATTTAAAATTAATTTTTCATCTGTTTTCCTAAGCAAAAAGTTATATATAAAGTTAGATGAAGTGCTTAAAAAATACTTTACGGTCTAAGGAATCAGTTTCAAAAAAAAATGTTGCGATAATTTGCGATGTTGCCAGATTTTCTTTATTATACCTACCGTAAAGTGTAGATCCAAGTAAGTTTACCTTTCAGTTCCACGTCTAGTGGTTTGGATTCAACAAACTGATTTGAAGTAACGCAGATTTTTTGTTTGTTATAAATTTAAAAAATAATTTTTTTATCTGTTTTCCTAAGCAAAAAGTTATATATAAAGTTAGATGAAGTGCTTAAAAAATACTTTAAGGTCTAAGGAATCAGTTTAAAAAAAATGGTTGCGATAATTTGCGATGTTGCCAGATTTTCTTTATTATGCCTACTGTAAAGTGTAGATCCAAGTAAGTTTACCTTTTAGTTCCACATCATACATAGTATGTGGTTCTCATCCGAATCACTTCATTTGCTGTTGACGTTGTCTGTCGGTCTGTCTGTCTGTCTGTGAACACTCCTCAGGAAGTTGAGCTATTTTCGTAAAATATAGTATATATATATATACAGTGTCCGCCAAAATCTTGGAACCATATGGGATGTTTTCAATTATTAGTTTCTCAGAAAATTTTATTGTTCATAAAAATTGGTGTATTCAATTAGAATAAATACGCGCCTATCTGTTATTATCAGTACTATAGAGTAAAGTGACATTACTATGGAAAATATCGAAAAATGTAATTGAAAAAAGTTGTTTGCAATTAAAATATACTCCCAGTTATCAAGTTTAGTCTACCAATTACTAATTTCACTGCTTAATGAGTTGGCCTCAATTTTTAATGGGAAATATCTACAATAATTTTTGCGTAATAAATTATTAAATTAGCATAAATTGGCTTTCAAAGCAATTAACTAATCTAACAAAATCTTGAAGATGAGTAAAAAAACAGGATCCTTAAAAAAGAGATCAATCTTTATTAGAAAAATATTTGCTGAATACTTAATAACCACAAAATAAATATTTAAATTAAGACTTGGTAGGTGGGTGTACCTACCTAACTGGATGAGTGAGAATATCTTTTAATTGCGAAAAAAAAATGTTTATAACATTTTTCGATATTTTCCATAGTAATGTCACTTTACTTTATAGTAAATTTAGAATATCGGCCGATTCTCGCTTAGCCGCATGCCACTCATAATAACTAATTGAATGCACCAACTTTTATGAAAAATAAAATTTTCTAGGAAACTATTAATAAAAAAAATCCCTTATGGTTCCAAGATTTTGGCAGACACTATATATATATATATATATATATATATATATATATATATATATATATAAAAAATAACTATGAATTTGAAATAAACTTAGTAGAAAGGATATTACTTGAGGTTGCAGTCAAATTTAATGGCCAGTGAAAAAAGCATGGTTAAAGCATGACTGAAAATGGAAAAAAAAAATTAAAAAAAAATGAGAGATTTTTTTTCCATTTTCAGTCATGCTTCAACCATGTGGTAATGGTCCTGTCAAATTTTAAATTGTTTAAATTATGTTCCTAAACAATATGTGCTCTTACAATTGTTTAATTTTTATATATATATTACTAGTAGTGCTTCATAGTGATATGATTTTGAAAAGTTCTTCAATCACAAAATGGTGATTAGATCGCTGTCTTCACTTAACCTCACCTTACTGTCTTGATAATGAAAATAAACATTTTCGAAAGCTCGACAAGATAATAAAGAGTTTTTCTTTTTTCACTGGCCATTAAATTAAAAAGGAATATCCTTTCTACTAAGTTTATTTCAAATTCATAGTTATTTTCAACTAGTCCAGTCACGAGACTACCCTTCTTCTATATATATATATATATATATATATATATATATATATATATATATATATATATATATATATATATATATATATATATATATATAGATTTTTTCAAAATAGCTGAACTTCCTGAGGAGTTATCGTGTTCACAGATAAAAGTTCATACATATTTTAATTATGAATGGTAGTCCATTGGGTGGGCCAGCAATTGCTACAAAAGTCATTAACTATGATTATGAAAAACCTATAAGGAAATCCATTCAGCTATAATAATTTTCAGAATTTTTGGTGGTCAACAATAGATGACACCACTTATACCATGTTGATTAATACTCAGATTGAAAAAACAAATTAAAAAAATTACAATTCCCAAGGAGCTCATGATTACCAAGAAAAGGAATTTAATTAATTGGTTGATAAATGTTCCATGAGATGGCACCACTTACCCATCTGACTAATACCCAGACTGAAAATATGAAATATAGGAACTTTTTCATTATTCCAAGAAGATTGAGATATGATTCGGCTGTTTTGAATTTCTTTGTCTTTTGTGGCGAACAATATATGACGCTACTCACACTATGCTGAAAAATACTTAAGACCAAATTGCAATTCCCAAGTTCCCTATTACCAGGAGGATGAAGCTTTCCAATGTTGAAAAATGCAAAAAATTTTGAATTTTCCAATATATGGCGTCACTTACACCATGCCTACTAATTATCAGACTGAAAGTATAAAGTATTGGAATTCATAGTGTATTTTATCATTCCAGAGGTATATGGTGGTACAGGGGAATAATGTAATATCCTATCAATATCATTAATCTTTCTTTTAATATGCCAATCTTTTTGGAGTTCTGTCTCCATGTTGAATTTTATCTTATATAGCTGGTACCCGCGACTTCATCCGCGTAGAATTTGTATTTTTTCCTATGTTTTTATTTGGGTTGTTCCATCAAGCTTATGCCTGTGGCTTTGCCCACTTCCCGTTATCCCGTTTCCTTTGATCCCGTTATCTCATTTGGGTGGTATAATTGATTTCAAAGCGAAAATAATGCTTTGTGACCACTATTACAAATTTACTAATTTTGAAAAAGGTTAAACATGATTCATTTATTTGTAACAGAGAGCCAAAGCACCAATTTTCATTACCCTAAATTAAAAACTACCTGAACCACCATGAAAAAATTACCCCCCATTTCCCCCCCTTTGAGGATTGAATTTCCAAAAAACACTGAAACACGTAACAAAGACCTCAAACCTCATGACCCTAACTGAAAAACTTACGGAACCATCATACAAACTTTTACCCCATTAGAGGTTGAATTTCTAGAAACACTGAAACATGTATTTCTTTATTTGTAACAAAGACCTCAAATACCAATTTTTATGACACCAACTAACGGTACAAACTCTCAACTCCCATTTTAACCCCTTTGGGGATGAATTTTCAGAAACCCTGAAATACGTGTTTCTTCAAGTGAAAAGAAAAGCCCAAATAATAATTTCAATTTCGTTTCCCAAAACTAACGATACTTTTACTTTCACCCCCTTTCTCACCCCCTTTTCACCTCTCTAGGGATAGAATATCAAAAAACTCTTTCTTAAGGTGAATTCATATGCAAGCTTTCGCTTTCCGTGGGAAGCTTGAATATTAAGCGCGCCCTGTTCATATAAAATGTCATGAGTGACTTTTAAATTTGTTTTTTTTTTCAAATGAAGTTCACTTATGGCTTATACTTTCGAAAGCGACATATAATTCAATTAGTAGTGTTATATTATTACCGTAAAATAATGAGTAATCGGAAACATAGAAGTTTATGGGTGAGGAGAATTAATGAGGAAGAAGCCAGAATAGGTCAAGGTTAAGGTCAAGGTATTGCAGCAAACCTGATGGTAGAAATGCAGTTGTATGATACCCATAGTTACAAAAATGTATTTAGGGTGAATAGAGATCAATTTGAGTATCTCATGCAGTTGTTAAGCCCCTCACTAGAAAGTTTATATGTTGTACAAGACTCAAATACCCTTCAACGAGACTAGCTCTCACTTTGAGGTGGGTACAAGACAATAACTTAACAACTATTTTATTTTCGTTATTTTAGGTTATCTTCGTGATTACTGATTAGAACCGTATGAAACACAATAAAACAGAAAAGGGTTGTCACGAAACATAAAACTCGACAAAATCAGTGCTTTTCTTCAATAAAAGTTGAAAGTGTTTCGATTTTCGGATTACTGACCTTGAAAATCACTTTCTATTCCAACAACTAATCAGACATCAATACGCGAAAATGCGGAAAGCTTGCATATGAACCCAACTTTAGTGGTTATTTATGTCATCATAAGAATACGCTGTCAAAATGACACTAAAAAAAATGTAAAAATAGAATCAAGTATATTTTGTCCACAATTTCTTGGAAATTCGTCAGTGTGACTGAATTTTCTCGCTGCTGCTTTGCGACGGCTGGCTGGTCATCAAACCGGTTCGTCACGATGCAGAGTGGCGTTTGCATATTATTATATGATCACGGCGTTGTAATATTTATAACGGAATGAATACGTGTGATTTAGTCAAGATTGATCGGTGGATTCAAACCCAAAACAAATGTTGTTTCTACGGCTATTAATAACGGAAATGCGAATGCAATCCGCAACAATATTTATGACTTTTGGTTGTCTTATTTAAACGGAAAAATAGTAACTTCGTTGCACCACTTTGATAGGTAAGGCCCCCGTAATCTTAACTAAACAAGTTTTTATTAAAAACCTCTGAGAGTTAAGTCGACAACTATGAATGCGAATAAGAGCTTATGTCTCAAGAAAAGTTGTGTAAGACTAGAAACATGAAACAGGCCCTGCAGAATATTCGGAAAGAACTTCAACTGTTACGAATCTGCACAACACAAAACAGTAAGTCACAACTAAATAACTCAATCGAAATTCACTACTAAAGTATCGCGCACGTCACTGCATTTCTAATCTGGACCAATCTCCTTGAATGAACTGACCCCATCGTCGCGTAACTGTCTCTTATATAAAGATCATTGGCACCCAGAAACTCATCGGCACCTGCTTCTCGATTCTTGAAAATCTCTCGATGTTTCTGTTCGTTTCGGAAAACCGGCTGTGATGTGATCGGACGCGCGATAAATCTGCAGTGGCGTAGTACATCAATTTCCGTGGCAATATTCAAGAAGTACATAAATTATTGGAAAACAACGAATCTACAAAAAATAAGTCTGAAAAGTCAATAGTCAACATAAAAAATAAAAGCAAGGCGAAAAAAAAAAACGGTAGCGCGTCCCATTGAAATAATGCAATAAAAATGATTTGACGTCTGGAATCTTTATGTATCCACAATAATCAACAAAACTGACTTAGATTAGTATATTATGATACAAGTGTATAAGTGATCCTTTAAAGCACGCGCAACGAGTTTGAAGGCACGACGCGGAACGGAGTGCCCTCAACGTTGCAAGTTGCAAGTGTATATCATACGATATTTTTTATCATACCTGCATCATAACCAATAACAATGCCGGAAATGAATTTCAGATCAGGATAATGACAAGTGGAATTCAAATATCAAATAATCTTAATTGTATATTCAACATTTACTTTAAATAGTTGTTTTATATTTTTGACAAATCAAAAAGTTGTTTTTGTACCTAGCAACCTTACACGGTGTGTTTTAATCTTGAGATTTCGCACGCTTTTAAGTTCATAAAACAAATATTATGATGCAGGTATGATAACAAATATTTTGCTAATTTTTCACGTGAACATAAAACTGAAAATACTTGACTGAACTGAACTAACTGAACTGAAAAACTAAATAATGAATATCGAACATGACCGGCAATGTGGACTTTTAGAAAATGAATATTTTTTCAATTTTCTAAATGAAATCATCGTAACAAGTAAGAATGTTTTCTACTGCACATTGATGATGATCTTACCAGTGAATCAAAACGTTTCCATCTCGAAGTCTTGCGGCGTGAATGAAATCGTTGCAGAGGGAGAAGTACTGTGTTAAGTTTTGATCAGGAGTGTCGGATGCACTAACACACAAATAGTGTTTATCCTGAAAAAAAACCAAAACAAAATGAATTATAAAAAATACACAAATTTAAAATAGAACGTTGTAATTCAATCTTTTTATAATTGCCTACTATTTGAGTCATCGGAATGCAAATTAGAGCTACTTCATGTTTTGGGGGTACATGGTTATCATTACGAAAAACTTCTGAAAATGTGAATTAATTTGCACCGTACAGTTCTAAAAATATTATAGGTAAATTGAAACCGAAACGCCTAAATTATTCCCGTGGTCCGGCTTCATACTTCTTGATAAAATCTCTCAAGTGTAAGTTAGGTACAAAATCACTGATATCAGTTTATTATGCTAAATTTTACTCGATTATATATCATAATATTGCTGTCTGGGCTAGCTACTGGATCAGACAGGATTTCCATAAAGCAAAAAGCACTGCTGAGATTGATTTTCAATTGGGATTATAGAACTTCCTGTAGAGAGACATTCCAACAAAACAAAATATTGACAGTTACAAGTTTGTTGATTTTGAAAACATTAACATATATATATGAAAATAAAGGTATGCTACAAATGAGAGCAGGAATGCATAATTATAATATAAGGAGTAAAAATATGATCACAACTCGAAAACTCACGCAAAATATGAAAAATCTCCTAAATTTGTTGGTATTCGCATTTATAACTCACTGCCAAATGATATGAAGACCTTGTCACTTCATAGCCTCAAAAAAAAAATTGAAACTTTTTTTATCAGAAAAATGTTTTTAGACGGTAGATGAATTTACACTTGAAGTGAGCAATGCGCGATCGTGTTTACTTTGAAAATTTCATTTTTAAATGTTCTTGTCTCGGTACAGTGTTTTCAAATTCGTTTTAATATTTATGTATTTTTTGTAAATGACGATGTGTTGATTTAATCACATTTTATGTAGACTTGGCGTATTTCATATTGTTTTTTTTAATGATGATGTGTGGATTTAATTATTTTTATTGTGAAATGTCTTTTAATCACATTTTATCTAGACTTGGTGTATTTTATATTGTTTTTTTATGACGTTGTGTTGATTTAATTATTTCATTAGACAATTAGAAATGTTTTTCGACTTTATCAATGCAATTCACCCTTCAATTAAATTCACAAAGGAAATGGAAACAGATAATTCTATGAACTTTTTAGACCTAACTATAATAAAAATTAGTAATAAACATAACTTTTCAATTTTCCATAAACCTTCATATACAGACATCACAATACACAGTACATCAACGCATC